>PQFF01000223.1:134282-174440 GCA_003547095.1 Diversispora epigaea | reverse complement strand
GAATAATCGTCGAATAATCGCCGAATAATCGTTGAATAATCGTCGAATAATCGCCGAATAATCGCCGAATAATCGTTGAGACGAATAATCGCCGAATAATCGTCGAATAATCGCCGAATAATCGTGAATAATTGGCGAATAATCGCGATTATTCGTTGAATAATCGTGACGAATAATCGAGTACAAATATATACACGATTCCTAACACTAAATGCAGTAATATTTTAATAAGAATATAATACAATTTAACAATATTTTGGCAAGTATATTTGTAGATATACATATTTGTAATGTTGAAATATATTAATGTCAATTCAGTAATATTTTGATAGGAATATTAATAAATATAATACAATTCATCAATATTTTAATGGGAATATAATACAATTTGATAATATTTTAGCTAGTATATTTGTGGATTATTTATAATATTAAAATATTAATAATAATTCAGCAATATTTTGACAAGTATATTTATAGATATATTTGTAATATTGAAATATTTCAATATATATTAATATATTGATGACAATTTAGCAATATTTAATAGGAATATTGACAATACAATTTAGCAATATTTTGATGAGAACATTGATAAATATGATACAATTTAGCAATATTTTAGCAAGTATATCAGAATTGATGACAATTCAGCAATATTTTTGCATTTTATATGTATATTAATATATTGATAACAATTTAGCAATATATTAATAGGAATATTGATGAGTATAATACAATTTGGCAAGTATATTTGTGAATATATTTTGTAATATTGAAATATTTCATATATATATTAATTGCTAATTCGCCTAAGAATGACAGTATTTACATATGGAAAATCAGGGTTAAGTTATTTAATAAAACTATAATATAGTTTACATCTGGTGTGCGCAAAAGTATTATAAAAATATATAGTTTTCGAAAATTTTAAAGAATTGATTTTTTTAGCATATAAGAAAGTATCTTTTATTTTTTGAAAAATTTACCAGACTTTTTATAAAAAAATGTTCAAATAGCTTACTTAACAAATACTAAAATTTCATCTATGGTAAGGGTGGAAGGCTCAATTGATATGAAGACTGGCTCAATAATTGCGCCTTTGGCTAATTAATTTTGCGCCAGTTAAATTCTGGTTAAATTCTGGCTCAAAGGCTAATTAAATTGCGCCGGCTAAATTCTGGCTCAAAGGCTAATTAATTTTTTTCTGGCTAAATTCAGGCGCAATTTCTGATTGGCTGGCGCAATTTTGGTCACGTGATGAAAGGTTGATCAGATAAAATTTTTAATTAATTTTACCGATATTAATATTTTAATGTATTGTTTTAAAATAGCTATAACTTGATCAATTTTAATGTTACAGAAATAAAATATATATCATATTGTAGCTAAGAACCAGATCTTTTGATCTGTCATAGAAATATTATAGTAGAAAATCGCTCCTAGTCATGTAAAATTGATTTGAAATTAAAGCTAAAATTAATTATTTTTAAAAATTTAAAAATAATTATTTAATAAATTTTATAATTGCGCCAGCCAATCAGAATTGCGCCATTATTTAGCCTTTGCGCCAGAATTTAGCCATTGCGCCTGATTGCGCCGTGATTAAATTCTGGGCTCAATTGGCTAAATTAAATCTGGCTAAATTCCTGGCTCAATTCGTATTGCGCCTACCATCACTAATCTATGGTTATATTATGACAATTTATACTTATCTATATACGCGCGTCAGATTTAAAGTTATAATAAAATACATATAAATTTACCTCAAATTTTATCTGCCGATCTTAGACAAATCAACAATTAATATATTGATAAATATGATACAATTTGATAATATTTTGATAGGAATATAATACAATTCAGAATATTTTGATGAAAATATAATACAATTCAGCAATATTTTGGTAAGTATATTTGTAGATATTTGTAATATTGAAATATTTAATATATCATCAGGAAATTTTTTATGTCAGAGGTTATTGTAATAATTTCGTTTTCAAAGGTTATTGAAGGTTATCAGACCAATAACCTTCGCAAATATTACGTTTATTATGATAAAGTGAAGGTTATTGAAGGTTATCGATATCAATAACCTCCGGAGTATTACGTTTTATTAATAAAAATGAAGGTTTTCGGTACCAATAACCTTTGTAAATATTACGTTTATGTTGGAGGTATTCGAAGGTTATCGGAGTGAAGGACTTCGAAGGCTTACGTTTAAAAAAATTTACTGATGATATTAATATATTGATGACAATTTAGCAATATTTGATAAGAATATTGATAATACAATTCAACACTATTTTGATGAGAATATTAATATTTCTTATAAGAAATATATATACCTAAAATATACTTAAAATATACTTAAAATATATTTAAAAATAAATATGTTTCAATAATATTTTGGATATATTTTGAATATATTTTAAGTATATTTAAGTATAAAATCCATCATATTTAAAATTACAGTAAAATATATTTAAAATATACTTAAAATATAATTAATATCTATCTTAAACATACCTAATTTAAATAATAAGTAAGTATATTTTAAGTATATAATAATATATTTAAAATATATTTAAAATATACTTAAATTTATTAATTTATTTATATAATACATATATTTAAAATATACTTAAAATATACTTAAAATATATTTAAAATATACTTGAATTTATTGATTTAATTAAGTAATAAAAATAAAATAATATTTTAAATTTATTTAATAATATTTTAAATTAAATTTAAGTATTTATTAAATATTTATCAAGTTATTTTTAATATTAAATATTACATATATACATATATACATATTTGAATACATTTAAAATAAAATATAAGAAATAAAAAATAAAAAATAAAAAATAAAACTTAAGAAATATTTGAATATATTTAAAATAAATTAGTATAAAACTTTAAATTGTAATAACTTGATAAATATTGACATTATAAAAATAAAATACATACTATTTTATAACTAATACATAAATTGTAAGTGAAGTCAAAAAACAGAATTAATCTAACCCTATAAAAACTACGATATTTAAAATATACTTAAAATATATTTAAAATATATTTCATTAAGTATTTTTTAAGTATTTTTTAAGTATATAAGAAATTACTTAAAATATTGTTATTTTATACTTAAAATATATTTAAAATATATTTAAAAAATACTAAAAAATACTTAATTTAGGTAATAAGTAAGTATGTTTTAAGTATATATTTAAAATATACTTAAAATATTATTAAAACATATTTAAAATTAAGTATATTTTAAGTATATACCTAAAATATACTTACTCATTACCTAAATTAAGTATTTTTTAAGTATATTTTAATGTATTTTAAATACAAAATAATAATATTTTAAGTAGTTTTTTATGAATACAATTAAATATATTTTAAGTATATTTTAATTTATTTTAATAATATTTTAATAATATTTTAATTATATTTTAAGTATTTTTTAAGCATACATATTTCTTATAGGGTAATATAAAAATTAAAGTTCAAAAAATAAAGTTAAAACTTAAAAAATACAAACAAAATTATAACAATTTGGTAAATATGATGCAAAAATAAAAAATATATCATTATATAACCAAAAACTAGAATACCATAGTAGAAAATTATTTTCCATTCGAATAAAGTTAAAATATATAATTAATTTAATATAAAGAATTCAAAAAAAAATTATTTTAAATAATATTTATACATGTGTATTTGTGTCTATTTGAAATAAAACTTATAAAATAAATTAAAAAAAAATAAAGCTCAAGATTACTTTAAATAAATATAAAATTAAGATTAATTTAAAATTTAAGATTACCTTAAAGTAAATAAAACTTTCAATAATACTCATGACTGTATAATAATAGATACAAGTATATATACGTTCTAAAAAATAAACTCAAATATTTAAAGTAAATAAAGTTTAAAATTTATTTTAAAGTAANATTTTTTAAGTATATTTTAATGTATTTTAAATACAAAATAATAATATTTTAAGTAGTTTTTTATGAATACAATTAAATATATTTTAAGTATATTTTAATTTATTTTAATAATATTTTAATAATATTTTAATTATATTTTAAGTATTTTTTAAGCATACATATTTCTTATAGGGTAATATAAAAATTAAAGTTCAAAAAATAAAGTTAAAACTTAAAAAATACAAACAAAATTATAACAATTTGGTAAATATGATGCAAAAATAAAAAATATATCATTATATAACCAAAAACTAGAATACCATAGTAGAAAATTATTTTCCATTCGAATAAAGTTAAAATATATAATTAATTTAATATAAAGAATTCAAGAAAGAATTATCTTAAATAATATTTATACATGTGTATTTGTACCTGTCTGAAATAAAACTTATAAAATAAATTAAAAAAAAATAAAGCTCAAGATTACTTTAAATAAATATAAAATTAAGATTAATTTAAAATTTAAGATTACCTTAAAGTAAATAAAACTTTCAATAATACTCATAATTATATAATAATAGATACAAGTATATATACATTCTAAAAAATAAACTCAAATATTTAAAATAAATAAAGTTTAATATTTATTTTAAAATAAATAAAGTTTAAAATTATTTTAAAATAAATAAAGTTTAAAAATATCTTAAAATAAATAAACTTGAAATTCAGTAAAATTAAAATATTAATTTAAATAAACGAAGTTCAAAAAGTTCAAGATTATATAATAGTTAAGTAGAAATAAACTCAAAATAAACATAAGAATGTCATCAAAACAAAGATTTATATACAAAAATTAATCAATAAAATCATGTGATATAATATTTATAATAATATTAATATAGAATTAATATAAATAACAACCTTGGAAAATAAGGTTGAAAATTTTATAAAGTATTTTATTTTTAAAAGAATAACTTTATTTAGTTCTAAAAATGATTAAAAATTTATAAATATATAGCTGTTAAGAAAAATATTATCCTGTATTTGCAAACCAATCTAAATTTTAAAAGAATAAAAAATTAAAAGTATTTATAATTAAAAATTCGAGTGTATTTTAATACATTTATAAGTTAGCTTAGTGAAAATTAAGATTCAAATAATTTTATATCTTTTGAACAACTTTAATTAGTCATTCATAGACAATTTACTTTGACCAAAGTGTTAAAATTATGTCACAAAGTTTTGGAAATAAAATAATAGTATAAAAAATTTGTAAGTATTTGTAATTAAAGAAAAATTTATTATTTGGTCCATTTGTAAGTTAGCTTAACAAAAATTAATATTTAAGTAGTTTTATATCTTCTAAATAATTTTAATTAATTATTCAAAGATAGTTTACTTTGATCAAAATGTTGAAATTACGTCACAAAGTTCTGGAAATGTAAAAAAATTCGTGAGTATTTATAATTAAAGAAAAATTTATAATTTAATCTATTTGTAAGCTAGCTTAGCAAAAATTAAGATTTAAGTGATTTCATACCTTCTGAACAATTTTGATTAGTTATTCAAAGACAGTTTACTTTGATCAAAGTGTTGAAATTACATCACAAAGTTTTGAAAATGAAATGGTAGTGTAAAAAATTCGTGAATATTTGTAATTAAAGAAAAATTTATCATTTGATCCATTTGTAAGCTAGCTTAGTGAAAATTAATATTTAAGTAATCTAATATCTTTCAAACAATTTTAATTAGTTATTTAAAAGTAGTTTACTTTGATAAAAGTGTTGAAATTATGTCACAAAGTTCTAAAGTGTAACAAAAATTAAGATTCAAGTGATTTCATACCTTCTGAACAATTTTAATTAGTCATTCAAAGAAAGTTTACTTTGATTAAAGTGTTAAAATTATATTACAAAGTTTTGGAAGTAAAATAGTAGTGTAAAAAATTCATGAGTATTTGTGATTAAAGAAAAATTCATTATTTAATCCATTTATAAGCTAGCTTAACGAAAATTAATATTTAAGTAATTTCATACTTTTAAATAATTTTAATTAGTTGTTTAAAGGCAGTTTACTTTGATAAAAGGGCCAAAAATATGTTATAAAGTTCTGAAGGTACAAAAAGAATCTAAGTAATATTCTTAAAAAATTTTAATATTTCTTTGTATTTATAATGAAAATTAATTGATAAAAACAAATTCTTACGTATTACAAATTATATGTCACTTGATTTTTATTATATTTTAAGTATATTTTAAGGATATATATAAAATTTATTAACTCGAAATACCTAAGTCTATATTTTTAAAATATATTTAAAATATACTTATTAAAAATAAAAGTATATTTTAAGTATATTTTAATAATATACATGTTAGGTATAAATAACTTTGTGCTTAGACTCCAAGCCTTTGCAAACTAAGGCATAAAGGTGTTTACCTGGCACTTGGATAATACCAAACTATTTTCTGAGATCGCATTTAGAGATAGTTTTACTATTTTTGACGAGTGAATAACTAGTTTGTATTAATACTATAGTTTAACTTAGCAATAACTTAGATTATAGGTCTGTAAAGTCTAATTAATAAACTAAGCTGCATATAATGGTGGGATTCGTTTATGACCTATCCGGGTATCCGCACGGATATCCGGATTGGCACTTTGGTGTACAGATATTTTTTTCGGATAAATGGATATCCGTTCAGATCTGCAATACTTTATAAATTACAAATCGGAAATAATTATTAACGGTTGTCATATATAAAACTTTTTATTTTAATAAGTAAATGTCAAAAATGGTACTAAGTAACCTTAAAGACAAGAATAAATTGTATATTATATTAAAAAGACAGACTTATATCATCAAAATTGAGGGAACTATTGACAATTAAAGTTTGAACAGGTGAAATCTTTTGAAATAACAATTGTTCACTCAATTTTAATATGATACGCAATTCATTTTATCTTTAAGGTTACTTAGTATCGTTTTTGATATTTACTTATTAAAATAAAAAATTTATATGTGACAACAGAACCCCGAAATATTATAATAAATGTTATAAAAGATCTGCAAGATTTTGGTCAAAAATATGCAACTATTTTTTATATTAACTCTATGTAAAATTCTTATGAGATATCTAAAATATAACAAAAAATATGCAAATAAAATTATGACTTATAATTAAAGTAATAAATATTTTGCAGTGGCTCATAGTTATAGTACTAAATCGTTGCATCAAGCTTTAAAGTTATAAGATCTATCAAAGAACAAATTAATTATACCGTGAAATGATTATGTAACTTTATTTCTAAAGATTTACATATAAAAATTCTGTTTTCAGACTTTTCTCGCAATTTGTGGAACAGGGAGCGATTTTTCACAAAGATATTTCTAAGACAGATCGAAAGTCCTGGTTCTTAGTTACAAGATGACATGTGTTTCATCTCTATAGCATCGATATTCATCAAGATAATGAAGTTTAAAGTCAAACAATTGTCAAAACGCCAATGAAAAAATTTTTTAAAGATTTTTCATAGACGTTTTGACAATTGCTTGACTTTAAACTTCATTATCTTGATGAATATCGATGCTACAGAGATGAAACACATGTCAACTTGTAGCTAAGAACTGGGGCTTTCGATTTGTCTTAGAAATATTTTTGTAAAAAATCGCTTCCTGTTTTACAAATTGTGAGAGAAGTCTGAAAACGGAATTTTTATATCATCAGGGAATTTTTTATGTTGGAGGTTATTGTAATAATTTCGTTTTCAAAGGTTATTGAAGGTTATCGGACCAATAACCTTCGCAAATATTACGTTTATTATGATAAAGTGAAAGTTATTGAAGGTTATTAATATCAATAACCTCCGGAGTATTACGTTTTATTAATAAAAATGAAGGTTTTCGGTACCAATAACCTTCGTAAATATTACNAAAATATACTTAAAATATACTTAAAATATACTTAAATATAGTATTGTACATTTTGTATGTCTCTGGGTTTTTTTACTGTCCCAATGTCCCATGTCCCACTGTCCCTACCCTTATTAGGCTTATAAAGATAAATTAAAACTTTATAAATATATGTAAAAATCAATTCTAAATAACTTTTTTTTTTTTAAACACTGTGATTATGCAACTTAGTTTATTAATTAGACCTTATAGACCTATACTTTAAGTTATTGCTAAGCATCAGGAAATTTTTTATGTTGGAGGTTATTGTAATAATTTCGTTTTCAAAGGTTATTGAAGGTTATCGGACCAATAACCTTCGCAAATATTACGTTTATTATGATAAAGTGAAAGTTATTGAAGGTTATTAATATCAATAACCTCCGGAGTATTACGTTTTATTAATAAAAATGAAGATTTTCGGTACTAATAACCTTCGTAAATATTACGTTTATGTTGGAGGTATTCGAAGGTTATCGGAGTGAAGGACTTCGAAGGCTTACGTTTAAAAAAATTTACTGATGTCATGTAAATCTTGTAAATCTTAAATTTTCATAGACGTTTTGACAATTGCTTGGCTTTAAACCTCATTGTCACGGCGAATATCGATGCTACAGAGATAAAACACATATCATCTTGTAGCTAAGAACTAGGGCTTTCGATCTGTCTTAGAAATATCTTTGTGAAAAATCGCTCCCTGTTTCACAAATTGCGAGAGAAGTCTGAAAACAGAATTTTATATGTAAATCTTTAGAAATAAAGTTATAATCATCAAAGAACAAATTGATTGTGTATCTCATAACCTTAAAGCCCTTTCACCTTTTAAATCATTAAATTGAAATGCAATAGAAAATTATTTTACCATTTAAAAAAATAATATATAATTCTATGTAAATAAATTCTTATGATATTTTTATTTTTTTTATATGATAGATATGCAAACAACCCTTGACAATTATTTCTAATTTTTTAGTTTTTTATTCACAGATATATAATGGATAAAAACAGATAAATAACGGATAAAAACAGATATATAACGGATAAAACAGATATATAACGGATAAGTACGGATAATAACAGATATCTAAGAATATCCTCAGATAATAACAGATATCCAAGGATATCCGCGGATATATCCGGATATTTAATTACAGATATCCGTATCTGTGATAAAGCTCACAGATTATCCGTCCACGGATAAACAGATATTTGGATCCCACCACTTATACGTGTTGTCCAAATCCCAAATGATTTGGGATTTGGGACACCAAAATGCACAAATTACTAGTATTTGGGATTTCGGCAAAAAATACTAATTATAATTTGGGATTTGGGATTTGGGATTTTGGCATTTGGGATTTTGGCATTTGGATTTTGAATTTGGGTGGCAGGTATACCACCACTAGCTGCATAATTACAGCGTTTAAAAAAAAAATATATTTTAATAATCATCAGTAAATTTTTTTAAACGTAAGCCTTCGAAGTCCTTCACTCCGATAACCTTTGAATACCTCCAACATAAATGTAATATTTACAAAGGTTATTGGTACCGAAAACCTTCATTTTTATTAATAAAACATAATATTCCAGAGGTTATTGATATTGATAACCTTCAATAACTTTCACTTTATCATAATAAACGTAATATTTGCGAAGGTTATTGGTCCGATAACCTTCAATAACCTTTGAAAACGAAATTATTACAATAACTTCCGACATAAAAAATTTCCTGATGATGTACATAAATTTATTAATTTAAAATATTTAAGTCAATATTATTAAAATATATTTAAAATATACTTATTAAAAAACGGACATATATTTTAAGTATATTTAAGCAATATTGTCATAGAACATCTTGGAACATTTTGGAACAAAAATAATTTTTTAAATTATAAAAAATTTCATTATAAAATTTAGTTTAAGTCATTAATTAAAGTTATTTAGAATTGATTTGGGTATAAATAACCCTATGTTTAGACTCCGAGCCCTTATAGGCTAAGGCATAAAGGTATTTACCTAGCACTCGGATAGCACTAAACTATTTCCTGAGATTGCACTTAGAGATAGTTTTACTATTTTTGACGAGTAAGTAGCTAGTTTGCATTAATACTATAGTTTAACTTGCATCAGTAAATTTTTTTAAACGTAAGCCTTTGAAGTCCTTCACTCTGATAACCTTCAAATACCTCCAACATAAACGTAATATTTACGAAGGTTATTGGTACCGAAAACCTTCATTTTTATTAATAAAACGTAGGGTTCCGCAAAGTCGGATCGGATCAGATTTTATCAATATTCGGATCGAATCCGATATTCTAATTCTTAATCCGGATCCGGATTCATCATATACGGATCCAACTTTTTAAAATCCGAATCCAATTTTGATTATGTTCGGATCGATCCGAATCCAATCCGAATATTCGAATCCATTAAAAAATATTCGAATCTGTTAAAAAATATTTGAATCCGTTAAAAAATATTTGAATCCGTTAAAAAAATATTCAAATCCATTAAAAAAATATTCAAATCCATTAAAAATTTTGATGAATAAAAGATTTTTTCTCCTCCCCCCCCCTAGAATTCTTCTATCTCACTTTTTTTTCCTCTCCTTCCCCTAGAATTCTTTTATCCTTTTCACGGCTATAGAATCCTCGGATCACGAATCGATTCGAATCCAAAAAAACAATATCTGGATCCGTCGAATCTCATTTTTTCTGGATTCGAATCGATCCGCGATTCGAAACCTTAAGATCCTATCCGGATCCGTACAGTGCAATCCGGATCCGATCCGTGATTCGGATCTTTTTTGCGGAACCCTAATAAAACGTAATACTCTGGAGGTTATTGATATCGATAACCTTCAATAACCTTCACTTTATCATAATAAACGTAATATTTGTGAAGGTTATTGATCCGATAATCTTCAATAACCTTTGAAAACGAAATTATTACAATAACCTCCAACATAAAAAATTTCCTGATGCTTAGCAATAACTTAAAGTATAGGTCTATAAGGTCTAATTAATAAACTAAGTTGCATAATCACAGTGTTTAAAAAAAAAAAGTTATTTAGAATTGATTTTTACATATATTTATAAAGTTTTAATTTATCTTTATAAGCCTAATAAGGGTAGGGACAGTGGGACATGGGACATTGGGACAGTAAAAAAACCCAGAGACATACAAAATGTACAATACTATATTTAAGTATATTTTAAGTATATTTTAAGTATATTTTTTTAATTATAAAAATTTTTTTTAAGTATATTTTAATAATATTTTAAGTATAATAGTATATAATTTAAATAACTGATTTTTGCTAAGTTTCAAATATTAATAATATTTTAAGTATGTTTTAAAGATATCAAGGATATTTTAAGTATATTTCTAGTATATTTTAAATATATATAGTTCTTATAGGAATTTTGGTAAATATATTTGTAGATATTTGTAATATTGGAATATTTCATATTATATATATATATTAATATTTTGATAACAATTCAGCAATATTTTAATAGGAATTTTGGTAAGAATATTGATGAATATAATACAATTCAGCAATATTTTAGTAAGTATATTTGTGTAATATTAGAATATTTCATATATTTATATTAATATTTTAATGACAATTCAACAATATTTTAATAGAAATTTCAGCAAGAATATTGATAAATATGATATAATTCAAATATTTTGACAAGTATATTTGTAAATATCTGTAATATTAAAATATTTTGTATATATATTAATATTTTAATAACAATTCAGCAATATTTTAATAGGAATATTGATAAATATATTACAATTTGGCAATATTTCAAAAAAGATATTGATACAATTTAGCAGCAATATTTTGATAAGTAATTATAATAAAATATTTTAAGTAGAAATTTGAATATTTTGATTTACATTATTTAATAAATTTTATTCTGATTTTGGTATATTTGTTTTTGATTATTATCTGATTTTGATTATACCTGCCACCCAAATTCAAAATCCAAATGCCGAAATCCCAAATCCCAAATTCCAATTCCAAATCCCAAATCCAAATTATTTTTGGCATCCCAAATTATTTTTGACATTCCAAATATTTGAGAATAAAAAAAAATATTTAAATTAATGTAATAGAATTAAAAGAAGTTAATATAAAAGATAATAAAAATTTTTAAAATATCATTTTTTGTTTTTTCAATTAGTAAAAAGACTATTATCATAGTGCCAAGATACTATATCAAGTTTAAAAGTTAAGAAATATATATGGTATAATCAATTTGTTTTTTTAATAATTACTATAAAAATATTTATTACAACTTAAAAATAATTCATCATTATTTATACAAATAAAGCTTTTTATTTTAATAAGCAAATGTCAAAAATAGTACTAAGTAACCTTAAATATGAGAATAATACACATCTTTTGTAAAAATTTCAAATCTATATTTTAAAAATTGAGCGAATAATTATTATTTAAATTTTTTTGCTGTTTAAACTTTAACCGTTAACAATATACTCAATTTCGAAGATATATGTCTAAAATTTTTGTAGAAAATATACATTATTCTCAGCTTTAAAGTTACTTAGTACTATTTTTAATATTTACTTATTAAAATAAAATATTATATTTATATAAATCATGATAAGTTATTTCTAATTTATAATTTATAAAGTATTTTATAAAGTTACACAATAAATAGTAATTGTTAAAGAAACAAATTGATCATATCACAAAGTACATCTCATAACTTTTAAACTTGATCATCTTGGCACTATAATAATAGAAAAACAAAAAATAATTTTATATTTTATTTTATTTTTTTTATTTGTATTGTAATTAAATTCCAAGTATATTATTATTGTATTATAATTATTATTATTATTAATTATAATTATTATTATTATATTATAATAATAATTATTATTTAAATTTTTTTGCTGTTTAAACTTTAACCGTTAACAATATACTCAATTTCGAAGATATATGTCTAAAATTTTTGTAGAAAATATACATTATTCTCAGCTTTAAAGTTACTTAGTACTATTTTTAATATTTACTTATTAAAATAAAATATTATATTTATATAAATCATGATAAGTTATTTCTAATTTATAATTTATAAAGTATTTTATAAAGTTACACAATAAATAGTAATTGTTAAAGAAACAAATTGATCATATCACAAAGTACATCTCATAACTTTTAAACTTGATCATCTTGGCACTATAATAATAGAAAAACAAAAAATAATTTTATATTTTATTTTATTTTTTTTATTTGTATTGTAATTAAATTCCAAGTATATTATTATTGTATTATAATTATTATTATTATTAATTATAATTATTATTATTATATTATAATAATAATTATTATTATTATATTATAATTATTATTATTATTATTATTATTATATTATAATTATTATTATTATTATTATTATTATATTATAATAATTATTATTATTATTCTGTAATATTATTTATACTAGATTCACATCTTTCCAATAATTTATTTATTATTGATTTAATATTAAAATCCTGTTCATCAGAATCAGTATATTTTGTTGATAAAGGTATCTCAACAGTTACTTCAATTTCAAGAACTCGTTGAAGTTCAATATCAGTAACATTAAAAAATGAATCAAAATTTTGAAAATTTGATATTTGATTTTCATCTTCATTATTTTCAAATTGATTATTTTTTAATTCATCATCATTTTCAAATTGATTATTTTCTAATTTATCATCATTTTCATTAAAAATTTCATCATCAAATGGAAAAGTTGTTTTGGTAACTGCATCTTCAAATCCTTTATCACTTAACTCCTTGTATGCATGTTTAATTTCATTTGAAATATTTGAAACATAATATGTATGCATTTGTAACATATTTTGTAAAAGTGAACAATTTAAATTAAAATTAAAAAATTTATTAATATTAATTAAATAATTAAATATTATAAAATTATAAAATAATTTCAAATAAAATTACCTTGTTCATCGTTTATTTATATACTAACCCAATACTGAAAAATATCTTTCATAACTTGCATTACTTGGTACAATTGATGCCATTAAAAGAGCAAGTTTTTGAATATGATTATTTTGTTGTTTGCACATAAGCCACCAATTTTTTACCGTATGAATTCTAGTTACAAATTCAAAATCATATGGTTTACTTTTTAAAGAATAGTTTAAAATTTGTGCAATTAATTCATTAGCAGATTTTTCTCTTCCTCTTAATAATTTCCATATTGATAAAGCTTTTTCACATATAATACGAAAAGTATTTATTTGTAAACCAGTATCTAAATTATTAATGAATAAGTAAATATTTATTTAATTTAAAATAATATAAATATCTCTATATTTAAGATGTAAAAAATAAGCCAAGAGATAATAGTCAAAATTAAACTCCTTTTACCTTTTATCAAAAATATTTTGACATTCTTTAGAAAAATTTTGATTACTTGTTTGTGACAATTCTTTAATAGCTGTTGCCATAATTACAAGATTGATAAAACAATCGGCTAAAGTTGTTGATTTATGTTTAAGATTTATTATTGCCTTTTTAATAGGTAATAATATTGTTCTCAAATCTTTAACATTTTTAAAAAAATTTTGCTTTTATAAAATTGAAATTATTTCAAGATTTAATAATTGTGGTTTATTTTCTAAAATCTTTAAAATTAATTATAATAAAAGTTAAATTAAAATTAATTATAATAAAATTAAATTAATATAAATTAAATTTAATTAAAATTTTAATTTGAAATATATTATTACCTGTTTTAAAGCATTTTTACATCTTATAATTGAATCTGTACAATCATATGCTATAGTTCATCTTGTTATAATATATTTTTTCAATCCACCACCTTTGATCATATTTTCAACAATCTCTTATTGGAGAATAGCATCACCAGCATAAGATTGTTTAAAAAAGGTTACAATTTTTTTATAACATGTGATAATATTTGTAGCCCAATTAAGTTTTATGATGTCATTTGATAATAAATTAATATGATGTGCAATACATTGGATTGGAAAAATATGTGGATATTTTATTGACACTAAATTCTTTGCTAGAACTACATTTGAAGCATGATCCGATACTATAGAACAAAATTTCTCAGCACCTACTTCTTCAATAACTTTAATAATTTCATTTTTTAAAAATTCTTTAAAGAATGTATATATTTTTTTCCATCACTTGTCATAATTAAAAAAATATATAAAGATTGGCCAGCTGGAGAAGTCCATCCATTTAAACCTAAAATATTAGAATTGTTATTTATATAATTAAAATTTAAATTATTAATTATTATTAATTATTTAATTAATTAAAAAATTAAATAAAACAATACTTAAAGTTAAATTTGTTTCATTAGAAAGTTTCTTTTTCATTTCAGCTATAACAGTAGCAGTTTCTACATTAATCATAGTAGTAGATAGAATTGTTCTTTTAAGAACTTGAAAACCTGGACATAATTCTTTTGAATAATCAATAAAAAAAAGATTTTCTACAATCCACAAAGGGACCCCACAAGTAACAAAAAATTTGGTAAGTGCTCTAGAACATCTTCTTTGCTTATCATCTGTGACTGTTAATCTTTCTACATGATTTGTAATTTTTGATTGCTTATATGGTTTTGATCGTTTAGAAAAATTATCATCATCATTATCATCAAATGATCTATTATTTAATATTTTAAGATATAAAGCATGAACTTCTGGTGGTGGTGATTTTGGACATTGTAAAGCAAGATGTGCTATCATTTCAGAGGTTTTTCTACAAGACCATTTTTGTTTGCAAAATTTGCATGCTGTCCTAGAATGTAAATTTTTTTTTCCATTTGCTGAATCAGCTGGGATAGTGTCAAAGTGTTACCAGACTTTATTTTTAAGACGTCTGGAATGTTTTCTGTTAGATGTTGAAATCAAAAGTTCATCCTTACTATTAATCATATTTAAAAAACAAATTAAAGGTTAAAGAAATGGATTAAAAAGATGAATAGATTAAAGAAATGAATTAAAGAAATGGATTAAAAAAACGGGATTAAAAAAAATTACAAATTAATTATCTCTTATTAGATGTTACACATTATAAATATTATTTATTTAATATATTGACAGTACGAATCTTTACATGTATATTCATGATTATATTTATGTATATATACTTTCATGTATTTATTAGCATATAAGTTATATTGCAAAATCACCCACATTGTGCAAACTAACCTATAATACAAACCTAAATAATAATAACAGAATATGAATAAAGAAAAAGAATAATAAATAATAAATAATAATAAATAAAAAAAGAATAAATAAAAAAATAGTAACAATGCGAAACTAACTTATATTATACAAGCCTATATGTTAAAAATGAAAAAAAAGATAAGTAAAATATAATAATAATAATAATAATAATAATAACAATAATAATAATAATAAAAATAATAAATACTTAATACAGTGGCTTCCGAAATAAATGCACCAGGCAACATTTTGTCTTTAAAAAATTCTACTTCACAAACAATCGATTTTAGAATAACAGTTCCTATACTTATTTTAATCTTTAAGATTTGGAGAATTTTTGAGATCTGTTTTATATCAAATTATTAATTCCAATTTTTCAGAAATAGGTAATGAACATGGTGAATTGACACTTAATAAAATTTCAATTGCGATTCAAGGTTTATACAAGATAATTATAGCCAAAGGGATTATAGGGTTAATTGTCTTTCCTGAAGAGAATAAGTATACCAAATTTCATAACAATTAGATTAGTGGTTACCAAGAAATTAACTCTTGAAAATCAAAATTTTATATATAAAATAAATAAAAATAATTTTTTTATATATAAAATTTTGATTTTTAAGAGTTAATTTCTTGGTAATCACTGATCCAATTGTTATGAAATTTGACATACTTATTCTCTTCAGGGAGGACAATTAATCCTATGATCCCTTTGACTATAACTATCCTGTATAAACCTTGAGTTGCAATTAAAATTTTATTAAGTGTTAATTTACCATGTTCATTACACATTTCTGAAAAATTGGAATTAATAATTTGATATCAAACAGATCTTAAAAATTTTCCAAATCTCAAAAATTAAAATAAGTATAGGAACTGTTATTCTAAAATCGATCGTTTGTGAGGTAGAATTTTTTAAAGACAAAATGTTATCTGGTGCGTTTATTTCGGAAGTCACTGTATATATTTTCGCGAGCTCGTAAAACCTACCGTACCATTCTTGCGAGTTTGCAAAGTCCATTTCGACTTCCACGAACATTCTTACGAACTCACGAACATAATTCTAGAGAGGAAAGGAGAAAGGTAAGTATATTTTTATTTATTTTTTTAAAAAAAAATAATTTAAAAAAAAGAATTAAAAAAAAAAAAAATACTTACCATACATCCCCGGGTTCGCGAAGCCCATTTCGACTTCCACGGACATCCTCATGAACCCACGAGCCTAATTCTAGAGAGGGAAGGAGAAAGGTAAGTATATTTTTATTTATTTTATTTAAAAAAAATAATATTTTTAAAAAAAAATAAAAAAAAAAATAAAAATACTTACTGTACATTTTCCTAGGTCTGTAAAGTCCATTTCAACTTCCACAGACATCCTTATGAACCCACGAGCCTAATTATAGAGGGGAAGGGAGAAAAGTAAGTATATTTTTATTTATTTTTTTAAAAAAAAAAATATTTTAAAAAAGAATTATAAAAAAAAAATAAAAAAATACTTACCCTACGTTCCCCGGGTCCGCGAAACCCATTTCGACTTCTACAGACATCCTCACGAACCCACGAGCCTAATTCTAGAGAGGGAAGGAGAAAGGTAAGTATATTTTATTTATTTTTTTAAAAAAAAAATATATTTTAAAAAAATAATTATAAAAAAAAATAAAAAAATACTTACACTACGTCCCTCCAAGTCCGCAAAGCCCATTTCGGCTTCCATGAACATTCTCACGAATTCACGAGCCTAATTATAGAGAGGGAAGGAGAAAAGTAAGTATATTTTTATTTATTTTTTAAAAAAAAAATATATTTTAAAAAAATAATTATAAAAAAAAATAAAAAAATACTTACCTATGTCCTTCCGAGTTCGCGAAGCCCATTTCAGCTTCCATGGACATCCTCACGAACCCACGAGCCTAATTCTAAAGAGGGAAGGAGAAAGGTAAGTATATTTTATTTTATTTTTTTTAAAAAAAAAATAATTTAAAATAAATAAAAATAAAAAATAAAAAAAATAAAAAAAATACTTACCGTATCGTCCTCGCAGATCCGCGAAGCCTATTTCGACTTCCACGAACATCCTTATGAACCCACAAACCTAATTTTAGAGAGAGAAGGAGAAAGGTAAGTATTTTTTTTTTATTATATTTTAAAAAAAAAAATAAAAATAAAAAACTGATTATCATATTGCACATTAAAAAAATCTTTAATTATTCCGTTACACTGATTCAAATATTTTTTCCTACGCAAATATTTTTTCCGCTCCCAAATATTTGGGATGCCAAAATTAATTTGGGATTTGGAACTTTTTGACCCTTGGGTCCCAAATAATTTTGGCATATTTTGGCAGCCATAATGCCAAAATAATTTGGGATTTGGGCGGCAGGTATAATTTTGATATATTTGTTCTAATTGTTATTATTTTCTTTCCGATTTTGATATATTTGTTTTTGAATTTTGACTAAATTTACTTTTTGATTTTGATATATTTATTTTTAATTTCTATCAAAATTTTAAATAAATTTACTTACTATTTTCTTTTTGATTTTTAAATATTTGTTTCTGATTTCTATCAGAATTTTGAATAAATTTATTTACTGTTTTCTTTCCGATTTTTGAATATTTGTTTCTGATTTCTATCAAAATTTTAAATAAATTTACTTATTGAATTTTGACCAATTCTTGAATATTTCTTTTTGATTTTTATTAGAATTTTAATTACTGAATTTTTGTCAATTGGTTACCAATCGACATACATCAGTAAATTTTTTTAAACGTAAGCCTTCGGAGTCCTTCACTCCGATAACCTTCGAATACCTCCAACATAAATGTAATATTTACGAAGGTTATTGGTACCGAAAACCTTCATTTTTATTAATAAAACGTAATACTCCAGANATTTCTATCAAAATTTTAAATAAATTTACTTACTATTTTCTTTTTGATTTTTAAATATTTGTTTCTGATTTCTATCAGAATTTTGAATAAATTTATTTACTGTTTTCTTTCCGATTTTTGAATATTTGTTTCTGATTTCTATCAAAATTTTAAATAAATTTACTTATTGAATTTTGACCAATTCTTGAATATTTCTTTTTGATTTTTATTAGAATTTTAATTACTGAATTTTTGTCAATTGGTTACCAATCGACATACATCAGTAAATTTTTTTAAACGTAAGCCTTCGAAGTCCTTCACTCCGATAACCTTCGAATACCTCCAACATAAATGTAATATTTACGAAGGTTATTGGTACCGAAAACCTTCATTTTTATTAATAAAACGTAATACTCCAGAGGTTATTGATATCAATAACCTTCAATAACTTTCACTTTATCATAATAAACGTAATATTTACGAAGGTTATTGGTCCGATAACCTTCAATAACCTTTGAAAACGAAATTATTACAATAATCTCCGACATAAAAAATTTCCTGATGTAACAATCGACAAAAAAAAAAAAAAATTTCAGTCAACTTTCGATTATATTTCAACTGAAAATTGCACAGCCAAATTTTAGCCAAATTGGATCATTTCAACTAGTGACACCTGATACAAAGATTCATAACTGAATTAAGATAAACAATTATATCAGTTAATCTAATACAAGATTTAATTCTAATAAAATATGTTGTGAAATGAAAAAATAAATATCTTACTTTCATCTTCTGAGTTTTGCAATATTATATTATTTGTTTCTTCTTTATAATGTTTTATAAAAATAAAATGAAGTATAAACTAAAGATAAAATAAAATAAACAGATATATCACAAAAAATATCTTTATCAATATCATTTTGTATTAATATGATTTCTTTTGTATGTTCTAAAAAAAAATATTACATTGATTTTTTAAAGAACACAAAAAAATACAATATAAGCTATAATAAAATATCGTGAAAAAATTTTTTTGATAACCATATGATTGTGGTAGAAGTTGAGTCACATTATTGTAACTATTGTTGAAGAGTTCTTCTTAGATATATATATCTATCACTAGTCAAATGGAAAAAAATAGGATGGTTTTATTATGAATAAGATTCCGATTGATGGCTAAATTTGCTAAGATTTATTAAATATAGGCAGTCGATTTTTTCCAATTTATAAATAGGAATTTCCGATTTATGAATTTTCACAAATAGGATGTCCGATTTATGCATATTTGCGCCATCAATAGGATTCCGATTTTTGTTCATTCGACCAGTGTATCTTACAACGTCAAAAAAAAAAAAATTAAAAAAACAAGTTTTAGAAGAAAGCTAAATAAATTTTATTTTTTGTTTTCATGTCATAATATTTATCAATGATTTCATGATACAAATCATCAATAATTTTCATAGCATAAAATAATATTTATCACGTAATTTTCAACGTTATTACAAATAAAATCATATAACAAGTTGTTATACGTACATTTATTCTTTTTTTTTTTTAATCAGCAGAGTCTCGCTTCAATATGTTTATTTATTTGAAAATTGATGAGTAATACAAACAATTAAACAAAAGAATATATATAGAAGCTTGTAAGAATAAATCCTAATTTACGATACGGTTTATCGTTGCTCTTTGAACCGGAGTAACTAACCAGTTAAAATTATATTAGTCAAAATAAAAATTATGTGAAATTCTATATATACATTTATTTTAAAATATATTTAAAATATATTTCATTAAATATTTTCTAAATATTTTTTAAATATATAAAAAATTACTTAAAATATTATTATTTTGTATTTAAAATACATTTAAAATATATTTAAAAAATACTTAAAAAATACTTAATTTAAATAATGAGTTAGTATATTTCGGATATATATTTAAAATATACTTAAAATATTATTAAAACATATTTAAAATTAAGTATATTTTAAGTATATATTTAAAACATACTTACTTATTATTTAAATTAAGTATTTTTTAAGTATATTTTAATATATTTTAAATACAAAATAATAATATTTTAAGTAGTTTTTTATAAATATAATTAAATATATTTTAATTTATTTTAATAATATTTTAATGATATTTTAATTATATTTTAATTATATTTTAAGTATTTTTTAAATATAAGTATTTCTTATAAAAAATGTTTAGGTTAGAGTGATAAGGGATATAAATAACTTATTACTGTATATGCTTAATCGTAATAAATCAATTATAATGAACAACCCAGATACTTCTGAGTAGAGAGCTATATAAAATTTTGACTTTTCACCTTCTATAAAATGGTCTTGTAATGATCTTATTTGAAATGTTTATTTCACAATAATATCTCAATATAAAACTATTGAGTTACGTTGGCTGTTATTAATGAGACCAAAATAGTAAGTTTAGTTTGGAGCATAAAAACAATAGTAAAGTTGATATTTAAATAAATTCTTGCACAAGTGGAATAATTTCATAGATTTCAGTAGTATAGTAGTACAGAAAAGTCAAGAAAACTTACAATTTGCTATAGTTTATCAATAAATTTTTTTAAACGTAAGTTTTTGAAATATTTCACTCTGATAATTTTCAAATACCTTCAACATAAATGTAATATTTACGAAAGTTATTGATGTCGAAAACCTTTATTTTTATTAATAAAACGTAATATTGCAAAAGTTATTGATATTGATAATTTTTAATAACTTTCATTTTATTATAATAAACGTAATATTTATAAAGATTATTAGTTTGATAACTTTTAATAACCTTTGAAAACGAAATTATTTCAATAACTTTTATTATAAAAAATTTCCTGATATTCTATAAAGAGATTACAACAGTCAATTTACTATATATGTTAAATTCTAGTATAAACATAAGAACAGCTGTCGATACTTTATACAAACTTATTCCTTAGTTAAAAAAAAAAAAATTTTAATTTTTATTTATTTAATTAGTACAAATAAAAAAAATAAAATAGTTTTATCATAAATAGAATTTTAATTAATATCTAAATTTGTTAAGATTTATTAAGTATAGATAATTGATTTTTTTTAATTTATAAATAGAATTTTTGTTTTATAACTTTTTACAAATAAAATATTTGATTTATGNACGAAAGTTATTGATGTCGAAAACCTTTATTTTTATTAATAAAACGTAATATTGCAAAAGTTATTGATATTGATAATTTTTAATAACTTTCATTTTATTATAATAAACGTAATATTTATAAAGATTATTAGTTTGATAACTTTTAATAACCTTTGAAAACGAAATTATTTCAATAACTTTTATTATAAAAAATTTCCTGATATTCTATAAAGAGATTACAACAGTCAATTTACTATATATGTTAAATTCTAGTATAAACATAAGAACAGCTGTCGATACTTTATACAAACTTATTCCTTAGTTAAAAAAAAAAAAATTTTAATTTTTATTTATTTAATTAGTACAAATAAAAAAAATAAAATAGTTTTATCATAAATAGAATTTTAATTAATATCTAAATTTGTTAAGATTTATTAAGTATAGATAATTGATTTTTTTTAATTTATAAATAGAATTTTTGTTTTATAACTTTTTACAAATAAAATATTTGATTTATGCTGTTAGCCTATTTATATCTTCAAAGAAAAATAGGGAACAACAACTAAAGCAGGGAAAAACTAAATATAAAAGATCACATAGCAGTTATATGTAATGTGCTATTAACTTAGTTTTATCTTTATTATTAATTATATAGTTATATTTCTTATATGTATCTTTTTATTATTTTATTATTATATTTTATATTTTATCTCTATTATAATTATTATATTATTGTAAATCAATTTAATTATGTATTACGAATTATCATTTGTTATCTAAATTAGTATATTTAAATTAATAATTAATTGTCGATTAGTAACGCGATAGCATAAATGATAACAAGAGTCATAACATAGATAATGACATGCATGATAACATGCATGATGGCATACTTGATGATATACGCGATGATATAAATGATACAAGAATTATTAGTTATAAATAAACTAAGTTTTTCCTTAATCTCAGTCTTCAGTTAGATATAACTTTTTACAATTTTAATACAATTCAGTAATATTATAATTTATATACTTTGATATTATTATTCTTGATGAATAATAACTCTTTTCATTTGTTGAAAATTTCGTAGATAAAGAATTAGTTTCTTTATAAATTATTTTTATGACTTTGTCTTTGTGACAATAAAGATTTGTTCTCTATAAAATCTCTTTAAAATCCCACCTTTGTTTCTTTTGAATAAAACTATATATCTAAATCCTTCATAGTTGTATTTATTTACAAACCTCTCAACTATAGTACATTACATATAACTGCTGTGTGATCTTTTATATATAGTTTTTCCTTGCTTTAGTTGTTGTTTCTTATTTCTTTTTGAAGGTATAAATAGGCCAACAATGTATAATCAAGGCTAACTCAATAATTATATTTTTGATTAATTATTTTTGTATCAACTAAATTTTAGTTCAATAGCTAATTAAATTGTATTGATTAAATTTTGATTCAAAGATTAATTAATTTTTTATTGGTTAAATTTTAATATAATTTTTAATTAGCTGGTACAATTTCTGATCATGTGATAAAAATTGATCAAATTAAATTATTATTTTTTTTTTTAATTTTAACAAAATTATATAGACATAAAATCTTTATTAATAATTTATATGTTAACAAAATAACTATACAAATTAAAATATGTTTTATTTTATTATTTAGAAAAAAACTACAATTAAGTATTTTTTTATCGACAAGCTTATTGTTACCCAAACTGAGACTCTCAATATAATTATAATTTTATTCTACATTTAAGAGTCAAATTGATTTAAAAAGTATAAGATAGAACTCTAGTAGTACAATTTAACAGAAAAATTCTGTGTTAGAAATAATAGGCTATAAATTCTACTTCTATATATTTTTTAATATTTATAATCAGATTAAATTATTAATTAACTTTATCGATATTAATATTTTAATACATTGTAAAGTAACAACACCCTTTATTAATAAATTTTTTTATATAGACAACAGTAGGGTTGTGACTATACATGTTTCCAAAATTGATTTTGGATTTTTGAAGTATTTCAACTTTTTGAGATTTATGCAAAATTTATTCTATATATGGAAGTAAAAAAAGTATCTAGTTATATGTATCTTTAATTAAGAAATTTATCTAAGTAGTCAAAAAACTTCAAGTTTTAAGTAAAATAATTTCGTCTTCTATGAAAAACTATTTTGACTTTTTTCCTCAAAATTGCAATTTCGGGGTTCTAAAATAATTTAGCATGCAAGTATAGTTGTGACTTACTAATTCTTTAAGAATTTTTCTTTTAAAAGTAATTGATCAGATGGTTAATATTAATTATAATCAATTTTTATTCTTTTATATGTATTTTAGTTAGTTATTTTACTAATATTGAAAATGAGTAAAGAAGAGATCTTACTTGTTATTTAAAAAAAAATATATTTTAATATATTATTTTAAAATAGTTATAATTTGATAAATTTTAATGTTATTCATATAGAGGTTACCAAGACTGCTACCGTGTGCTCCATGACAAAACACGAGACTTCACATTTTTTCGAAAAGATAACGAACAGAATAGACGCCCGGCAAGTCGCATTGACCAAATCTGGATAACTCTTAATCAAGCGGATAACCTTATGAATGCTGAAATTATAGATACAGAGTATACGGCGTACAGCGATCATAATGCAATGATGATTGATATAAATAATAGGGAATTTATTGAAAATACACAATATAACAAAAATCGAAAAGATAACCAAAGAAAACGTTTATGGAACCTCAAAGGAACCACTAGCAAACAATGGGAAGATTTCGAAAATGCAATGGAGCAATACACCTCACAACACGAAGACGATAAACAAGATAATAAATACTCTATTGATACACAATGGAACTTTATCAAAACGGGAATAATAAGTAAAGGGAGGAAATTCTTAACCAAAGCTAAAGAACCAAAAAACCAAATAGCTCTCAACTGGCACAAACATCCTATGTACTCGACGTTACATTCACTCCGAAAATTGTGTAAGCTAGGAAAAAACACTATCATAACTCAAACAGCGTCAGAGAAACAAAAAAAGAAGTTCGAACAAGTAATGAAACATACCTTAGAAACACAACCAGATCTACTACCTGAATACCCACAACAAGAAGCAAGAGACAACCAACTAATATGGTACGATAACGTAAAAAATTTATTTAAAAGCACAAGAAAATTTATAAAAAAAGAAGCGACAAAGGACTTGTTCAAACATATTCACAAACGTATAGAAATTAGACAACAGCAGCTGCGAGACTGTCCGAAACGAATGATTAACAGTGTGTTCGAAACTGGCCACAAAAAAATAGTTCTGGATCGGGTTGTTAAAGTAACAACAAATGGAAAAAGGAATATTATCACAGATCCTGAAGAGGTTAAAAAAGAAGTGCAACTACACTTACGAGGCTGGACAGTAAACGGGAAGACACTTCCTGAGAGTATAAGTGATTTCTGGCTTGAGCACTACATTCCACAGGAATCAATTGACCAAAACATCTACAATGAAACTATACAACCAATAACGCAAGACGAACTCGCTGAACACATCAAATCATGCTGTAACAACAAAGCGCCAGGACCTTCACTAATTCCATATGAAATATTTAAACACCTGGGTCCGCATGCACTTGAATGGGTAACAAACTTCTTCAACGATATACTAGAGACAGGACGCACTCCGGAAGCATGGAGCCAAAGTGATGTAATATTGATACCAAAACCCAAAGATTGGGAAGGACAATTGGAAATAACCAGACCTATAACACTCATGGAAACTATGCGCAAACTATTTACAAAAATTATTAATCATAGATTAGCTAAAACATTAATGGAAAATAAAATTCTAAATCATAGCAATTACGCAGGACTGCCAGGAGGACGAACAGCCTTTCCAATACACGTATTAAATAATATAATGGAAGATGCCCGGGAAAAAGGAAACGAAATGTGGATTCTATTTCAAGATATTAAAAGAGCATTTGATACAGTAGATATGGGAGTTCTCATTAGGGCTATGGAACGCATAAAAATTCCTGATAAACTAATTGATATAATACAAAGCATCTTAACTAATCGAATAAATCAAGGAATCACTGAATTCGGAAAGACAGAAACATACGAGGTACAAAAAGGGATTGACCAAGGAGATAGTATTTCGCCCTTACTATGGTGCATATTTTACGACCCACTTTTGACTGCGATAGAATCATTAAAATTAGGATACCACATGTCAACACAGTTCTATACAAATATAAACAGTGGACAACAAACTAAATGGGAGGTACAGGTATCATCGCTAGCATATATGGATGATACAGTATGGATAACAAACAATAAAAAGTCAATGGAGAAAATAATTAAAATAGCGGAAGATTTCTTCGATCTTACTGGAATACAAATCAACGCTTCTAAGTCAGAATTAATAGTAATTAGAAATCGACAAGATAAAACAAACGAGCAAATAGTAAAACAGGGTATTAATTTTGACGGATCAGTAATTAAACCAAAGAAATTTAACGAAGCGGTTCGTTATTTAGGTATATGGGTTACGGAAGACGGGAAAAAAGAATATCAAAAAAATCTCATAATAGAAAAGTTAAAGACATCTATCCAATTACTAAGATACAAAAGGCTGACCGACAAACAAATTAGGTATCTAATAAATCAAGTAATTTTTCCACGAATCGAATATCTAATCACAGACATAATCTTACCAGACACGCTAATCGCATCAATAGATAGAATGATAAGAAAAGTATTTAAACACAAATGTGGACTAGCAAAAACTTTTCCAGACAGTATTTTATATTCATATACGGGATATCGCCTTTTTAACATAAATGATCGACAATTACAAATGCACGGAACAGAATTCATCCAACGGATTAATAATGAAAATGATAGTGGGAAAACAACCAGGATTAGGGTACAGCAGTTGCAAACCTCGATGTGGACGTCCGAAAAAATCTGGAGTGAGAGAGTTATATCACAATTTAAAGTGAAGAATCGTAATCTAAGTGGAGAAATCATTAAATTACTTGCAAAAAATAATATACAATTACAGGATTCAATTAAAGGTAATATTCCAATAGTACCTGCAGGAGGAGATTATTCAATATGGCATCTTGCTAATGATAGTTATTCACAACTAAATCCTAAATGGTTTGAGAAGCATAAAGAACACCTAAAAAAATATAACATAATGTTCACGAATCAATTATTTAATGCAAACTATGAGCACACTTTACATTGGACGCACGTAGGATTTGAAAGAACACCACGAAAACCCAGAAACTGGTGGGACGAATTGATAGATGCGGTAGAATTCAATACAGAAATACCTAGAACACACAATGACATTAACATAGCTAATAATATTGTAGAATTAGGGGAAGAGGAAGAAAAAAAAAGAGGGCAAGCAGTATTATTAATAAGAGACGAAGAAATAATTCAGGGTAAGATCCACAGAAAACCAAGACCCCAGGACAATTCTCGTATTATAATTAAACATCTGGTCAACGAAATGGTAGATGGAGAACCAACATCAATTCTACAGCCATGCAAACAATGCCATCTAAGTGAGGAAACACAAACACAAAAAGCTAAATACAACCAAACAGGTAAAGTAAAAAATTGCATAATTTCTGCAGAGGCAAAAGAGCTCAAATTGTTACCAATAACAGAAGTATGTTACTCAAGTCGGAAACGGGCAGAGAAGAAAAGGAGAACGCGCTCAAAAAATTCTCCAGAATCCACAAGCATATATCTTAATGAAATGTTTATAGCAGAAAGAATAAACAAAGAAAATAAGGCAATGCAAGAAACTGAGAGAATAAAGAATCTTAATCGAAATATTATTTTTGCACCAGAAACAACGTCACAAGTTATACGGGACATCGAAAGTTCGCTCGAAGAGTTTGACAATTTCGAGATATACACAGACGGGTCATTAAAAGGTAACCGAAAAAAAACAAAGACAAAAGACTCAGATACCTTAACAACAGATACAAAACGTATGGGTATAGGAATAATAATATATTTTACAACACCAAATCAAGAAACATATAGTAAAAGCATAGGAACTAGAGTCACAGGAACCCCTTCATCTACGAGAGCGGAACTATGGGCCATATTACTCGCGATTAAAATGTTACCCTTTTCTACATCAGCAGTGATCAAAACAGATAGTCAAGCGAGTATCGACGCAATAAAAAACTTCGGCAACAACAGAAGGCAAAAAGCTTGGAAGCGATATAAGAATCCATATATACTACAGACCATAATAAAGTTAACGAAAGAAAAGAAATTAACAATAGTATATTGCAAAATAAAAGCACACAATGGTGACTACAAAAATGAAGAAGCAGACAAATTGGCCAAAAGAGGAGCACTCCAGAGCGAAGAAATACAACTGAACCATGAATTAATCGACAGGAAAGTTTATCATAAATGGAATAACCGAATAATAGACTTACCGATCAAAGAAATAATTAAAGTTAACACAAAAGTTAAAAGGCAAACTGAATGGGCGCTTTTAAACAGAACAGCAAAGTGGAATAATAAAAACATTCAAAGAGAAACTGATTGGAAACTTTCGTTTCGTTCGATACATGAATCAAGCATAACAAACCTATTGACAACAAATGAAGACCAAAAAAAAAGAAAATTTAGCTTAAAACTTTTAAATAATGAACTCCCGACAAAGACACTCTTACACGAACGACAACCGGAGCTATATGAAAACGATACATGTGTCTTCTGCAACCAATGTCAAGAAGATAGCTTACACGTCTTTATATGTAACGACTTTATTAACACTTTGCAAAAACAATTCATAAATAGAATAATAGCGCAAATAGTACGAATCAAAGGTGATAGTAAACGACAACTAATAGGTAACCTTATAACAAACAGTAGTATTGTCAAGATAGACATTCTTAGACAAATACAAAACTACAACCAGCAAAGTAGATTTAGTTTCATCGACGTCATAAGAGGACTAATACCTAAACAACTCAAAAAAATCCTTACAAAAATAATAAAAAACACTGAAGCTATAGAAATAATAAACAAAACTTTCCTAGACCTTCGAGACAAAAAATGGGAACGATGGCTTAAAAGATGCGACGAGTTTTTAAAATGGGAAAAAGAGCGAAACATAACTAAAGAAGCCAAGAGAATATACAAGAAAAGAGTAAAGTTTATAACAGACGAATATACAAAATTAAAAAAAAATCTACTTGACTCATGTCATATAATTATAAATAATATATTAGATAACATTTTTGTTCAAGGTCATGGATTACATGATCTGTTTTATAATATAGACGAGTGTGGGGTCTTGACCTCTTCAGAGTAAATTTTTATTCTGTAGTAGCTGGTCAGACGGTAAAATAGTTAGTGAAAGCTTAATTGTTTTTAGTCTTTTTTTATTTGTAAATTTATAAATTTGGAATCATTTTTTATGTAATAGCTAATGAGAACAGATTGTATTTAAATAAATAAAAATAAGACCTTACTAGTCTACCAAAAAAAAAAAAAAAAAAAATTTTAATGTTATTCAACAACGGACATGGTATAGAGGAAAGCGAATATTCCCTAAATGAAAATATCATCCTCGTCCCAATAGCGACCATGCAACAAATAAAATCCATCACAACGGAAATTGAAGAATTTGACAACTTTGATATTTATACAGACGGCTCTTTAACCAGCAAAATGAAGAAAAAAAATACACAGAACAATGGCACAAAACAACCCCGACAAATGGATGCTGGCGTCATAATTCAATTTACAACATTAAACCAAGAAATACACGCAAGATCTATCGGAACTAGGGTATCGGGAGGATTCATATCGTCTATAAAAGCAGAACTATGGGCCATATTACTCGCCCTAAAAATGCTACCTTGCTCATCAAAAGCAAAATTATATACGGATAGTCAAGCCAGCATAGATGCTATTAAAAATATTGAGTCACCTGCACACAAAAAGAAAACGCAAAAATATAAAAACTCTAGCATGCTAAAGACCATCAAAAACCTCACAGTACAAAAAGACATACAAATCGAATACATAAAAGTAAAAGCTCACAAAGGAAACAAAACTAACAACGAGGTTGACAAACTCGCGAAATGGGGAGCAAAATACGAAGAAGAATTAAGACTAAATTACAACTACATCAGTGAGAAAGTACTGGTCAAATGGAATAACCAGGTCATAGACTTACCAACAAGAGAAGTTATTCGTACACAAACTCAGGTCGCACATTATATGGCATGGGCCATACTGGGCAGAACAATTAAATGGAACAATAGAAGCATACAACAAGCAACGGACTGGAGAACCACCTTTCAACTCATACATGAAACCAACATTACAAATCTAACAACCTCCTATATAGACCACAGAAACAGGAAATTCAGCATAAAATTGTTAAATGATGAACTTCCAACAAAAGCATTACTGTATGAAAGAAGACCTAACCTATACACGGACAATATGTGCGTCGCCTGCAATGAACACAAAGAAGACTGTATCTATGTGTTTATGTGCAAAGATTACAAAACAATCCTACAAAAAAGCTTCTTAAACAACATCGTAACCGAGGTAGTAAACCTCAAAGGAACATGTAAAAAACAGAAGATTACCAACATAATAACATCCAGCAGCTTTCACACAATCGATGTAAGAAGACAATCGAATATACCGGAACAACAAAACAGATTTAGCTTCATAGATATCATTAGAGGGTTGATACCTAAGCTTCTAAAAAAACTGCTCACCAGAATAGTCAACAACTCAGAAGCAACACAGATAATCAGAGACACTTCTCTTAAACTAAGGGACCTCAAATGGGAAAGATGGCTCGACAGATGTAAAGAATTTTTAAAATGGGAAAGCGAGCAAGCAAACATCACTAAAGAAAACAAACGGCAACGCAAGAAAAAACTCAAACTAATTTCGGATGAATATAAATCTTTTAAACAAAACCTTAAAGAATCGGCCGAGACACTAATAGATACAATTATAAATAATATTTTTTTTCAAGATCATGATATGCATGACCTTCTTTATAATATAGACGAATGTGGGGTCTTGACCTCTTCGGAATAATTCTATTATTCTGTAGTAGTTGGTCAGGCGGTAAAATAGTTATTAGCTGTTTTTAGTCTTTTTTTATTTTTCAATATGTATAAGATTATATCTATTTTGTACTCAATTTATGTATATAATTTATATTTATTAAATAAAGATAAGACCTTACTAGTCTCCAAAAAAAAAAAATTTTAATGTTATTATTATTAATAAAAAGCGAAGAAATAATTCAAAATAAAATTTACAGAAAACTGAAATCTCAAGANAGAAGATTACCAACATAATAACATCCAGCAGCTTTCACACAATCGATGTAAGAAGACAATCGAATATACCGGAACAACAAAACAGATTTAGCTTCATAGATATTATCAGAGGGTTGATACCTAAGCTTCTAAAAAAATTGCTCACCAGAATAGTCAATAACTCAGAAGCAACACAGATAATCAGAGACACTTCTCTTAAACTAAGGGACCTCAAATGGGAAAGATGGCTCGACAGATGTAAAGAATTTTTAAAATGGGAAAGCGAGCAAGCAAACATCACTAAAGAAAACAAACGGCAACGCAAGAAAAAACTCAAACTAATTTCGGATGAATATAAATCTTTTAAACAAAACCTTAAAGAATCGGCCGAGACACTAATAGATACAATTATAAATAATATTTTTTTTCAAGATCATGATATGCATGACCTTCTTTATAATATAGACGAATGTGGGGTCTTGACCTCTTCGGAATAATTCTATTATTTTGTAGTAGCTGGTCAGGCGGTAAAATAGTTATTAGCTGTTTTTAGTCTTTTTTTATTTTTCAATATGTATAAGATTATATCTATTTTGTACTCAATTTATGTATATAATTTATATTTATTAAATAAAGATAAGACCTTACTAGTCTCCAAAAAAAAAAAATTTTAATGTTATTATTATTAATAAAAAGCGAAGAAATAATTCAAAATAAAATTTACAGAAAACTGAAATCTCAAGACAATTCCCAAATTATAATTAAATACTTGATTAATAAAATAGTAGATAGAGAACCAATATTGATATTATAACCATACACAAAATGTCATCTAAGTGAGAAAGCACAAACACAAAAGACTAAATACAATCAGATAGGTAAAGTAAAAAATTGCATAATTTTTGCAGAAGCAAAAAAGCTCAAATCATTACCAATAACAGAAGTATGTTATTTAAGTCAGAAACAGGTAGAAAAGAAAAAGAGAGTATGTTCAAAAAACTTCCCAGACTCTATACAAACATATCTTAATGAAATGTTTATAGTAAAAAGAAATAATAATGAAAATAAGGTAATACAAAAAACTGAGAAGATAAATTGTTTTAATCACAATATTATTCTTGCGTCGGAAGCAATGATACAAGCTATACAGGACATTGAAAATTCTCTTGAAGAATTTGGTAACTTCGAAATATTCACGGACAGGTTGTTAAGCAGTAACAGAAAAATGATGAAGACAAAGGATGCAGATATCTCATCAACAGACATAAAACGTATGGATATTGGAGTAATAATATACTTTACAACATTAAATTAAGAAACATATAATAAAAGAATAGGAATTAAAGTTACAGGAATTCCTTTATCCACAAGAACTGAATTATAAGCTATCTCCCTTATACTTAAAATACTACCTCTTTCTGTATCAGTTGTAATTAAAACAGATAGCCAAGCAAGTATTGATGCAATAAAAAACTTCAATAACAATAGAAAGCAAAAAGCTTGAAAACGATACAAGAATTCACATATACTACAGACTATAATAAAATTAACAAAGGAAAAAAAATTAACAATAGAATATTGTAAAATTAAAGTGCATAATGGAGATTACAAAAATGAAAAAGCAGATAAGTTAGTCAAATAGAACATGCTTCAAAGTGAAGAACTGTAACTGAATTACGAATTAATTAATAGGAAAGTATATCATAAATGGAATAACTGAATAATAGACTTACCAATTAAAGAAATAATAAAAACTAATACAAAAGTCAAAAGACAGACTAAATGGATCCTTTTAAACAGAATAGTAAAATGGAATAACAAAAACATTCAAAGAAAAACTGATTGAATACTATCATTTCGTACAATATACAAATCAAGTATAATAAATTTAATAACAACAAATGAAGATCAAAAAAAAGGAAATTTAGTTTGAAACTCTTAAACAATGAATTCCTGACAAAAACACTTTTACAGAAATGACAACTAGATCTATATGAAAATGATACATGCATTTTTTATAATTAATGTCAAAAAAACAGTATATACATCTTCATCTGTAATAATATTTTACAAAATCAATAGTATAATCTATTATATATATAAAGGATTGAATTTTTTTCTTCTCAATCTATACATGTTGTTAAAACTAATTTAACCTTGACTCAACTCTTAAAATTTCAATTTTTAATTGTATTTGACTCAACTAATTGCGTCAATCATTAGTAAAAATCAAAATTTGCCTTGACTTAATTTCAATTTTTCTTAATTTTAATTGCGTCTGACTCAATTCAATAGTTTTGACGATATGTATATCTTAATCCTCAGTTAATTCAGTTAAATTCTAAAATCTTGAATAACTCAATAATAAAATACTTTGTGATTTACTTAAATAATATATTTCTTGATGAATTATTATTTAATCTTTTATAAAAACACTTTTTTTTATTAATACTTTACTGTATAATCTGAATATTATTCTTTATTATAAATTATTATTTTGCTTTATGATTTGAATAATTAATTTATAGTTTCTTAGTGAAATTCTCTTAAATACCCTGTTTAGTGATTTCAGTATTTGCCTTTATAATTAGATAACTTACTATATGATCTTATTATCTTGTATAAATATAATCTTGTTTAGTATTCTGGACTTGAATTTTTAATAAATTAATATTAAACTTAATATTTACTCTTATAAAACTTTATCTTTACCTCTTTCACTTTAATTCTGCAATATTTTAATTCCTTTTCAAATATACTTTAATAATAGTATAAATTCTTCAACTTTAATAAATTAAGTATAGTGCTGTGTATCTTATACAAATTAATTCCTATATCAGTAAATTTTTTTAAACGTAAGTTTTCAAAGTATTTCATTTTGATAACTTTCAAATACCTTCAATATAAATGTAATATTTACAAAAGTTATTGGTATTAAAAACCTTTATTTTTATTAATAAAATAACTTTCAATAATCTTTATTTTATCATAATAAATATAATATTTGTGAAAATTATTAATCTGATAACCTTCAATAATTTTTGAAAACAAAATTATTTCAATAATCTTCATTATAAAAAATTTTCTAATGTACGTATTGTAAAAATTTCAAATCATTTGAAATTTGAAATGTTAAAATTCCAAATTATTAATATTTGGGATTTTGGCAAAAAATACTAATTATAATTTGGAATTTGAAATTTGTGCATTTAAATTTTAATATTTGGATTTTGAATTTGGGTAGCAGATACAATATATGTTTATAATAATAATATTTATATTTTGTCTTAAAATTTTTAGAAAATTTTTTATAATGAAAAGCATATCGGCTGATTATAAAAATTGACTGATTTTCTGTTACACAAAAATTTTTTTTATTTACCTCTTAATAAAGTTAATAAAACTTATTGATAACAGATTTTGACTACTAAGTAAAGTTGTTCTTTTGGAGTAAAATAAACAAAATAAAAGAAAAAATAAGATAAAATAACGTTATTAAACCTTTTAAGAAAGAAATAAAACAAATTTCCGCAGGGTAAGGGGGTTGGGTTGATGGGTTAGGGTCGGTTTGATGGGTTGACAAGTACTTATTAACAGGTCTACTTATATTTAAACTCTTATTTACTTAATAAAATATTTTTAAAAATTACAAATATATGTAAAATTTTGTGCCGAATATTTTTATTTAGGAGTTGAGAAGTAGTTTCCTTAATAAAATATTGAGATTTTTTTGATTTTTAAATTTCTTCGAAAAATAAATAAAATTATAATTGGTTGAGAGGATATCACCTGATCTNATATTTGGGATTTTGGCAAAAAATACTAATTATAATTTGGAATTTGAAATTTGTGCATTTAAATTTTAATATTTGGATTTTGAATTTGGGTAGCAGATACAATATATGTTTATAATAATAATATTTATATTTTGTCTTAAAATTTTTAGAAAATTTTTTATAATGAAAAGCATATCGGCTGATTATAAAAATTGACTGATTTTCTGTTACACAAAAATTTTTTTTATTTACCTCTTAATAAAGTTAATAAAACTTATTGATAACAGATTTTGACTACTAAGTAAAGTTGTTCTTTTGGAGTAAAATAAACAAAATAAAAGAAAAAATAAGATAAAATAACGTTATTAAACCTTTTAAGAAAGAAATAAAACAAATTTCCGCAGGGTAAGGGGGTTGGGTTGATGGGTTAGGGTCGGTTTGATGGGTTGACAAGTACTTATTAACAGGTCTACTTATATTTAAACTCTTATTTACTTAATAAAATATTTTTAAAAATTACAAATATATGTAAAATTTTGTGCCGAATATTTTTATTTAGGAGTTGAGAAGTAGTTTCCTTAATAAAATATTGAGATTTTTTTGATTTTTAAATTTCTTCGAAAAATAAATAAAATTATAATTGGTTGAGAGGATATCACCTGATCTAAAATTTTAAGACTTTCGCAATCAGCCCATATGGTATTGTAATAATTTCATTTTCAATAGTTTTTAAAGGTTATTAGACTAATAACCTTTACAAATATTACGTTTATTATAATAAAATGAAAGTTATTAAAGGTTATCAATAATATTTGCACATTAAATTATTTTGAGATCCTGAAATTACAATTTTGAAGAAAAAAGTCAAAATAATTTTTATAGAAGACAAAATTATTTTATTTAAAACCTAAAATTTTTTGACCACCCAAATAAATTCCTTAATCAAAGATACATATAACTGGATACTTTTTTTACTTCTATATATAGAATAGATTCTACATAAATCTCAAAAAAACAAAATACCTCAAAAATCTAAAATCAATTTTGAAAACATATATAATTAATATCAATAATCTTTACAATATTACATTTTATTAATAAAAATAAAGGTTTTTAGTATCAATAATCTTCATAAATATTATGTTTATATTAGAGGTATTCAAAGATTATTAAGATTATTGGAATAAAATACTTCGAAGACTTATGTTTAAAAAAATTTATTAATGTATCCCTACATTAAACAGTTAAATATGTGAAATTATATTATCGCGGTTTTCAAATTAGTGCGATCATATAAAAATCAGTTAATATAATAATAAGGTATTCGAATACAAAATAAACAAAGTCACGTGACTGATCCTCAAATTTTGGCCAATAAAATTTCTTCTAAATTTATATCACGTTTCAGATTATCATAGTCTCGCGTATACTTGCACGCAAAATTATTTTGGGACCCCGAAATTGGTATTTTGGGGAAAAAAGTTGAAATAGTTTTTCATAGAAGACGAAATTATTTTATTTAAAACCCGAAATTTTTTGATCACCCAGATTTATTCTTTGATTAAAGATACACATAACTGGGTACTTTTTTTACTTCCATATATAGAATAGATTCTGCATAAATCTCAAAAAGTCGAAATACCTTAAAAATCCAAAATCAATTTTGGGAACATGTATAGTCTCGCGCACATTAAAGATAGATCATTTGTTTTTGTTTCTTATTTTTTTTATACACGAAACCTTTAAATGCCTCGTAAAAAAAAAAATAGCACAACTATTTATCAATTAGGCAGTTGTTATATTTGTTCAAAATGCCTATATTGTTTTGAAGTAGATAAAGAAAATTGTATATGTAATAAAAATATTCGTCCTTCTAAAGTCAAAAATACATTACCGGGTCAACAATTTTATCCTTGTGCTTTTTCTCCAAATACACCCTCTTCACAAGCTAGCAAATTACTTCAAGATGCTAATATAGAATTCTAATATTTAACTGATTTTAATTCATCCTTTTCTTATACACTTTGTTCTGCATGCCATAGTAAATACCGAAGAGCAAAATATAAAGACAAAAATAATAAAACAGAAATATTGTTACAAGATGATAGCCCCGATGATGCAGCTACAACTTCAAGTGAGATGGAAGAATTAAAATTATATATTATAATTGATGATAAACAAAAGAACAATGCTACTAAAGCATTGATAATTTCACCAGTTGACTTTGATAATGTTATTGAAAAAATTCATTTACATATTCAAAAATCTCTTGGTGATAGAAATATCAATTTATTTGATTATACTCTTCAATACAAAGCACTTAACAGTAGGGGTACAGCAAATACATTGGAGGATGAACCAGATTTTAATGATTTTTTAGATGAATATCAAAACATAATTGACAATAATAAAAAAATGGGAATTAATGTTATTCTTAATAGTATTTATATTAATAAAATTCAAAAAAAAAACAATAAAAAGGTATGTAATTATAATAATATAATAATAATAAATTACATTAAATATTTTAATATTTATTTAATAATTATATAGGAAATACCAGAAAATAGTTCATCTTCAGATTCAAATACAGAAAGAATCAAAATTTCTTGTAAGAAAAATAAATCTAGAACTGTTCAAAAAGAAGATTTAACATTAGAGCAGAAAACAAGAGCACAAGTGATAAATGAATTATCAGAAAAGTATAGATGTTCTATTTACCTTACACCTTGTTTTATTATAAACACAAAGCATCTTCAATTAAATCCATATAGATTACAATTATGGGCAAAAGAAATTGTAAGTAAAAATAAATATTTATTTTTCAGAAATATATTAATAAGTTAATTAATCTTATTTTTTATTTAAAGATTAATAATACAACTACTTATGATGTACCACCATCATTTTCAAATTTTGATGCAGCACATGCTGTTTCAATTTCAAATCAAGAAAACTCTTCACAATCACTAAGTTCAAATATATATTCATCTAATAATTCAATGAACCCTTCACAACCTGTATACTTCCATTTTTCTCAATTACCTTTTAACCTTCCATATTATCCTTATTCACAATCTTTTCCTTCTAATTATCAACAATTTACTGCTCCCTCTAATGAAATACCTACTATTTATGAATTTTTAAAAACATTAGACAATAAATTTAATACTCCAGGTACTTACACTCAATTTGAGAAAGCTTTTGTTGATGAAGAGATAACTGTTAATATAATCAAAGATTTGAGTGATAATCAGTTAGAAAAATTAGGTGTAACCAAAATTGGATGGCAAAAAAATATCAAACAACATGCATCTATTTTTTAGTAAATTTAATTGAATTTTTTATTTTTTTTTTCGATTTTTACATAATTTTAATATAATATTTTTAAATAGTTTTTTTTTAAAAAAATTTATAATAATAAATAAAGAATTACACTTGTTTTTGTTTGATAATTATAATTATTTTTTTCTTGATTTATAAGAATTTTTTACATAATTTTAAAATAATATTTTTAAATATTTTAAGACAAATGTAACAGAATTTTATAACATAATGTTAACTCTTTTATCAAAGTAAACAGCTCTCTGAACGACTAATTAAAATTATTCAGAAGGTATGAGATTAATTGGATCTTTGTTTTTATGAATCTGGCTTACAAATGGATTAAAATATGAATTTTTTTAATTATAAATTTCTATTTTACTTCTAGAAGTTTGTGACGTAATTTCAACGTATTGGTCAAAGTAAACTGCCTTTGAGCGACTAATTAAAATTGTTCAGAAGGTATGAAATTACTTGAATCTTNTTTTAAAAACATTAGACAATAAATTTAATACTCCAGGTACTTACACTCAATTTGAGAAAGCTTTTGTTGATGAAGAGATAACTGTTAATATAATCAAAGATTTGAGTGATAATCAGTTAGAAAAATTAGGTGTAACCAAAATTGGATGGCAAAAAAATATCAAACAACATGCATCTATTTTTTAGTAAATTTAATTGAATTTTTTATTTTTTTTTTCGATTTTTACATAATTTTAATATAATATTTTTAAATAGTTTTTTTTTAAAAAAATTTATAATAATAAATAAAGAATTACACTTGTTTTTGTTTGATAATTATAATTATTTTTTTCTTGATTTATAAGAATTTTTTACATAATTTTAAAATAATATTTTTAAATATTTTAAGACAAATGTAACAGAATTTTATAACATAATGTTAACTCTTTTATCAAAGTAAACAGCTCTCTGAGCGACTAATTAAAATTATTCAGAAGGTATGAGATTAATTGGATCTTTGTTTTTATGAATCTGGCTTACAAATGGATTAAAATATGAATTTTTTTAATTATAAATTTCTATTTTACTTCTAGAAGTTTGTGACGTAATTTCAACGTATTGGTCAAAGTAAACTGCCTTTGAGCGACTAATTAAAATTGTTCAGAAGGTATGAAATTACTTGAATCTTAATTTTTACCAAGATAACTTATAAATATATCAAAATATGCTCGAATCTTTAATTACATATACTCACGAATTTTTTTACACTTCCAGAACTTTATGACATAATTTCAATACTTTCATCAAAGTAAACTGTCTTTGATCGACTAATTAAAATTGTTCAGAAGGTATGAAATTACTTGAATCTTGGTTTTTGCTAAGCTGGCTTACAAATAGATTGAAAGATGAATTTTTCTTTAATTACAACTACTCACGAATTTTTTTACACTTCCATTTTACTTCCATTTTAATTCCAGAAATTTGGGATGTTATTTCAACATATTGGTCAAAGTAAACTGCCTTTGAGCGACTAATTAAAATTGTTCA
>PQFF01000223.1:97664-134229 GCA_003547095.1 Diversispora epigaea | reverse complement strand
TAATTTCAACGTATTGGTCAAAGTAAACTGCCTTTGAGCGACTAATTAAAATTGTTCAGAAGGTATGAAATTACTTGAATCTTAATTTTTACCAAGATAACTTATAAATATATCAAAATATGCTTGAATCTTTAATTACATATACTCACGAATTTTTTTACACTTTCAGAACTTTATGACATAATTTCAATACTTTCATCAAAGTAAACTGTCTTTGATCGACTAATTAAAATTGTTCAGAAGGTATGAAATTATTTGAATCTTGGTTTTTGCTAAGCTGGCTTACAAATAGATTGAAAGATGAATTTTTCTTTAATTACAACTACTCACGAATTTTTTTACACTTCCATTTTACTTCCATTTTAATTCCAGAAATTTGGGACGTTATTTCAACATATTGGTCAAAGTAAACTNTTGAGCGACTAATTAAAATTGTTCAGAAGGTATGAAATTACTTGAATCTTGGTTTTTGTTAAGTTGACTTACAAATGGATTGAATTATGAATTTTTTTTTAATTACAAATATTTACAAAACTTTTGCACTTCCATTTTATTTCCAGAAATTTGGGACGTTATTTTAACGTATTGGTCAAAGTAAACTGCCTTTGAGCGACTAATTAAAATTGTTCAGAAGGTATGAAATTACTTGAATCTTAATTTTTACCAAGATAAATTATAAATACATCAAAATATGCTCGAATCTTTAATTACATATACTCACGAATTTTTTTACACTTCCAGAACTTTATGGCATAATTTCAATGCTTTCATCAAAGTAAACTGTCTTTGAACAACTAATTAAAATTGTTCAGAAGGTATGAAATTACTTGAATCTTGGTTTTTGTTAAGCTGGCTTACAAATGGATTGAAAGATGAATTTTTCTTTAATTACAACTACTCATGAATTTTTTTACACTTCCATTTTACTTCTATTTTAATTCCAGAAATTTGGGACGTTATTTCAACATATTGGTCAAAGTAAACTACCTTTGAGCGACTAATTAAAATTGTTCAGAAGGTATGAAATTACTTGAATCTTGGTTTTTGTTAAGTTGGTTTATAAATGGATTGAAAGATGAATTTTTCTTTAATTACAAGTATTTATGAATTTTTTTATTCTTTTAAAATTGATTTGCAAATATAAAAAAGATAGTATTTTTTTCAACAGTTATATATTTATAAATTTTTTAAAAATAAAATATTTTATTTGTTCTTTAAAAAATTATATTTATTTATTTATTATAATAATTACATATTACAATATATTGATGAAGTATAGAATGATTTAGCCATTTTTGTTGTAATTTGTGCACATGCAACATGTAATGCATATATTGGATCATTGCAAGATTCCATAAATATTTGATTACGTTTAATCCAAAGTTTAATTGTAGAAAATGCAGTTTCTATTGGATTATAATCTGGTGAATAAGGTGGTAAAAAAATAACCCTGCATCCTAATGCTTCAATTGTTTCTATAAGTTCAGCATCATGATGAATACGTGCATTATCCATTATAATTACACTATGCTTTCCAGGATATGGATTCATAACTTGTAACTAAAATTATTTAGAATATTCAAATAAATTAAATTTTCTATAATATTAATGACAATAATAAAAAATAATAAAAAATAATAATAAATAATAATAAATAAATAAAAAAAATAATAAAAATAGTAAAATAATAAATAATTAATTACCAATTGATTTAAAATAAAATTACTAAATTTATTTCTATCACAACTTCCTTCAAATATATCCATTGCAATAAATCCATCAAGAGAAAGAGCTGGCAATAATGTATACCTTTTTCCACGTACAAAAACTACTTTTTTTTGTGCACGTGTATTTACAGGAGCATATCCATAAAAGCGAGATAAAGATCGTTCATCTTTTGCACTTTCATCAATAAATATCAATTGTTCTGATTTATAACCTTCTCCAATAGTTGCAATAAAATTTGCACGAACAAGTTCATTTCTTTCTTTTGCAGCTTTGTGAAGCTATAAAAAATTATTAGTTATTGTTATAATTATAAATACTATAAATAATAATATAAAAAAATACCTTTTTACGAGTTATTCCAATATATTTCAAAGTTCTCCACAATGTTGGTACTGAAACCTTTTTACTTGTATAGTTTTCCATCTCAAATACTAATTCATCCAAATACCAATCCACCTTATTTTGTATTAGTGATTTTAAAATATTCATTTCATTACGTGTAAATAATTTTTTTCTGCCTGGGATTTTTTTTAAAGGATTAACTACACATGCCCAATGCTTATAAATGTTAAGTATTTTATTAACAGTAGATTGACTTATGTGTAAAAGATTAGATATCTCTCGTTCATTATATCCATCAGAGTTTAAATAAACTATTCTCCAACGTAAATCTTCACTTAATGCGCGTCCCATATTATTTCTAAGAAAGTATTAGTCAAATAATATGTTAAAAATAAATAAAAAACAATATATTTGTCAAATAATATGTTAAAAATAAATTAAAAAAATAAATATATAGCTATTTTACTAATAAAATTTAAAAATAACTATTGGTAATCGGAGGTAATCTAAAGGTAATCGTTTTTACCTTGTTTTGTAATCAGCACAAAGTTACTATTGAAAAGTCTTCGAAAAAAATCTAAAACACAACAAATAATTGACCAAATGATTCATCTATTATATCCATGCATTTGATTTGTTAATCATATGTAAAACAAAAACTTTTATTTGACACGTTATAAGGTATTCGGGATATTCNTCATTACGTGTAAATAATTTTTTTCTGCCTGGGATTTTTTTTAAAGGATTAACTACACATGCCCAATGCTTATAAATGTTAAGTATTTTATTAACAGTAGATTGACTTATGTGTAAAAGATTAGATATCTCTCGTTCATTATATCCATCAGAGTTTAAATAAACTATTCTCCAACGTAAATCTTCGCTTAATGCGCGTCCCATATTATTTCTAAGAAAGTATTAGTCAAATAATATGTTAAAAATAAATAAAAAACAATATATTTGTCAAATAATATGTTAAAAATAAATTAAAAAAATAAATATATAGCTATTTTACTAATAAAATTTAAAAATAACTATTGGTAATCGGAGGTAATCTAAAGGTAATCGTTTTTACCTTGTTTTGTAATCAGCACAAAGTTACTATTGAAAAGTCTTCGAAAAAAATCTAAAACACAACAAATAATTGACCAAATGATTCATCTATTATATCCATGCATTTGATTTGTTAATCATATGTAAAACAAAAACTTTTATTTGACACGTTATAAGGTATTCGGGATATTCAGTTTTTAATTAGTAAATCATTTTATCACATGATCGCACTAATTTGAAAACCGCGATAAAAAGAAAATAATGAATTGTAATATTGGTTAAATTAAAAAGTTCATTATTTTCAGATTGTTGTTTATTTTTTTTTGTTGATGTTTTTTATTATTTATTTTTTGATTTTAATGATTCTTGAATTGGATTTGTATCTAAATTATTACTTTTATCAACATCAGTAAATTTTTTTAAATATAGACCTTTGAAATATTTCATTCTGATAATCTTCAAATACTTCCAACATAAACGTAATATTTACGAAGGTTATTGGTACTGAAAACCTTCATTTTTATTAATAAAATATAATATTGTGGAGATTATTAATATTAATAACCTTCAATAACCTTCATTTTATCATAATAAATGTAATATTTGTGAAGGTTATTGGTCCAATAACCTTTAATAACCTTTGAAAACAAAATTATTACAATAATCTCCAATATAAAAAATTTTCTGATGAATATTATTTTTATACATAATAAAATTGGTGTGAGAAGATGCATTGTTAATTAGAAAAAGAACTTGTTAATTTTGAATTTGAAATTCTTTGTCATGATATTTTAACTATGTTTCTTAAATGTCACTATGCATTCAAGCCTTACTGTTATATTTATATATTACTGATAAATTTAAAATATTGATGTTTTTAAAATATCTAGAATTTTTGGTATGGTTAATTACTAATGATTTTAATTTATGTGTTTCAGTAATATTTGTGATAAATAAAACTGTAATTTTAAATTTATTCTTAAATAAATAATTAAATAATTAATAATTAATAATTAATAATTTTAAAAAAATATATTGATTTTTTATTTATTAATTTTTTTCCTGTTCTTGATTGTTTAGCTAAAATTTGGTTAAATGTTATTTTAAAAAAAAAACTTGTTCATCAGTATTGTAAATATTTTCTGAATTAAATTTTGATATTAATTCTTGTAATTTTAAATATTCTTTAGCTAATGATTTCAAAGAAGCAAAATTAACTTTACCATGTAGTTTATATATATGAAAAAAAAATTTTCTTTTAAATTCTGTTAATTACCCTTTAAAAAAATTGAACTGATTTTCTTCAATATTAAAATAATTTGCAAATTTTTTTTTTTTTCTTAAAGAATATTATCAAAAATTATTATACCACCTGCAATAGCTTGATTTATTCAGTATATAAGAGTTTTTTCAAGTAAAGAAAATTTAATATTACGATGTTTAACAATTAAAGATGTATTAAATAAAAGCCATTTTTTTTGTTGTAATGTTGTAATAAAATTTTTGTGATGATAAATCTTTCAATATTAAGATTATATTTTAAATTAAAAAAAACTACAATATTATTATATCACATTAAAGGATATTGTACTGTATATTGACATATTTCAATATATCAGATATTATTTAATACACTTCTTTTTTATTTTTTTTTAAAAAGAGACACAGCAGTAAATTTTTTTAAACATAAGCCTTTAAAGTATTTCGCTCCGATAACTTTCGAATATCTTCAATATAAATGTAATATTTACAAAGATTATTGATACTGAAAACTTTCATTTTTATTAATAAAACATAATACTTCAAAGATTATTAATATTGATAACTTTCAATAACCTTTATTTTATTATAATAAACGTAATATTTGTAAAGGTTATTGGTTCGATAATCTTTAATAACCTTTGAAAATGAAATTATTACAATAATCTCCAATATAAAAAATTTCTTGCGTAATATGTATAATAGGTAGATAAAAAAAATCTTAAACAAATTTTAAATTTAAATCATAAATACATCATTTATTTATTAAAATTTAAAAATATATAGTATAAGAAATAATATATATATGTTTATTTTGTGATGATTCCAAGAAAAAAAAATTTATAAGCTTAAGACTATAACTTTAAAAAAAGAAAGAACGAAGGCAAGTGTATAAGTGAATTGTTTATATATATATATATTTTTTTTTATATTTTTTTAAAAAATTTATACTCACATAAATTTGTTTTGTAATAATTTTTTAAAAAAAAAATTCACAAGTTTATGATTACAATTTTAAAAAAGATGAAAAAGCAAATATATATATAAATTGTTTTTATATTTTTTAAAAAAAAAATTAAAAAAAATTACTTACACTTATATATATTTGTTTTATACGTGTTGCCCAAATCCCAAATAATTTGGAATTTGGGACGCCAAAATGCACAAATTACTAGTATTTGGGATTTGGGATTTTGGCAAAAGATACTAATTATAATTTGGGATTTGGAATTTGGAATTTCGGTATTTGGGATTTCGGTATTTGGATTTTAAATTTGGGCGGTAGGTATAATCTGTTTTGTAAAAATTTCAAAGAAAGAAAAGTTTATGAGCTTATAATTATGATTTCAAAGAAAGAAAAAAAAAAGTAAGTGTAAATAAATTGCTTTTTGTTTTTTTTAAAAAAAAATAAAAAAAATATTTATATTTATCATCAGGAAATTTTTCGGGGCATAAATTTACAGAAAATTTATAGGACCTACAGAAATTTACGCTTAAAAAAATTAATTTTTTTGACTTTGATCACTATTTATAAGATAGGGAGCGATTTTTTTACTAAGATATTCCTATAACAGATTGAAAGATCTGGTTCTTAGCTACAAGATGATATGTGTTTTATTTCTATAACATCAATATTCGCGAAGATATTCAAGTTTAAAGTTTCACATCTGTGAAAAAATTTTCACGTAAATTTTCCGAAAATTTTCGTAATTTTGCCAGAAATTTCTATGACGTTACGTGAATTTCCGGCAGAATTACAGAAATTTTTTCACAAATGTGAAACTTTAAACGTGAATATCTTCGTGAATATTAATGTTACAGAAATAAAACACATATCATCTTATAGCTAAGAATCAGATCTTTCAATCTGTTATAGGAATATCTTAGTAAAAAATCGCTCCCTGTCTTATAAATAGTGATCAAAGTCAAAAAAATTAATTTTTTTAGGTGTAAATTTCTGTAGGTCCCGTAAATTTTCTGTAAATTTACATCCCGAAAAGTTTCCTGATGATATATAATTATTTTGTAATAATTTTTAAAAAAAAAAAATCCACAATCTTATGATTACAATTTTAAAAAAAGAAAAATTCACAAGTCTACAACTATAACTCTAAAAAAGAAGAGAAAGATAAGTAATTTGTTTGTTTTTTATTTAAAAAAATAAATAATAATAATATATATATTATATAAATAAACTCACAATAACAGTAATAAATTATTAATCGATATTTCTTTTTAAAAAAAAATAAATTATTAATTAATATCTATTTTTTTATGAATTTTTGTACTTTTGATTATCTATTATTTAATAATCGGTGATTATAAAAGAGAAATATTAATAAGTATAAGATTTAAAAAATTAGTGATAGTAATTATAGACAAATTGTAACTATATAATATATTTTTAATTAATAATCGGTCAGTTTTAGAGGGTAGAGTAATTACATATAAATGTGATTACATAAGATGTAATTATAGACAGACTTAACTATAGTTATAACAAAGGTAATTATAGAGTTGATTATTCTTTTTAAGAAAAACAAGTATATCAAATTTCATAACAACATTAACTATAGTTATAACAAAGGTAATTATAGAATTGATTATTCTTTTTAAGAAAAACAAGTATATTAAATTTCATAACAACATCAGTAAATTCTTTTAAACATAAGCCTTCGAAGTCCTTCACTTCGATAACCTTCGAATACCTCCAACATAAATGTAATATTTACAAAGGTTATTGGTACCGAAAACCTTTATTTTTATTAATAAAATGTAATACTGCAGAGGTTATTGATATTGATAATCTTCAATAACTTTCACTTTATCATAATAAACGTAATATTTGCGAAGGTTATTGGTCCGATAACCTTCAATAACCTTTGAAAACAAAATTATTACAATAACCTCCAATATAAAAAATTTCCTGATGAATTAGATTAATGGTTACAGAGAAATTAACTTTTGAAAATTGAAATTTTATATATAAAATAAATAAAAATAATTTTTTATATGTAAAATTTCAATTCTCAAAAGTTAATTTCTTTATAACTACTGATTCAATTGTTATAAAATTTGGTATACTTGTTTTTCTTAGAAAAGACAATTAACTATATAATTATCTTTATTATAACTATTTTATATAAAATTCTATTTGTAATTAAAATCATATAGGTATAAATTATACATGTCGTCAAAACTATTGAATTGAGTCAGACGCAATTAAAATTTAAAAATTTGGAATTGAGTCATATGAAAAATTGACGCAATTGATGCAATTGACGCAATTATTTTGACGCAATTACATAGACGCAACTAAATTTCAGTAGTTGAGTCAATGGCTTTTTACTTTTGACGACATGTATAGTATAAATATATATTACACCAATTTTTTTATGACTCAAAATTTTATAAAGATCAAATTATTGTGACAATTAATAAACATAAATATCAATTTGATTAATTAATAGTTAATCAAATAATTACTATTTTTTGATAACATANTTTCCTGATGAATTAGATTAATGGTTACAGAGAAATTAACTTTTGAAAATTGAAATTTTATATATAAAATAAATAAAAATAATTTTTTATATGTAAAATTTCAATTCTCAAAAGTTAATTTCTTTATAACTACTGATTCAATTGTTATAAAATTTGGTATACTTGTTTTTCTTAGAAAAGACAATTAACTATATAATTATCTTTATTATAACTATTTTATATAAAATTCTATTTGTAATTAAAATCATATAGGTATAAATTATACATGTCGTCAAAACTATTGAATTGAGTCAGACGCAATTAAAATTTAAAAATTTGGAATTGAGTCATATGAAAAATTGACGCAATTGATGCAATTGACGCAATTATTTTGACGCAATTACATAGACGCAACTAAATTTCAGTAGTTGAGTCAATGGCTTTTTACTTTTGACGACATGTATAGTATAAATATATATTACACCAATTTTTTTATGACTCAAAATTTTATAAAGATCAAATTATTGTGACAATTAATAAACATAAATATCAATTTGATTAATTAATAGTTAATCAAATAATTACTATTTTTTGATAACATAAATAAATTTCAATATTATTTTTTTTTCATATATATTATATTATACTATCTAATGATTAACATTTTAAAAATAATTAAAATAATACTATTTATATATATATTATTATAAAAGAAAAATTTATCTTTTCTTAAATATTTAGATTTTTTGATATTTATATATTTGATTTAAATAGTCAAAAAACATGAAAGAAAATATCAATTCTGTTTTCTCAAATTATTTAATAAATTTGATAATTTAATAAAAATTAAATGAATACATAAATTTGATAAATATGTATCAGATAGTTTTAATAATATAACATTAGAAAATTTTTTATAACAAAGATTATTGAAATAATTTTATTTTCAAAGGTTATTAAAAGTTATCAGACTAATAATTAAAGGTGACACTTATAATTATGAATTAAGGATTATAATATTACTACCTATATTATAATTATTAAAAATTTCAATGGAAAAAAATTTGTAATTCCATAATTCGTAATTATCTATAACACTGATCAAAAATTTATAAAATCTACATCTATTGGATACCAAATAAATATGAGTTATATGTAAAGGTGTGGAATCCAGTCAATCACATGAGTGGTGTATACCCTAAAAATTAAAGTTGAGTACTTGTATTTAATAAGGCCATACACAATTGTAAATTATACAAATGTGAATAAAAATTTTAGTACATTTGTATAAATATATATGAAAAAATTTCAGTACTTAATTTAAAATTTGTAATTTAACTTAAAAAATATTATTTAAGAAAATAATTTTTTTTTAACCAATTGAGTCACATTTTAAAATATTTATAATTTGCCAAAAAATTTATGTATTTATTAATTATTTAATTATTATAATTTCAATATATATATTATTAAACTATTATTATTAAACTATTATATTATAAACTATTATATTATTAAACCATTATATTATTAAACTATTATTTAATATTTACTTATATACAATTATTATTATTAAACTATTATTTAATTATTATTTAATTTTTTTTCTTTTATAAGATTATTCAATTCTATTTTATGAATTTTAGCTTCCCTTTCTCTTAATGTAAGCTGACACTCTTTTAAAGCCATAACTTTTTCTTAAAATTCAATATTTTCTTGATCTTGATTATCTTCAATATCANTTATCTATAACACTGATCAAAAATTTATAAAATCTACATCTATTGGATACCAAATAAATATGAGTTATATGTAAAGGTGTGGAATCCAGTCAATCACATGAGTGGTGTATACCCTAAAAATTAAAGTTGAGTACTTGTATTTAATAAGGCCATACACAATTGTAAATTATACAAATGTGAATAAAAATTTTAGTACATTTGTATAAATATATATGAAAAAATTTCAGTACTTAATTTAAAATTTGTAATTTAACTTAAAAAATATTATTTAAGAAAATAATTTTTTTTTAACCAATTGAGTCACATTTTAAAATATTTATAATTTGCCAAAAAATTTATGTATTTATTAATTATTTAATTATTATAATTTCAATATATATATTATTAAACTATTATTATTAAACTATTATATTATAAACTATTATATTATTAAACCATTATATTATTAAACTATTATTTAATATTTACTTATATACAATTATTATTATTAAACTATTATTTAATTATTATTTAATTTTTTTTCTTTTATAAGATTATTCAATTCTATTTTATGAATTTTAGCTTCCCTTTCTCTTAATGTAAGCTGACACTCTTTTAAAGCCATAACTTTTTCTTAAAATTCAATATTTTCTTGATCTTGATTATCTTCAATATCAAATTCAATTGTAATAGTTTTTTTAAGTTTTTTCTGTTTTTTCTTACTGGAACTTGTATTTTCATTTTGCTTATGTTTAAAAAAAGTTGTTTTTACTTTTTTGATCAGTTTATTAGCTAATAAATAAATTAAATATAAAATTAATAAAACAAAATATTAGTTTATTTTATTATATAATTTCAAATTTATTTAATAAAAATAATTTACTTTAATGTTTATTTAATGAAACTTTTCAAGTTATAGAACCTTTGTCTCTTTCACAAAAGGGTATATTGTATTTGTTGTTATTATTAATGGCAATTAATCTTTTTTTGTCTAATTTATATTCCCTAATAAATTAATTATATTTAATTCAATTTGTAATAACTTTAAATTTTAATTAAAAAAAAAATAAATAAAAATATTATAAATACTGTTTGATTACTGTTATTAGTTTTAAATTTTTTTCACGACGATTATTTAATGTATAAGTAACTTCTACTACATTTGTATTGTTTGATACTGTAATCTAAATTTTATTATCAATTTTAAACATGGTTTGTTTAAAGAACCAATAACCTATATCTATTTATAAAATGAAACCCAGCCTTAAAAAAATAAAAAAATTATCTGTTGTATTTAAGATTATAATAATAAAAATATTAAAAAATATATATAATTTACTAACTGATTGTATTTTCATTATTTTTTAAAATATTGTCAAATAATTTATTAATTATATCTTTAGAATCTACTAAAAGAAATGTAAGTATATTATTTAAATATATCAGCTGATTATAAAAATTGACTGATTTTCTATTACACAAAAATTTTTTTTATTTACCTTTTAATAAAGTTAATAAAACTTATTAATAATAGATTTTGATTATTAAGTAAAGTTATTCTTTTGGAGTAAAATAAACAAAATAAAAGAAAAAATAAGATAAAATAATGTTATTAAACCTTTTAAGAAAGAAATAAAACAAATTTTTGCAAGGTAAGAGGGTTGGGTTGATGGGTTAGGGTTGGATTTGATGGGTTAGGGTCGGGTTTGATGAGTTAACAAGTACTTATTAACAGGTCTATTTATATTTAAACTTTTATTTACTTAATAAAATATTTTTAAAAATTACAAATATATGTAAAATTTTGTGCTGAATATTTTTATTTAGGAGTTGAGAAGTAGTTTCCTTAATAAAATATTGAGATTTTTTTGCAGTATGACGATAAACTGTATGGTACGAAATACTATTTTGTACTGTACGATTTTACATAAATTTTGTATAAAATTCGTACAATACTTACAAAATTTATACAATACAGTACAGCCCTTATATAATAATCTAAATTGTACTGTATGAACTTTTTTATATTAAAAAACCGTACAGTACAGGTATTTTTTATATTAAAACAAAACCGTACAGTACAAGTTTTTTACTAAATATAAATAATTATTAAAAAAAATATAGTGCACATATTTATTTAAATTGAATTTATTAATTATTATATGTTCTTTATTAATCAATTAATTGTTTACTCCCATAATAAAATGTGTAAAATAATAGTTATTAATTCATTAGCTGTTTTCGTTTTTCAAGTAATGTAATTTCCCTTTCAAGTTCATTATTTATTTGTTTTTGTATATTTAATTTTTCAAGTGCTACTCTATTTTGCTGNAAAAATTACAAATATATGTAAAATTTTGTGCTGAATATTTTTATTTAGGAGTTGAGAAGTAGTTTCCTTAATAAAATATTGAGATTTTTTTGCAGTATGACGATAAACTGTATGGTACGAAATACTATTTTGTACTGTACGATTTTACATAAATTTTGTATAAAATTCGTACAATACTTACAAAATTTATACAATACAGTACAGCCCTTATATAATAATCTAAATTGTACTGTATGAACTTTTTTATATTAAAAAACCGTACAGTACAGGTATTTTTTATATTAAAACAAAACCGTACAGTACAAGTTTTTTACTAAATATAAATAATTATTAAAAAAAATATAGTGCACATATTTATTTAAATTGAATTTATTAATTATTATATGTTCTTTATTAATCAATTAATTGTTTACTCCCATAATAAAATGTGTAAAATAATAGTTATTAATTCATTAGCTGTTTTCGTTTTTCAAGTAATGTAATTTTTCTTTCAAGTTCATCATTTATTTGTTTTTGTATATTTAATTTTTCAAGTGCTACTCTATTTTGCTGTTGATCAATTTGTAAATTTTCATCATTTTCATTAAAATTATTTTTTTTCTTTTTTGTTTTATTTGAAGGTAATACAGGTTGCTTGCCTTTTCTTCTTTTTTCTAAATAAATAAATAAATAAAAATAAATAAATAAATAAATAAATATTTTATTAAAATAATAATAATAATTTTTACCAGTTCGCTTCTCAGCTTGAATTGATCTGGCCAAATCTGATTTATTTCTATAAGAATCTGAAACATTATATTGTTGATTTACATGTATACTTTCTCAACTTCTTTTATCAAAATCACATCCTCTGAAGAATAAATTAAAAATTAAAAATTATAAAGTATTATATTTTAAAAATCAATTAAACATAAATGAATATGAATAATATCTAATAATTCCAGCGAGAAGAGAAAAATTACAACCATCACGATTTACATTGGCATGAGCACTTTCTCCAGCATTTGTATTATTTGAGGTTTGATTCCAAATTACATGATCCATTTTTGTAAATGCAACAGATATACCAGATAATACTTATGAAATAAGTTTGTCCTTTGCCCAATCTATAAAAAACAAATACTTTAGTATTTATTTAAATTACAACCAATAATATTTAATAATTACCTTCTGTTTCTGGTTCATCACAAAATTGTATATTATTTAATACTCTTAAAACATCACCTTGTATTTTTAATGTAGAAATTAAATACATTACATCTTTAATTTCTTGAGATAAATGTTTGTTTTTATCAATGTTTCTAAAAAAATAATTAATAATTAATTGAAAATTAATTTTATAACAAAAAAAATTTTTTTAATTTTATTATATTTACCTTTTATAATGAACTTGACATAATTTATATATATGTTGAAGATGTTCTATTGGACTAAAGATTGGATATTTTGAATATAGATATTGTCCTAAACCTTTAAAAAAAATTTATTATTAAAATTAATAATATTGAATAATTAAAATAACTAAATAATTAATATTATAATTTACCTAAAGCTTGTCCTTTATGTTGATCTGCAAAAATACAACCCAATCTTTTTCCATGTATATGATAAAAATTAAAAATTTCACCAGTATCCTTTTCAATACATGTGAATAAATCTTCAAATAAATTTTTATATGCTTCAGCTGTCTCAATATTAGTGAATATTNGAACAAAAGTTAAAGCTAATATTGAATAATAACAAATAAAAAAAATTAATTAAAATAATAATTAATAAATATTATTAATATAATTTATAAAATTGAACTTACTTTTTTGTACATGAGATAAATATGCTGAAACTTCCCATTCATTTGTTTTACCATGAATTCTTTTAAATGCCATATCAATTTTAATATATGTTAATTCTTTAATTATTTTAAGTTGTTGTTTAGTAGCACATAAAATAATATATTGACCATTGTCAAGAAAACCTAAATAAATAAAATAAATTAAAAAAAATTTGTATCAATTATAAATTAGAAATAAAATTACTTACGAATTGATTGAATATATGGATCTGTACTCATTTCATGTTTCATAAATTCATAAGTAACTCCCAAAATATTTTGTCCGAATGGATACTGAGAACGTCTAGTTTTTTCAATATAATAATTAATTTTGGATTGATTATTTAATGAAGGATGTAAATCACTTATTTGTTTTCCATTTAAATAAGCTTTAATCATTGATCCTAATTAAAATTATAACAAAAAATTAATTTAATTTTAAATTATTTTTTAATTATATAAATATATTATAATATACCTGTTAAAAGTTTTCTTGCTATTAAATCTAAAATATGCTCATTATCAATTATTTTTTGAAGTTGATTTTTTATATTATATGGTGTTTTTCGAGGAGGTGGAAGTGGATGATTATGAATACCTACTGAAATTGTTACAATAAATGGGCAATTCTTTAAATCTTCTGGAATTATATGATAAAATTTAATTGGACATGGTTCTGCTTTCTTGTTTATTATTCCTTTAACAATATGATTTCCAGTTTTATACAAAAATGCTTTAAATAAATAAAATATTTAATAATTTAAATAATTATATTATTTAATATTCAAATTATTAAATAAAAATAAAATTACTTACGGCAAGTATCAGATCTTGTACTATTTGGACGTACCATAAAACATTCATCAATTACATTTGATTCATCTCTCTGAAATTTAAATATTTATATTAAAAATTATTATTAATCTTATATATTATTATTAAATAATTATACAAAACAACCTACTTCAAAATCAATACCATTAGCATGATAAGAATATTCATTAAACATAATTTCCAATAATTCCAAATCAACATTATCTGGTATAATCATATATCTATGATTTAATTCTTCCATTTTCCAATTAGTACATCCAATAAATTTTCTTTTTGATGATATAGAACTAATAATCTATAATTAATAATTTTAAAAAATTAAAAAATAAAGTATTATTAAGAATTTAAATTTAAAAACAATATTGTTAAAATTAAAAAAATATATATATATTTTTAAAAATAATTTATTTAAATAAAAATTTTTTAATACATACTTAGATAAATTCACCTAATTTTGATTTACCAGTACATTTTATACCATTATTAATATGTCCACATTGATATTCATGGGCCTTAGCATATAAACTAAAAAAAAAGTAAATTAATTATTATATTATTTTTTAAAAAAATTTTTAAAACAATATACTTGCCAGATTGTAACTTATTTGTGAAATTTTACATCAGCTTCAAACATTTTTTTAAAAAGAGATATTGAAAAATCTACTGATGTATGTCTAACATTTAATTCTTTAGATGCAAATTCACAAACTTTTACATCAAGACATTCTCTTTGCTCCTTTGATACTTTTATACCAGGAAAAAATTCACAATTTTTTATAGTTCTAATAGTGCCATTTCCTCCATATGAATATTGTATATTTTTTATAGAGAAAGCTTCTTTAGCATCAGTTTCATCCCATCCAGATACATTATAGATACTTGCAAAATCAGTTTCTAATGAATTTGAATATTCTTAAAATTCTAAATAGTAACGAATCTCAGATGCTACTAAATTTCTACCAAATTTAGCAATATTTTGAATAGGCCACTATTTAAATAAATAAAAATTAATTTATATTTATTATAATATAAAATATTGAAAATTAAAAATTAATATTTATTATATTATAATAATATAATATAAAAAAAATAAATATTTAAAAAACGAATTAAAAAAAACGCCACATATTATCGGGTTTATCATTTTGTGAAACAATTTAAAAATTAAAAAAAANACATTTTTTTAAAAAGAGGTATTGAAAAATCTACTGATGTATGTCCAACATCTAATTCTTTAGATGCAAATTCACAAACTTTTACACCAAGACATTCCCTTTGCTCCTTTGATACTTTTATACCAGGAAAAAATTCACAATTTTTTATAGTTCTAATAGTGCCATTTCCTCCATATGAATATTGTATATTTTTCATAGAGAAAGCTTCTTTAGCATCAGTTTCATCCCATCCAGATACATTATAGACACTTGCAAAACCAGTTTCTAATGAATTTGGATATTCTTGAAATTCTAAATAGTAACGAATCTCAGATGCTACTAAATTTCTACCAAATTTAGCAATATTTTGAATAGGCCACTATTTAAATAAATAAAAATTAATTTATATTTATTATAATATAAAATATTGAAAATTAAAAATTAATATTTATTATATTATAATAATATAATATAAAAAAAATAAATATTTAAAAAACGAATTAAAAAAAACGCCACATATTATCGGGTTTATCATTTTGTGAAACAATTTAAAAATTAAAAAAAATATAAAAACGCGTGTAAAAATATTTAAAATATTTTCTTTTATGCATTTCTACATTTAAACTTACTTCTTCTATAAGTTCTTCACGTTTTTCATCGAAGAAAGTATGATTTTCTTTCATTTTTCTCAAAAAAAGACGCGTCTCTAAAAAAAAATTTTATTAAAAAAACCATTTTTCTCGGTAATATAGATTGATAGCTGATCAATTCGTGTTATGTACGAAAAACATATCACATGATATTAATTAATCAACCATACAGCCACAAAAAAAATCGTACAGTCACATTAATTTTTATTTGTACAGTACAAGATAGCATTTTCGTACCGTACAGTTTATGTGTATACTCATTTTTTGATTTTTAAATTTCTTCGAAAAAATAAATAAAATTATAATTGGCTGAAAGGATATCACCTAATCTAAAATTTTAAGACTTTCACAATCAGCCTATATGAACAATTTCATCATATTTGTTCTCTTTGATTTTTCTACAATAATAATAATAATAATATAAAAATAAAATAAATTTAATATAATCATATTGATAATAACAATTAAAAAAAAATTTTATCTTTTATAATGAACTTAACAAGATTTTAAAATATGAACTAAATATTCTTCCCAATCTTTTGTTTTATTTATTTCATTCAATATTATTCCAAGCCTTTTTGCTTGTGCATAATTCAAATCTACAATAATATATCCTTATTTATTATCATGAATATATTTAAATTGAAGTGATAATTCAGTTAATTGTAATATAAGATCAAAAAACGAATGAAAGATTCTATAATATGTAACTAATGTTGCACAATTAATAAATACTCTGGTAAAAGTAATAACTAAAAAATAGTATAATATTAATATATATTTATAATTAAAAATTATTTTAAAGAAAAAATAATATAAAATTTACTTAAGTTGTGATTCAAATTAAAATAATTGATTTTAAATTCATTGATTTCCTTTGAACTCTTTTAATACTAGTCGAAAATTTATAAAACCTATACCTATCGAGTACCAGATAAGTGTAGTATTCGTGCCTAATATCATACACATATTGAATACCCAATAAGTGTGAGAAAACATTTTTCACACTTATTGGATACCTGATATATGTAAAAAAATATTTTTTATACCATTAAGTATCTGATATGTGTATGATATTAAGCACAGATACTACACCTATTTGGTACCCGATAGGTGTAGGTTTTATAAATTTTCGACTAGTATAAATAACAAATCAATTTCAAAATATTGACATTTCACCAATTCACTTAATTGTTTTAAAGTAATACAAATAATCATTACATGATTATCTTCGAAAAATTTTATATAAAATAAATTATAATAATATTTAAATATAAATATATAAATTATAAATTAAATAAAATAAATTTTAATATTTAAATTTTTTTTTTTTGTTTTAGTGAGGTCTCGCCTCAAATTTTATTAATTAGAAAAATAGAAAGTTTCTTATACATAAGATACATAACTTATTCTAATGACTATTAGTTAAAAATGAGACTCAGATTAACCTGAAGGGACATGCCTGCAACCTACTGTTATATGCTATCAGTCGATGTAATTAGAAAGAATAGAATAATTATAGAGTCTTTATAATTTTGTACTTAGAATTTAAACAATTAATTTTTAAAGATTTCTCGAGATTTATAAAATTAAAATAACAGGTGAGTTCTTTTGTTAGCAATTGGGGTTTTATTGCACTTTGTTAGTTTGTGACTTATACAAAATACAGGTAATAATTTATAACAAGATTTAAGATTTAACGGGATAAATATAAGTTTATTAAATAATAAATAAAAATAAGATAAGAAAAATAGAAAAGATATATCGTTACAAGTATCTCAAGACTCAAATTAATTCACCGATTAATTCTTTTTGCCTTTACTTGAACTTATACAAATAATAAAAGAAAATAAACTATTGGGATTAAAAACTAAAACTAATTCTGATTCGAACTATAACTGACTAATTCTTTGAGAGAAAAATATCCTATATTTATAATTATTAAAAATACTGTATCACACTTTCTTCGTGTGATAAAAATATTTTGTAACTTTCCTTCATGACAGGAGATGTTTACCAGTGATAATCATCATCTAGAGATGATCATCTGAGGTATTCATCTTTAATTATCAATGTTTTACAAAAGAGATACTCATCTCTTAAATTTGTACTACTATTTACTATAAATAATAAACAATACAAATAATATATAATTGGAAATGCTAATAACCCTATGCTTAGATCCCGAGCCCTTGTAGGCTAAGGCATAAAGGTATTTACCTGGCACTCGGATAGCATTAAACTATTTCCTGAGATCGCACTTAGAGATAGTTTTACTATTTTTGACGGGTGAGTAGCTAGTTTGCATTAATACTATAGTTTAATTTAGTAATAATTTAGATTATAGGTCTGTAAAGTCTAATTAATAAACTAAGCTGCATGATCACAGTGTTTTAAAAAAAAAAAAATAATTGGAAATGCTAATTTAATAAAAAAAAATAATAATAAATAATTTAAAAATAAAAATAAATTAAAAATTTGCGTTACACTACCACCTGACAATAACAATTGCCCTCAACATGTTAAGGCCCTGCTGAACAACTTATTTTATACAATCAAGTCCAATTACAGTTATCTTTAATAACGTAATTATATATAAATTTATTTAATGAGAATAAAAAAGAAANAGAAAATAAACTATTGGGATTAAAAACTAAAACTAATTCTGATTCGAACTATAACTGACTAATTCTTTGAGAGAAAAATATCCTATATTTATAATTATTAAAAATACTGTATCACACTTTCTTCGTGTGATAAAAATATTTTGTAACTTTCCTTCATGACAGGAGATGTTTACCAGTGATAATCATCATCTAGAGATGATCATCTGAGGTATTCATCTTTAATTATCAATGTTTTACAAAAGAGATACTCATCTCTTAAATTTGTACTACTATTTACTATAAATAATAAACAATACAAATAATATATAATTGGAAATGCTAATAACCCTATGCTTAGATCCCGAGCCCTTGTAGGCTAAGGCATAAAGGTATTTACCTGGCACTCGGATAGCATTAAACTATTTCCTGAGATCGCACTTAGAGATAGTTTTACTATTTTTGACGGGTGAGTAGCTAGTTTGCATTAATACTATAGTTTAATTTAGTAATAATTTAGATTATAGGTCTGTAAAGTCTAATTAATAAACTAAGCTGCATGATCACAGTGTTTTAAAAAAAAAAAAATAATTGGAAATGCTAATTTAATAAAAAAAAATAATAATAAATAATTTAAAAATAAAAATAAATTAAAAATTTGCGTTACACTACCACCTGACAATAACAATTGCCCTCAACATGTTAAGGCCCTGCTGAACAACTTATTTTATACAATCAAGTCCAATTACAGTTATCTTTAATAACGTAATTATATATAAATTTATTTAATGAGAATAAAAAAGAAATTTTGCTTCTACTATAATTATGATTGTTTTTATTTATGATGTTTGTTTCACCCTGTATAGTATTGTTGAATGCACTATTGTTATCTGTATTATTCATCAGTAAATTTTTTTAAATGTAAGCCTTCAAAGTCCTTCACTCCGATAACCTTCAAATACCTCCAACATAAACGTAATATTTACGAAGGTTATTGGTACCGAAAACCTTTATTTTTATTAATAAAACATAATACTCCGGAGGTTATTGATATCGATAACCTTCAATAACCTTCACTTTATCATAATAAATGTAATATTTGTGAAGGTTATTAGTTCAATAACCTTCAATAACCTTTGAAAACGAAATTATTACAATAACCTCCAACATAAAAAATTTCCTGATGTTGGTCTGAGATATTACTGTGATATCGAGTGTCTTGTTATGGACCTTCTTTTTTCATTTATTATTACTAATACCATTTTCAATTTCTCTCTTTTTAACTGCTGTACATCTATCCTTCCATATATGAGTATGTAAAAAGAGTTTAAATTAATTAAATACATCGTTTATTATTTAATTAACCAAATCATATATTACAACTTTTTGCAAAACTATACTACATACAATTATCGAGATCAGTCCCAACATAACATTAATAAATGATAAATGGTTCGTATCCCGTGCGCTCACATCTCGGGGAATATGAAGTTCCTTTAGTGTTTTTAGTATTTTACTCATATTTTTGCATGTGTCCCTATATGCTACAGTAGTTGTTTTGGTTACCAACATATTAATAAGTCTATTCCTGCACGAATGTATATCAATTAAATTTTTTGAACATGTCAACACATGTACTTGATCTTCTTTTTCTAGATTGCAGCAGATACAAGAATCGTTTTTGTATATCATTGGGAATCTGTCCTTTAACTTCTCTAATATAGGCAGTTCATTATTAAACAATTTAACATTAAAAGCTCTTTTCCGGGTTTTCTTATTATTTATTACATTGCGATTTATATAAAAAAGCATTGTCATTCTTTATGACGACTCCCACTAAATCTGCTTGCTTTTAAAAATAGAAATTGTAGAGATATTCTGATTGAGCTTTCTCCATTTTATCGAGTATTTGGCCTTACCCAATTTTTTAATAAAATGTTTTAAAGGCTCCTCAATTATTTCTGTATTCCAATAACTCACTACATTTACAGATGTTAAAGACTGCAAGTTTGGGTAACATACAGGCTTGAGGCAACTTTCCCTTGCTAATTGATCTGCTGTTTCGTTGTGAATAACTCCCGAGTGTGCTTTAACTTTTTTCAGCTGGAGTGTTAAATCTTGAATATTAGCTATTTCTTTTATCGCTTTGACAAGTGTCCAATTTTTAAGTTTCCTATGTGCTTTTCTCAGATTGGCAGATGCATTAGCAAAAAAATTTAAATAGGCTTGAAAACAAAATAATAGCAGTCAACAAAGAAATAACAGTTTCGGGTAGTGATCTGTTAAGCTCAATTAACTCTAAAACAGATACCGTTTATATACCTACCAATTAATCTACTAAGTAAAAAAAGGTTCACAAAAGTAAAGAAGAATGCGAGAACAAGTGTTATTTAGTTGCTGTTGCTTTATTTAACATAGAAAATGAATACAACCAACAAGTCCCCCAGACACAAGCGTCGAGATCACGAACCACAAAATTTTGGAGTGTAAAATGTCCAACTATGAAAACTATGGAGAATCTAGTTCAATAGACAAACAGTATATAAGAAATGATTACTTAGAACCATTTTCACTACCACCTATAATTCCTTATGACAATTGTAAAATTATTTTTGGTCCAAAAACTATCGAGGCAGTCGAAAATTCAATGGAGATCGATGATGCAAGGTTGTCATACAAACCTTTTACACAGAACAAAAAAAAAGTAATATAACCTATAAATAGACTTAAACTATTACACAGTTTTTATTTTCCAAACAGAGATTAAGAATTATATGATAAACTACCAGTCCGATTTGCATGCTAAATTATTTTGAGGCCCTGAAATTGCAATTTTGGAGAAAAAAGTCAAAATAGTTTTTCATAGAAGACGAAATTATTTTACTTAAAATCTAAAATTTTTTAACTATCCAAATAAATTCCTTGATTAAAGATATACATCGGTAAATTTTTTTAAATGTAAACCTTCGAAGTCCTTCACTCTGATAATCTTCAAATACCTCCAATATAAACGTAATATTTACGAAGGTTATTGGTACCAAAAACTTTCATTTTTATTAATAAAATGTAATACTCCAGAGGTTATTGATATTGATAACCTTCAATAATTTTTATTTTATCATAATAAATGTAATATTTGTGAAGGTTATTGGTCTGATAACCTTCAATAACTTTTGAAAACGAAATTATTACAATAACCTCCGATATAAAAAATTTCCAGATGTATATAATTAAGTACTTTTATTATTTTCATATATAGAATAGATTCTGCATAAATCTCAAAAAGACAAAATACCTCAAAAATCCAAAATAAATTTTGGGAACATGTATAGAGAGGATATAGGCTTACAACAACAGTTTGAAGTTTTTTACTTAGCCTTAACTATATATGTTCCCAAAATTGATTTTTGAGATATTTCGACTTTTTAAGATTTATGTAGAATTTATTCTATATATGGAAGTAAAAAAAGTACCCAATTATATGTATCTTTAATCAAAGAATTTATCTGGGTTGTCAAAAAATTTTGGGTTTTAAGTAAAATAATTTCGTCTTCTATGAAAAACTATTTTGATTTTTTTCTCCAAAATTGCAATTTCAGGACCCCAAAATAATTTTGCGTATAAGTATAGCCTTGACATCTAATAATAAGTTGTTGAATTGGATTATCAACAAATCCTGAAAAATAGATACACAAATATGGATATAGTCACTTGCCTCTTTATAGAACTTAGATCATCAACATAACATCTGGAAATTTTTTATATCGGAGGTAGTGATGGTTATACTTGCACGCAAAATTATTTTGGGGCCCCGAAATTGCAATTTCGGGGAAAAAAGTCGAAATAGTTTTTCATAGAAGACGAAATTATTTTACTTAAAATCCGAAATTTTTTGACTACCCAGATTTATTCTTTGATTAAAGATACATATAACTGGGTACTTTTTTACTTCCATATATAGAATAGATTCTGTATAAATCTCAAAAAGTCGAAATACCTCAAAAATCCAAAATCAATTTTGGGAACATGTATAGTGATAGTAGGTGCAATACGAATTGAGCCAGGAATTTAGCCAGATTTAATTTAGTCAATTGAGCCTGGAATTTAGCCACAGCACAATTAGGCGCAATGGCTAAATTCTGGCGCAAAGGCTAAATAATGGCGCAATTCTAATTGGCTGGTGCAATTATAAAATTTATTAAATAATTATTTTTAAATTTTTAAAAATAATTAATTTTAGCTTTAATTTCAAATCAATTTTACGTAACTAGGAGCGATTTTCTACTATGATATTTCCATAACAGATCGAAAGATCTGGTTCTTAGCTACAAAATGATATATATTTCATTTCTGTAACATTAAAATTGACCAAATTATATCTATTTTAAAACAATATATTAAAATATATATTTTTTTTTTATTCGACAAGTGTGGTCTACTCTTTATTAAANACTACCCAGATTTATTCTTTGATTAAAGATACATATAACTGGGTACTTTTTTACTTCCATATATAGAATAGATTCTGTATAAATCTCAAAAAGTCGAAATACCTCAAAAATCCAAAATCAATTTTGGGAACATGTATAGTGATAGTAGGTGCAATACGAATTGAGCCAGGAATTTAGCCAGATTTAATTTAGTCAATTGAGCCTGGAATTTAGCCACAGCACAATTAGGCGCAATGGCTAAATTCTGGCGCAAAGGCTAAATAATGGCGCAATTCTAATTGGCTGGTGCAATTATAAAATTTATTAAATAATTATTTTTAAATTTTTAAAAATAATTAATTTTAGCTTTAATTTCAAATCAATTTTACGTAACTAGGAGCGATTTTCTACTATGATATTTCCATAACAGATCGAAAGATCTGGTTCTTAGCTACAAAATGATATATATTTCATTTCTGTAACATTAAAATTGACCAAATTATATCTATTTTAAAACAATATATTAAAATATATATTTTTTTTTTATTCGACAAGTGTGGTCTACTCTTTATTAAACTTCAATATTAGTATTAAAGCGAACTAAAATACATATAAAAAAAATAAAAATTGACTAATGCTATTTACTAACTATTAGCCTGACCATCCATTTAAGACACGAAGAGCATCTTCTAAGTAGTTGATTCCCCACTTAGGTCTTCTAAAAAATTTTTCCGACCTCCTAAAACAACTCCTTTAAACCAATGTTTCACCACTTGTAATCTTCTAACTACTTCTGCACCACGACTAATCCCAAACCAGTTCACACTGGTCGAATGAACAAAAATCGGAATCCTATTGATGGCGCAAATATGCATAAATCGGATATCCTATTTGTGAAAATTCATAAATCGGAAATTCCTATTTATAAATTGGAAAAAATCGACTGCCTATATTTAATAAATCTTAGCAAATTTAGCCATCAATCGGAATCTTATTCATAATAAAACCATCCTATTTTTTTCCATTTGACTAGTGTAAGTCTTATCCGGTTGGAGTAAGAGCAACCTCCGACAAAGACCACTCCCCTTACGAGCACTTAAGTTTTTACTGCAGAATCATAAGTGGCAGCCAAGAGAAAGAAAGAGTTTTTACAATATATTAAAATATTAATATCGGTAAAATTAATTAATAATTTTATCTGATCAACCTTTTGTCACGTGACCAAAATTGCGCCAGCCAATCAGAAATTGCACCTGAATTTAGCCAGAAAAAAATTAATTAGCCTTTGAGCTAGAATTTAGCTGGCGCAATTATTGAGCCAGCCTTCATATCAATTGAGCTTTCCATCCTTAATCGGAGGTTATTGTAATAATTTCGTTTTCAAAGGTTATTGAAGGTTATTGGATCAATAACCTTCGCAAATATTACGTTTATTATGATAAAATGAAGGTTATTGAAGGTTATCAATATCAATAACCTCCGGAGTATTACGTTTTATTAATAAAAATGAAGGTTTTCGGTACCAATAATCTTCGTAAATATTACATTTATGTTGGAGGTATTCGAAGGTTATCGGAGTGAAGGACTTTAAAGGCTTATATTTAAAAAAATTTACTGATGAAGTACTGTTTTTTACCTCGTTTAATAAAAATAATAAACTGAATTATCAAACTGAATTTAAGAAGTTAAACTCGAGATATATTAACAGGTATAATAAGATCTACGGAAAGAATACTCAAAGAATTCTCACTGTAATATTAAGGCGTCAAATCAATAACTTAGTGAAATACGAAATAGCACTAAAGTACTTTGTTGCCAAGGATGATTTGCCTCTTAATGTTTATAAGAAAAAGAAGACGTTGTGAAATATATATTACCTTCTTAAGATACCTAAAAGCCAAATAAATTTAACTGAGGTCTTCAAGTCACTAAAGGACTACTGTACTGAAAATGAATTAATAATGCAGAAACTTGTATTACCTAAACAATATCAAGATATTAAGAATTATGATGTACGTAACTTAATTCCTATTTGATTTCACGCAATAGTACTTTACGTCATGTGTACTCTACGAGGTTTATACACTTTCAGAAGATAGCTCCTATTATTATATATATTATTTGACAGACACAAAACAAAGAAACTGTCAATCTCAGAAGATTACAGACAATTAGGTTTCGGTCTAAACAAATTGTTTCCAATTCTACAATTTGAAGATAATAACAAAAGACATCATCAGTAAATTTTTTTAAACGTAAGCCTTCGAAGTCCTTCACTCTGATAACCTTCGAATACCTCCAACATAAACGTAATATTTACGAAGGTTATTGGTACCGAAAACCTTCATTTTTATTAATAAAACGTAATACTCCGGAGGTTATTGATATCGATAACCTTCAATAACCTTCACTTTATCATAATAAACGTAATATTTGCGAAGGTTATTGGTCCGATAACCTTCAATAACCTTTGAAAACGAAATTATTACAATAACCTCCGACTTAAAAAATTTCCTGATGATGTATATATTGGACAAGCGAAATTACGCCTTAGAGAAAAATACTTTGTTGATAAACGATTCCCAAATAGTTTCTCTACCCTTCAAAATGGAACTATAACAATCAAAACTGGTTTACCAAATGAAATGAAAGTAGCGAACGCAACTGCTAGAACTGTATTTCCTGTCCAAAAAAAAGAACTAATACAAAAGTTCATAAAATTAAGGAAATATTATTATTTTGACAGGATTTTTACGCATTGGATTATTAAACGAAAACTTATACCAAGTCTCACATCTGTCACAAGGGAAATCAAGACTTTCTTACCAGATAACATTAAAATTCCAATTGAATCTTATATAAAAACCAAGAAGACCGTAAAAATTCTTCAAAAATTTTATATCTTCAAACAATTAAATGATACCTTTTTTACAAACTTCCAAGACATAAATTTTTTAATATTAGACAACAATGAAAACAAATCAACGCAGTATAATAAAAGAGACAAAAAAAAAGAAAAAGAAATCACGAAACAAATGATATTCTCTAACCTACCTGATATTTTTGTACTATAAATGTTTTCTTGTTCTTTTCCTTCAGGGTCATGACTTGCATGATCCTTTTATAATATTAACATTGGGGTTTCAGCCTTTTCAAAATAAATTTTTATTTTGTAGCAAGATTAGGCAGGAGCTATATAGCTTGGCTATTTTAGTTCTAGTTAGTTTTTATTTTTTAATTCTTAGGGTGTAAATTTTATGTATGTGTTATGTAATTTTGAAATTTTAAATAAAAATAAAACTTAATTATGCTAGTCAAAAACAAAAAAAATAATAATATAAATAAACAAATTTAATAATTGAAATATAAATTAAATAAGTAAATTAAACTCTAAATAAAAGTTACTGAACTTATAATTAAAGAAATATAAAGATGAATATAAATAAAAAGATATATATTAAATGGAAAGTTAAATGTCAATATCTTTGATAAATATAATATATATATAAAGAAAAATATTGAGTATATAATTAGACTAAGTTATTATAAGATCTATAATATAAGTCTTGTTTACTTGAAGATATAAATACAAGTATAATATAAGTCTTGCAGTCAAATAAAAATGGCTGGTGCTTTTTTAAAAAGTAATATAAACTAAACTGTTATAACTTTTGAACTTATGACAGATGTAACTTAATTAAGTCATAATATATTTATTGTATTGATTTTTCATAAATAAATTTAAAAATCTGACCAATGTTATATATATTAAGATTTATTTTAAGAATTTTTAATTATTTATTATGATAATTATCTTGATAACTATTTGGATTTTAGTAATTGTTAATTGTTTATTGAGAGAAATTTAGTTGTAATATTTTTATATTAGCCTGAGTAATATTGATCAATATATTTTAATTTAATATTTCATCATTTGGTAATCTATTTATGACTTATTAAATTTTTCATCAAGACAAAAAATGATAGTTGTTTCATATCAATTAGATCAATATTCATTAAGATATGTGTTTGAAAATTTTTAAATTTTTTAATAAAATTTATTAAGACTTTATTATCTAATAGATATTTCATGTAATCATACATCAATAGTTAAATCATAAGTCAAATGTAATGACTCAATACATGTTTAATAACTGATAATCATATCATATCAGATATTTAAATCAAATATAAGAATTATATATTTATAAAAAATTATATGTAAAAATTATAGTAAAAATAAAAGTTAACAAATAATTATCGAATATCTGAATAATTTATACCACAAGAGTAAGTTCCTATTCTTCTAACTTTACATATGTCATATAGATATTTTAAATTTATTTTGATATTATTTCAAGTTGTAAATTAATACAATGTATAAAACATAAATATTGGCAAATATAAATACTTCTAATTTTCATAAATGATTTAATGTATAAATTTATAAATTATTTCTACTATATTAAATGTATTAATTAAAGTTTAGTAGAGCAATGAAAAAAATCTACGTTTGCTTACATTAGTATACAAATTATAGAAATATCTTAATTCACTTTTTACTGTACTATCAGATGATCAATTACAATTAGAAACACTTTTCTAATGAAAGTAACCCAATATTTATAAGCTGTATTGAAAATTTCTGACATGAGAAAGTCATTTCAAATCCAAAAAAAAAAAAAAATAAGGTAAACTTTCTCAATAATCAGAATTGAAACTAGTTTCCTTATTAAAATTAAATATACTATACTTTATATCATTATCACGAAATAAGCATAATTTACTGTAAGTAAAAAAAAAATAATCAAATCTTTAATTTAATTGTTTCATACACATCTTATTCATATACCTTTATGAGTCAATATTTCGAAAAATTTATCTTTAAAAGATTTTATTGTTCAAATAGCAAATTAGTACCTATTGNAAATATTGGCAAATATAAATACTTCTAATTTTCATAAATGATTTAATGTATAAATTTATAAATTATTTCTACTATATTAAATGTATTAATTAAAGTTTAGTAGAGCAATGAAAAAAATCTACGTTTGCTTACATTAGTATACAAATTATAGAAATATCTTAATTCACTTTTTACTGTACTATCAGATGATCAATTACAATTAGAAACACTTTTCTAATGAAAGTAACCCAATATTTATAAGCTGTATTGAAAATTTCTGACATGAGAAAGTCATTTCAAATCCAAAAAAAAAAAAAAATAAGGTAAACTTTCTCAATAATCAGAATTGAAACTAGTTTCCTTATTAAAATTAAATATACTATACTTTATATCATTATCACGAAATAAGCATAATTTACTGTAAGTAAAAAAAAAATAATCAAATCTTTAATTTAATTGTTTCATACACATCTTATTCATATACCTTTATGAGTCAATATTTCGAAAAATTTATCTTTAAAAGATTTTATTGTTCAAATAGCAAATTAGTACCTATTGTATGTTATATCTATTCACTATATCTACATCGGGCATTTGTAAGGTAAAGATAATTTTAAAGAAACGTTAAATAATATAAAATCATTCTCAAGTATATCTTTAACATGTGCTTAAACATTGTCCAAAAGACATTTGGCAAAAGATTTCAAGAATATTGTATACCATTGTTATCTGAAAACCAATAATTATTTTGTAATTTTTCTTTTTCGCGAAATATTTTTCATTAAAAAAAAATAACGCCTTAATTAAAGTATAAAAGTGTTACATTGTTGCCGATTTCATCTTGTACATGCTATACCACATATATATTTTTATTGATAAAAATAAACTAAACTAAAATAAAAGTAAAATAAAATAAAGTAAAACTCAATAAAATCTTATTTTCAAAAAAAAAAAAAAAGAATGAGATTCAATATATTTATTTATTATATTTAAAGCAAATAAAATAGAAAAAAAGAAAAAAAGAAATTTCTTGGTTTTTACACATGATATAATTGGCGTAACTGACATTCTCATATGATATACTATACGCGTACCTGTACAGTGGTAAGCTATTGGTTATCATTCATTTAGTACCAAGCTTGCAGCAGATTAATGGAACTTATCAAGATCGGGAAACAAATATTCAGATTTGTTTTTTTTCTCGTAGGAAATTAAATGAACATGACATAAACCTGTTCTTCATTATTTGTTGTTCTTGTGAACAATTGGATTCAATATTTTACATTATGACAAAAGAGGGGTCATGGCGGTAATTGTGTTTATTATGTTCATTAACAGTTAATTAAATTTCGGTGTTAAAAATTGTATTTTCCACCACGATATTAATATAATATCTCCACTCACTTTTAATATTAAATTCTACTAATACAATAATGAATTAATTAAAATTAATTAGTTAAAAAAAGGTCAATAAATATTAAAGTATGTATATTCAGCACTCATTCACACTTTTATGCTTCTATTGAAATTGGGAATTTATTGAAGAAGAACAATGGGATATTAAAGGTAGTTCGAAAAAGATTAAAAGAACAATGAGTGAATATTAAAAGAATTTCAGAAGAAGAACAATGAAGCATTAGAAGAATTCTATTTTTATAACATGGAGAAAAGATCAACTTTTACAATGACAATGCAATGAATTAGATAATCCTTATATATTTTTAGTAATTTAATTAATTTTGGATTTTAGTGATTTTAGTAATTTTACGTAAGAAAAACTTTTACATCACAATAAGTGCAAAAATAGTTAAATAAGTTAGTTATTTTAAAAAATAAGATTCCTCAAAGAAAACAAATATGTTTTAGCTGAATTAGCTATCTTTTCGCAAATTTATGATTAAAGATTCCACTATTGTTTTCGTTGATAAATAGAGTTAGGAGCTTGTGTCATTGTTCAAATTTATTTTGACAGATAGAAGTGCACCTCGTTGATCCAAAACGTTTTAGTGTTCTTTGATCATTATAGAAAAAATAGAAAAAAATGGCAAAGGAATTTAATTCGTTTATTTTTTTTTTTTTTATTTCGCGCAGAGTTATTTATCTTCTCATTTTGATAAAATATTTTATTGATTTTTTTATTGTCATTTATTGTTATGTTATATTATAAAAAATGCAAACAATATTCTAAGAATATTTTAATGCGTACAGTCCACGGAAACAAAGAAATCGTATTTTAAAGAAAAGAATTCGGGCGTAGTCTTGAAGGAATTAATTAATTTCTCTCATAGCATTCACGTAATAAATTCTTAAAATACAAAGTTTCGAGCAAAGTTAATTATAATAACTTTTAAAAACCGATGAAATATCACACGTAAAGCACCTTACCAAAGGAAGAAATGTAAAAAAAAAAAAAAATTAGATACTTGCCTTTATTTGATCCATTGCCCGACTTGACTTGACCTGACTTTATTATTATTTGTAAGTATCTTTTAGATCTGTAAATGTTAACTTTTCTCTGAAATTTTTATATGCCAGTCCAAGATTTCTTAAATAATATATCCCTTTTTTTTATTGTATTTTTTTCCTTAATTTTTGGTTATTATTTTCCTCTTTAACAAAAAATTCGTTCTTGTTGTATTCGTTACAATTTGTTACAATACTTCAAAATTCAATACATAAAAAAATAATATTGCAGAATCCATATTTTCCATATTTTTTTTTTTTGTTTATCTCAAATTTACGAATTAAACCGAAAATAACTGACTAAATAAGAATTTTGTATAAATATCAAAAATCGAATTAAAAACGAAACGAAATTGCATATTAAATGTAACTCGCATATGCTTAACGTAAGTTAAATTATTGCCTTTAACTAAAAGGAGTGTTTCCCCCGAAATAAAGAACAAAAAAAAAAACAACGAACAAAGGTAATTATGACGCCAAATAAAGTAAAATAAATTGAATCCTTATCGGAAACGATTATATAATATAAAAAAATTTTTTTTTTTTTAAAAAAAATCAAACGAAAAAGTGCCGGGAATATGCGAATGCACGATTTTGTTAGAAAGAGGTAATGAAAAAAATGAAAAAAAAAGAAACAAAAACCCCATCGATTACTGAGTATTTCTTCATGAAATTTCGTTGAGGTAAATCAATTAACGTTTGCTTGCCAATATAGTCATTCTTTTTTGTCTTAATACATGTTGGACTCCCTCGATTGCTTGTTCGACTTCAGAAAGTAATCTTTCTCCCCACTCTGGTATAACTCCTTTGGTTTCTGTTCCGTTAGATTTATTACTGTTACTTTGGTTAACGGGTCCATTCCAACGAGGATATTTTTTGATGACAACTTCAAAGATCTCTAGTTTTAATTCTTCTTCTAAAGCTACTTGAAATTTTATGTCTATGCCATACAATGAATACGCGTATTGATCTATCGCATGTTGTAGGCAAGCTGAGGAATGAAGGAGAGATTCAAAAAATGGTTTCATCATATGTGTTCTAGTGTTTGGATAACGTTGATCGTTTAATAATGCCGCGGATCGTAGCCTGGATGTTAGCCCTCCTATCTCGTCCTGTTGAATTGAAGATGATATTTCGCCAGGAATTAAGGAATATTCTGCAATGTCGCCTCTCCCACGACATTGTTTTACCATTACCCAATTTCCTTCTTGTTCCTCTCTTAAAACGACACTAGTTTCATCATTATATGAATCGGATTCTTTTTCTTGCCACTCTCGCCCAGCTAATTGCCAGGATCCTCTCCGTAATTTTTCTACCACCGCACCTGCAACCTTTTCTTCTTCGTCGCATAAACCAATGCCTTCATAGAGCATTTGACGTACAGTTATCATTTTCTGAGTACAGTCAATGAACCAATTAATCCCTTCCGTGTCAGTTGGTGCGGCATATGGAATTTTAGCCATATTCTCTCTGAAAAGCCGCATGCGACCCTGCTGATCATATTTACAATGGTGGGAAAGAAAATGTTGAATTGTGGTGGAATTAAGAAGTCCCAGAAAAAAATATGGAGGAAGTCTAGTTGTCGGTTTGATAGTAAAGTAGATACACTAAAGAATAAAATAAATAAAATATAAATATATCAAAAAAAATTTTCGTTAAATAAGAAGGAAGGAATTTGGGAATTTGGGGAAGTCGTTCGAGTATTTATGATATGATAAAATAAGATATTAAGACCTGATTGGTTACGCAGACGTTATCTTCGTCTATAAAAAATCTTTGACGAGGCTATAATGATAATAATAATAATAATAAGCATATATATATATATAAAACGGGATAATTTTAAGAATATAAAAAGGAAAGGGTTAAAATAAGATAAGAAAAAAAAAAAAATCAAAAAAAATCAAAAAAAAAAAAATCAAAAAAAAAATACCTGGTTTTTAGAGAAATAACCATAATTAATTGGATGTATGATCTTTGTTCGTACGTCGATTCTATTCAATAATAAAACGTACATGAAAATAAAGTTAGTATGATTAGGCAAAATAAATTAAGAAAATAAAAAAAAATTGTCAATTTTTCCCACGCGTGTTGTCCAAAAAATATTACACGTTGCAGACTAAAATATGTACTAGTGCTGAAACTTCAAAGTTTATCGAAGAAGCAATTGAAGAAACCTTCTTGAATGAATCGTTACTTTTTTTTTTTATTACTCAAAGATGGGTAAATGTTTTGTATAACTAACAGCAGCGCATCTAGCGTATATCTGATAATGCTAGGCAAACTATCAGCTGTTTATGAAGAGGTCATTGGTACTTATTTCATATGATAGTAAAAAAAAAAAAAAAAGTAATTTGACCTACAAAATATTGCCAAAAATTTGTACTCACCCACATTTACTAGTTCCGCAATATGCAACTTCTCTTGAGGTCATTCCGGACTGTAACTGTTTTCTAGCTTCCTTAAGGTAATGCCAAAATTCACTGTTTTCACCAGGTTCTTTGCGTAACTTGTCTACAGCATCACGATCCACCATAATTAATGAATACATAGATTTATCTTTTTCATGACAACCTTTAGTTATAGTAGAACCACTGGAATTATAAGAGAGAAAAGGTACATAGGCTTCAGCGGGTGAACTTTCTTTTTTTTCAAGACGCATTTCGTCACCCATTTTCTGCCAAAATTCTGCTTCTTTTCCGCCATTTTTTCCATTCCAATAAAAAACTGGACGTAACCAACGCTTACAAACATCTGAACCAAATTTAGAATATGCCCATGAGGTACGCACAACGAGAGCATATACAGGATTAGTATTAGGACCTCGATGCCAAATTAAAGGATTACATTCCTGCCAAGTAGGTTTTATGCTTGAGTGGTCACACAAGGAAGGAAAATTGGCAGTTATCGAGTGAAGGTAAGCACTCACAGCAGAAGTTGGCATTAAGAAAGTAAATGAAAAAGAATTTGTAGTTGACGGAAGTGAAGTCTGAGGATGAGGAGGTGTTATTTTGTAGTGCATTTCTTTATCAAATTGCGTTGAATTAGGATTAAAGTTTGAATATGCATGAAGTGTTTCCTGTAAGGTTGCTTTACGGTTCATGTAACGCAAAAAGACAATAGGTGGTTCAATGAAGCTAGAAGGTCTACCAGAAGACATTCCATTTGATAGTAGTGGTTCATTTCTTCGTCGTAAACGGAAAATTAAAGAATCGGTTTGTATTTTTCTCCAAACCTTAAATGGCTCAAATTGGAAGAATTCTACGAGATGGCATTTTTGCCATAACCACGCTCTAAAAATAATTTTTGAAAAAAATAAATAAATTTAATTAATTAATTAGTAAAAAATATAATTTAAATTTAAATGATTATAATAATTAATTTATAAATTAATTAAATAAACCTAAATAAGCTTTTTATAAAAATAAAAATGATTACAAACAAACAAATTAAATTAATTAAATTAATTTAATTAATTTATCAGCTTACCTTAATTTGTCTGCAAACTCTAAACCCATCCATTGACTCGCTTTTTTGGTAAGAAATGGTAAAAAATAGGGAAATATATGGAAAATAATAGGTTAAAGAAAGTAAAAGAAGACGTAAATATTTATAACCATTGTTTCCAATAATGTATATTGAAATGTACAATCGATTTATTAAATAAATTGTGTATCAAATAGAACTATTTTTTTATATATAAATCTTGTTAAAATACAGGATTTCGAATTTTAAGGTTTTTTTTTTTTTTAAAATTAAAAATATAAATAATGACGTACCGCTTATTAAACATATTTCACCAGTTTCTTCTTTGACTCTTTCCACACAGAACCAAAAAAAGTAAGCATAAGCTTGCATACCACCTTTTCCTAATACTCTTTCATCAAAAAGTTCACTATCAGGTTCAGAAATAAAACCGGTTTTCCTGATCATATAAGGAGGATTTGTAACAATATAGTCAAACTTGAGTCTTTGAGGTGAGCGTAATAATTGTAAGTTATCGTATTCCCACGTACGTTCAAGTTTAGGAAGATACAAATTTAAAGTATCATTACAAAAGAGATGTAATCGAGTCAATTTCAATTCTCCATAATATGATAAATTTCGAAATCGTTTAAATAGTGGTAATAAATGTATTGTGATGTTCAGTTTACAAAGATGAAAAGCAAACGCATCAATTTCTATACCCCAAAGATTCGTAGCCAAAGATTGGAGTAAATGAGAAATAGCCTTAGGATCATTCCAAACATTAGGACATTGTTGAGCGGCCATAGTAAGTCTATTGATAAATTCACAAAGAAAAGAACCAATTCCCATACAAGGATCTAAAACCCTAGGGGCTTCAGGAAGAACGCCTCCCCAAGAAGAAGAAGAAGAAGAAAATCTCGACGAAGACGGTTGCGGATGATTAGAATTAGAAGAAGAGGGAGAAACTCTTAGGAGTTTCTCAATTAAAGTTCCATCATTTCCTCTTCCTATTAAAACCCGATCCCACATAAATCTCATTACTTCTCTGGGAGTATAAAATTGTCCATGATCCTTTTGATGTTCTTTTGCGAAAACGTTTAAAAAATGCTTTGTGTAAAACATAGACAAAATTGATTCAATTGTTTCTAAAGTAGTAAAATGAATAGAAAATGCTCTAAGGCGCATCGAAAGGTCATTATAAAATTCTGGTTGAGGACGTACAATTCCACGATAGTACCAATTAAAAGCGTCCAAAGTATCATTAATATTTTGTTCATTATGAATTGATTGAGTTGAATTAGTTGAACAAGTTGAACAAGATGAATTATTTGAAGAATGACGAGGAAGTTGAAAGAAATTATCCTCTTCATGAAAAATGTTCATAAATCTATCTATTGACGTACGTCGACGGTTCATATCTTCACGTTGTTCACATAGAAAATCCATGACCACTAATTCAAAAAACATTTGGACTACAGTTAGAAAAGCAGTCATTTGGCGATAAAAATTAAAGACATGACAGTAAAGTTCAGTCTCGGGAGTTGGAGGTTGAGTAGAAATTATTGAATGAAGCTGATTCACAGATTTTATAATTGACGGTTTGATATTTGTAGAAGATTGTTGTTGCTGTGGGAAGGAACATTCTTTTATGAGTTTATTAAATTCTCGAAGAAAGCTTGCAGGAATTAAATGACCTAATTGTAAGTAATATAAAAGAGATCAGAAAAATGAGAATTTATTGATTGAATTTCCGTGGCGAAGCCTTCAAAAAACGCCATTTTATCAATTTATCAAAAAAAAAAAAAAATTTTTTTTTCGTCAAATTAGTAAATCATTCTCATCATCACAAAATTTTAACTATTGTATAATATATAAATTTATGTATAATATTTAATATTTATATATAATTACTATATTTAATGAATGAATGATTGAATGATGATGATATTAAAAAAATTATTACCTTTACTTTGATTTAAAAAAGTTCCACAAATATTATGTTTCATTTCCTCCAAAAGATTTCCCAAGACTTCAACCACTTTACTTACTAAATCTTCAGAATTAATATTGGTAGAAAAAGACGAATAAGAAGAGATAAAACAAGAATCATGCCTTCTATGCGAATTACTATTATTATTACTATTGGAAGGTTCTCCACCAACGGATGGAGGAAAATTCTGAGAAGAAGGGGAAGTAGAATTTGGAGTAGTTGTAGGATTCATGGATTTAAAAACGAAAGGTATGGTAGTAGGAGTAGTAGGAGTAGGTGTAGTAATAATAGAAATGTCGGACATGTAATTTGGTGTTAAA
>PQFF01000223.1:57664-92664 GCA_003547095.1 Diversispora epigaea | reverse complement strand
TTAAAACATAATAAGATAAATAATTATAGGCAAAAACATCAAACCAGATGATAAATAACCAAATAAATAACGAGATACAAGTATATGACGAGATGCAAGTATATGACGAAATGCAAGTATATGATGAGATAAAGCACAAGATACAAAATACAACATATTATAACAAGATGAATCAATCAAACAAGATGTATAAAGAAGTAATCAAAACCATAAACCCCACATTAAACATTTCTTTTTATGGTGTTGATAGGAAAAGAAAAAAAAAAATTTTATTTTGCAGCATACATTAAATGGCTGTCAATAACAATCAGAGCATGTAATTTTCAGTTTAATTACTATAATTAATTAATTTAATTTAATAGCAATTAATTAATTAATTAATTAATTTAAATTGTAGTAATTGATTAACAGTTGATTAACAATTTAATATATTATGGAGATATTATTCATTTCATTCGTTGTCGATCATACAAAAAAAAGATCTTTTTACGCGTGCACTATCTACGTTTCTAAATGTATATGTATGTGGTGTGCTATATGGCGGTGTAACGCGTATGATTTCTTTATTACATAATTTTAGATTATAAAGAATTCTCCTGAAAAAAAAAAAAAAAATTTTTTTTTTTTGTTAAGAAATCATTCTCCAATTAAAAATCAAATTAATCAATCAATCATATTCATAACTGATAAGCCATTTATGATTATGATTATGATGATTATGATGATTGTGATGATTATGATGATAATGATTATGATCATTTAAATCATTCAACAAATACATCTAATCTTATAGTTCCTTCCATCTCAATTTCCCATTTCGCAACATTCCAATCTTCTTCATCTTTAAGAGAAATTATATCATTAACTTTATTTTTATATGATAGGTTATGACATTGTTGTGGCGACGAAGTTTGTAATTGTGGTAACCCAAACCGTTTTTGAATAAATTTAACGAATTGAATGAATGAACCTTCTCGGGGAAAAACCGTAGCTCTTCTCTCGGTAAGAAATACGCATGTAATGTAGAATAACTAAAGTTTTTTTTTTTTTTTGAAATGTTATATTATGTGATGTTATGTTTATGTAATTTTATATTATATGATATTATGTTATACGATATTACGTTATATGATATTATGTTAAAATTTTATTTAATTAATAAATATTATATCCTGATTAAATATGTGGGTATTATTTGTATTATTTTGAGAATAGAAAAAAAAATACCTTCTTGGTGGCTTCAATTTCAGTAATTTCAGTTGTAATTTCGGTGATTTCGGAAGTTTCGGTAATTCCGTTCGTGAATGTCACATCATCATTAATGGAATTAATAGTATTAATAGTATGTGGCTGTGAACTTGGATAAACAATAGGCGAAATATTCTGTATTGTAAATATTAATAATAATGTAATATTAGTTATAATAAGAAAAAAAAAATTGGCTAACAAAAAAAAAAAAAAGACTAACAAAATAAAATAAACATTATTAACATTAACATTATCATTAACATTATCATTATTATTATTATTATTATTACCTTTTCGGCGACGACATTTTTCCCGACATTATTCGAAAAATAATAATAATTATCGTTATTAATATCATTATTAAAATTATTGTTATCGTTAAAATTGTTATTAAAATTATTATTCATAATAATAATATTACTATTATCAGTAACAGAATGATTTCCTAATAAATCAAATCGTAACCTTTGCATTCCCGCTTCCACCATTAAAATTGTATTTTTTTCTACCCACGGCATTGGTTTAAATTTAATAATATTTGCATCATTAAATTTCCCATTGGCTGGATCCTTAGTTGATTGAATTGCTGAATTATTATTACTATTATTATTATTATTATTATCATCATCATCAACCCTTGGATAATGGAAGAACTTAAAATTAAAACAGGGATTGAATTGAATTATTGTGGATATATATAAAATGTAGTTAAATAGAGTTAATATAAGTTAATAAAGTTAATATAAGTTAATAAAGTTAATATAAGTTAATAAAGTTAATGTGATTTTAAGTTAATAAAGTCAAATTAAGTTAAAAAAAAAAAGGTTGCATAAAAAAAATGCATGTGTTACAACGTGTTACATACCAACTTTTTAAAATTTGGTAAAAATTCAATAACAATTTCATTATCATCAATAATTTTCATGGTCACAATTTGATCCATGGAAATAACGATTTCATCTTCCATATTATTTAAGCCAATAGAAATTGCTTTAGATTTATAACGAAATAAAAATGAAAATTTCATTTCTTTAGTAGTAGATGATGATGATGATGATGATGATAATGATGATGATAAAATTAATTGTTGTTGTTGTTGTTGAATTTTTTGGATAGATTGAAGGTCAATTTTAATAAATGAATTTTGATCTTGTGTAATCTCATTACTGTTAATAATCATATCATCTTTTCGTACTAAAAATCATTTAAATTATTATTATTAATTTTTTTTTTCGAACAAAGAATTCTCATTATACACACCTGAAAAGACATTAACACCTAAGGCATCCATTATTTTATTTTATTGTTATTATTTATTTATTATTTGTATTTATTATTTGACAATGATATTTGATAATTATATTCTTTTTTTTTAAAAAAAAAATAAAAAATAAAAAATAAAAAATAAAAAATAAATATAAGAAAAAAAAAAAAAGTGACCGATTTTTTTGAAACGGACAACAATTGTATATGATTTACACATTGTTTTCAAACAAAAGATTACTATTTTATTTATATTCATAAATCTCTTTATCTATCTGATATATCTATATGTATATTTATTTTAGATATATAACTAAATTCTCAATATGTGTATATATATTTTTATTACCTAGGTTTTAAAGTCAACCGCGTCACATGAATCTTCTACGTGAATAATAAGCTTTTCATGTGATAGATGTTATAAAACAAATAATAATAGATAAGTCATCCCCTACATTTTTTTATACATTTTTTTTTCTTTCCTTTTTCCTTTTGCTTTTTCTTTTTCTTTTTCTTTTGTTTCCTTTTTCTTTTGTTTCCTTTTTCTGTTGTTTCCTTTTTCTCTTGTTTCTTTTCGCAAAAAGAAACCCCTTTATTACATAAGTAAAAAATTAAGTTTCATAGTAATCTAATATTAATTAATTAATTTGATTTATTTAATAATTATTATTTAATAATTATTTATTTATAATGATAATTTTGTAATTATATTTGTAATTGTCATTAATACATTTGGCTAAAAAAAAAAGACAAAAAATCTAACCATAAATTATTATCAAATAGTTTCTTGGTTCATTATTACATACAGTCAGACCTATGTATAATCACCTTATATATAATCACCTTTTGCTATAATCACCGTTTTTTTTCGGTCCCGAATTTTTTATATTAATTTTCCCTATATATAATCACCACATATAATGATTTTATGTATAATCACTATCACCACCAACTATAAGTCCCATTATAAGAAATTTCCCTATGTATAATCACATATTCATGTGATCTATTGATAAAATTAATTCGATCGTTACACTTGCACAGCAGAAATTATTGATCTATCATTGAGATAATCATCTAGATGATAGATTATTATCTATTAACCGAATTTTTTATTATTTTTTTTAAATAAATTAAATAAATTAAATAAATCGTGAATATAATTTGTCACATCTTCTGATTTCAGCTGTTTTTCCGTTATTTAGAGGAAGTTATTATTCGTTATATTAAATACCTTTATTCCACTATGTTTACATCACCTTTCAATCTATTTAAATAATTATTTTTATTATCCATTATTCGAATTTATTATATNTTCTGATTTGGATTAATTTATTTAAAAGGTATGACAGTATAAGTAAATTATATTTTACTCTTTAACAAATATGCCATTACAAAAGAAAAAACAGAGACGCTCAGCTATTAGTCAACAAATAAAGAAAGAAATTTGTCTTTATTCTAAACAAAATCCAGATAAATCTCATACTGAAATTGCAAACCAATTTAATATTGATTATTCTAACTTGTCTTTAAAACGCTCTACTATTTCAAAAATACTCAAGGATAAAGAAAAATGGGAGAACTTTGTATCAACTGAAAATTCTGCAAAAGTTTTTAGAGAACGTTCAGTAAAATTTCCTCATTTAGAAAAGGCTATTAGTCTTTGGATAAGTCAAGTATCAGCTAGTGGTCTTACTATTAGTGATAATATTTTATGTGAAAAGGCTGGGGAATTTGCACAGGCATTAAATATTTCAAAAAAATCATTATCATTATCTCATGGTTGGTTAATGGGATTTAAACAAAGAAATTATTTACGTTCTTTTATTTTGCACGGTGAAGCTAATAGTGCACCATTAGAAATGTTACCTCAACAAAGAAAATTTTTTCAAGAATTGTTATCTAACTATGAACTTGAAAATATTTATAATGCTGATGAAACTGGATTGTTTTACAGAATGACAAACAATCAAACATTAGCAACTGGTCCTGTTAAGGGTAGAAAAAAGGTAAAAGCATATTTTTTATTTAAATAATATTATATTATTTTTTTAAATAATTTATTAAAAATTTTATCTTTAGGATAAATCACGATTAACTGTATTGTTAGCAACTAATGCTATTGGTACTTCAAAATTGAAACCTTTAGTAATTGGAAAATATGAACGTCCAAGATGTTTTAAAAATATTAATATGTCAATGCTTCCAGTAACATACAAAGCAAATTCAAAAGCTTGGATGCGTCATGATATTTTTGAAAATTGGTTAAAGGATTTGGATTACAAATTTCGTTTAGAACAAAGAAAAATAATATTACTAATTGATAATGCAGCATCACACACAAATCCTGGTCATATTGATGATGAAAATGATGACAATGATGATCAAGATCTAATTCAAACTCAAGGAATTCGTCTCACAAATATTAAATTACAATATTTACCTCCAAATACAACAGCACATTTACAACCATGTGATGCTGGAATTATAAATAACTTCAAGGTATGTTACAAATAATTTTATTTAAAATTAAATATGCTAAAAATTTAATTAATATATAAAATATTATTTTATTATAGTTAAAATATAAACAATTATATTGTCGTGACCTTATTCAAAGATTTGAAAGAAACGAAAATATAGATAAATTGTAATTTATTTATTTAACAAATATAAGAATAATAATAATTTTTTATTTTTAATTGTTTTTAATTGTTTTTAATTGTTTTTTTAATTATTTTTTAGCAAATTAAATGTCAAAGAAGCAATTGATTTTATTGGAGAAGCTTGGGAAAAAGTAACACAATCAACAATTACAAATTGTTGGATAAAAACAGGCATTTTACCAGATACAAATGAAGAAGAAATTAATAATGCTGAAAATAATATGCAAGATGAATATTTACAAAATCAAAATGAAATTAACAATCTTTTATTAGATATAAATATTCCACTAGAATTTGATGACAATGATATAGCTACTGAAGAACCATTAACAGATGATCAAATAATTGAAATGGTATTAGAAGAAAATAATTTTGCATCACAAAATATTAACGATGAATCTGACAATGAAGAAACACCTACTGTTAGTATGAAAGAAGGTCTTGTATCTTTAAAAAAATGGATAAGTTTTTTTGAACAACAAAATTCAGATGATTTTTGTTTTGAAGATTTAATCAAGTTTAAAAAATATGTACGAATTATTGAAAAAATGGAATTTGCAAGCAAAAAACAAACAAAATTAGATAGTGTTTTTTCTACAGATATGAGTTTTGAAACAACTGAAGTAGATATTTTAAATTCTAATTATGAAATGAATGAAAATTTTGAAATAACTGAAGTAGATACTTTAAATTCTAATGAAAATTTTGAATTGGAAGATTATATGTAATATAAAAATTTAATAAAAGTTATATATAAAAATTTATAATCACCGGTGATATATTTTTTATATGATGTGATTATATATAGGTTTTTATGTAATATCACATTTGCTTATAATCACCACCAAAATTTGGTCCCGAGGTGGTGATTATACATAGGTCTGACTGTAATAAACAAACAGAGAACCAACATTATTACATTAGTACATTATTATTATTATTCTTATTATTATTGTTGTTATTATTATTATTATTATTACATTATTGCTTACATGATTTTTATGTTTTTTTTTAAAAAAAAAAATAAATAAACAGTAGAGTAAGTATCCATATAAAGAAAGATGTAATTGTGTATAGGAAATATATAGAAAAATGTAATTGTGTATAGGAAATATATAGAAAAATGTAATTGTGTATAGGAAATATATAGAAAAATGGCTGTTACAATTATTCATGATATGATGTCAGAATTTCTTTGAAATATTGACCGCAATTCAGTGATTCAATTTATCCAATCACAACAAATTAAACAAATTTAATTTTCTTCAAATCAAATCGATTATATTTAAAATTACTGAATTTATTAATAAAAAATTATTAAATAAAGTTGGTATGTCAATGCTTTTAGTTTTGAGAAAAATATACATGTAAAAGACCAACAACAATAGTCAGTTAAGCAAGCCAACATATAACTGATAGCTGATAATATATGTATTCGTAGTAAGAACTTTTTTTTTTGTTTTTCTGGATGCCTTTTTTTTTTTTTTTTTTTTTTTTTTTTTTATTTTTTTTTTTTTTTTTTTTTTTTGTTTTTTTTTTTTTTTTTTTTTTTTTTTTTGTTTTTTTTTTTTTTTTTTTTTTTTTTTNAAAGAAATTCATTATACGGACGGCATTCAACATTATCCGCAACACAAATGTGTATCTAAAATATGTGTATTTACGGTGTCTCTCTTTATATATACAAAAATAACATCTGCAGTGTTATTATTTTTCTCCTTATTTTTAAAGTTATTTTTTTACCACAACCTTAATCTTTACATGTAGCCAAGAATTTTTCAAAATAAAAATAAATTTATTAAATTTATCTTAATTTCATCAAAGCGTGATGTTTATGTGATGCAATATTTATTTCGTAAAAGTGTTTATATAATGTTGTAGTATAAATGTTTTTTAATATTGTTTAAATCAATTAAAGAAGTTCTTGAGTTAAGATTCATTTATGGAAAACAAAAGTTTTTTAAAAATAAATAATTAATCATTAATCATTATTAAGTTTTGATCAGTGATAAGTTTTTATAGTTAGAAATGATTTTTTTTTTATTATTCGATTTATTTATTATTTATTATTTGATTAAGTTTTTTTTTTTTTTTTTTTTTTTTTTTTTTTGGTTTCATTTTTTCATTATGTCATTATGTATGTACATTTTATTATTATTATTATTGTTGTAGTTGTTATTGTTGGTATTCTTATTTTTTTTGTTTTGATCCAATGCTCAAATTTTTCTAAAAAAAAATTATTATAATTGAATTATTATATATTGCAGAAAAAAGAAACTCAAATGAAAAAAATAAAGATCATATTGTAAATAATATAATCGTATCATTGTATACTGTGAATATGCAAAATAATATATATATAATATAGCAAATTATCTAAAGTAGTTGTAGTAATAATATTGAAAATGATGAACATTATTATATAATTGAGAGAGAGAGAGATAGAGAGAGAGAAGGGTAAAGAATTTAAAAGACATAACAAAAAAAATATATATATAATGACATTTGATTGATTGAAAGGTTTGAGAAAACGCGAACAAAAAAAATATATATATATATATTAACATCATCTTGATATATCATTATCATCAGCATTCGGGAAAACACGATGATAAAAATTTCGGCTACGAATTTTCGACTTCTTTTTTCTTTCTCGTGCTAAAAAAAAAAAAATTAAAATCAAAATCAAAATGTTAGTACTAAAGGAATAAATAACGTATAGAATGCAAAATACAAAATATAAAAAAATATTTACCGTCGTCTTGTTTTTGGCGGACTCGATGTATTAGCGGGAGGTTCGTAATCTTCATCATCATTATTCCTTTTTTATATAAAATATGTGTTATTAATTCATAAATCATTTATGTTATTTTGTCGCAATGGGATTAAAAATATTCATAAGAAAGAAAGAATAACTTACTTTCTTCGACCTTTCCGTTTCTTAGGTTGTGGAGGTTCAGAAGGATTATTATTATTATTATTATTATTACTTTTATTATTCTTTTTATTCTTCTTATTATTAATATTATTATTATTATTATCGTCTGCTTCATCGGCACTTAAAATACTTTCACCATTATTATTATTATCATCATCATCATCATTATTATTTCCAATAACTGCAGTTGATGATGAACCTCCATCTCCTTCGGTGGTTTCAACCGGATCTGGTATATTCGCTACTACATCTTTTAAAAAATCGAATTGTTCGGTGGTCATTATCGTCTTTTTCCTAACATCATTTAATGTTATTAATAATTATTAATTAGAATTTATTAAATTTAGTAACATGCAAAATGGAATAATTATTTTAAATTATTTTTAATAATTATTTTAATTATTTAATTATTTTAATTATTTTACTTACAAATGGGAAACTGACATTCTCTTTGCATTTCTTGATCTTGTTTCTTTACATGCGTGGTCAATTAGTGACTGCATGAATAGCTCGAGGGCTTTTGCTAAAATAAATAAATAAATAAATCAATAAAAAGAAATAAAAAAATTTACCGTATATATTATATAATAATAATTATTATTATTATTATTATTTATTATTATTACTATTATTATTATTACTATTATTATTATAATAATTATTATGTTTCTAAATTATAGTTCTCAATTAATCCACAAAATAAAGAAAAATTTCAAAGAAAACTTACAAATCAATACCGGAGTGGCTTGTGCAACTTTGCCCACATCTTCGTCCATTTGCATAATCTTCTTGATGCGAGCCTTTGGTAAAAAAACAAACAAAGCATTAGATATTTTAAATTTAAATTCGTTAATTTTAATTAATTTTAAAAATTACAAGAAAAATTGTGTGTTTTTTAATCGCTATGTTAAATTGTCAAATAAAAAAGAACTTACTACTGGGAATTTAGTCTTATACTTCTTTCTCATCATGGGGTTTCACGATTGGTAACAAAATTGACTTGAATACTTATAAATATATGTATATATATGTATTATCAAGGGTCAAATTTATATTAATTATGGATTCGCATTGAGAAAAGAAAAACTTTAAAAGTCAAGTGAACAGTATTTATTTGGTAGTGAAGTGAAAACTTCTAATCATCTACCATATATTTATAACTGTATCTTCTTTTACTATCTACTACTGTATTTACTACGGTAACGAACAAACTATGACGGTGGTCCAATCATTTTTTTTAATTTTTTTGTATTTAACTTCACATGACTAGCGAAAATATGAAAAATAGCCAATCACCAATCATCACAATACAATAAAACGAAATAAAACATTCTTTTATTTTTTTAAAAAATATACAAACAAAACAAGGATATAAAATGCAATTAAAAAGAATATCTTTAATAATTTATTATTATTACTCTTTCATTTCATTTCATTTTTGATTTTTCTAATTCTTCTTTTATCCAGAAGTATTTGAAAGAATATCGGAGTCACCTGTGAAATAGCAACCAACCACAATAATAAGTTTATATAAATTTTATGATGCAAATATAAATAGAATAAATAAATAAATAAATAATAATAATAATAATAATTTACCTGCGTCAGTAATACTTAATACACCTACACGGAAATATTTACCACATGCGGTACCAAGATCAATGTTATCTGAAAATTTTCAACGAAAAGAAAAAATAAAAAAAAATGGAAATTAATCAATCAATCAATCAAAGATTATTAAAGATTATTTATGAATTAATTATATTTTCTTCCACCATTTTTTTTTAAATTCGATTAAAATTCGATTTAAAATCAAATCAAATCAAATTAAATAAATTAAATTAAATTAAATTGAATTAAATAAAATAAATTGAATTAAATTGAATCAAATAAAATAAATTGAATTAAATTGAATTAAATAAAATAAATAAATTAATTAAATTGAATTAAATAAATTAATTAATTAAATTGAATTAATTAAATTGAATTAAATAAATTAAATTGAATTAAATTGAATTAAATTGAATTAAATTGAATTGAATTAATCAAACTTACTTCCAGAATAATGATGTACCGAAGTTTTTGAAAGCATAGCATAATATTCTAATTCATGCTTTCTCAAAGGTGGACAATTACCAGAAATGATAACAAGTTTAGCTAATATAATTATAAATAAAATATTAGTAAATTTATTAAATATAAAAAGGGACTATCTCTGCCAACTGTAACAATAACTTTAACTTTTAACCTTAACTTAAAAACAAAAAAAAATATATATATATAAAGATAAAATTCAAACAATATTGGCTCCTGTCCCTTTTTATATTTATATTTATAAAAAATAAAATAAAATAATTATTATAATTATTCTACTTTTTTTTTTCCATCTCTAATAATATACTCACCTTTTCCCTGTCGAAGGGTTTTGAGTGTACTTTTATAACCTAAAGTATATTTTCCACTTTTCATGACAAGTGCAAGTCGAGAGTTAATAGATTCGGTAGATTTCTTGGATTTTTTTATTGCCATTTTTTCTTTTTCTTTTATTTTTTATCTTTCTTCGCTCTATTATTATTATTATTATTATTAAAAATAATTAAATAAAATCAATGACTTTAAGACTTAAGATGGATTATTTTTTATTTTTCTTCGCTCTATTATTATTATTATTATTATTAAAAATAATTAAATAAAATCAATGACTTTAAGACTTAAGATGGATTGAAAGAAAAAACGTACTTGTTAAAATTTTAAAAATTAACGATAACTTTGTCTTAATCTCTTAATGGATATAGATTTTAAATTTTTTTTTGTGTAACGAACATGTGGTTTCAGTAATTTCAGCAGAAATTATAAATCAACGACATTATGTGTTCGTCAATCAATTTAAAAATTCTCGCCCAAAGAAGTGTGATAATAATAATGATGATGTTAGTAATAGTAGCAAATTTAGAAAAGTAATAATTTAATTTTTAGTTTATCGTATGTTATAAAGAATTGGGTTGTTAAAAATAGTCCTAGAAGTAGATTAATAGTTATAATTAATTTATTTATTTCTATCATTCTTCTTTTTTTGATTTAATTTTGTAATTTATTATCAAAAAAAGCGTGATTTGTCAATTGTTAAATTATCTATTTCCCCTTTCTAAATACATAGATTACTATTCCGTTATATTTCTGTTCTGTTCTGTTCTGTTATCCCCGTCATAAACTGATATTGATCTTGGAGGGTGTTTTATTGCTAGGATGAAAACCTGTTTGCTTTAGCCATTAGGGCTTGGAGATAACTAATTCCTCTAAACTATTAAGTTAATTGTTATTTGTTGATAATAAATGCTTAAAAAAACAAATGCTTATGTTATTCGCACTGTGACATGGATAAAGAATAACATATGAAATTCTAAATCATTTAATTTTTTTTTTTTAAAAAAAAGAAAGAACTTGATAATCTTAATGCACGTTTGTACATTTAACATATAATACCATTCCATTTATTCATTTTATTCATAGCGAACTATTCTTTTAGAGGAATAAAATGTATATATACACCGACCTGCCACCAAAAGCGTTGGGGCAGAGGTGTTTTTAAAAAAATTCCAAGCAAATTGTGACAAAATGACTTATCCAATTTGATTCCGTAATAATAGTAATAAGAACAAGAATTCAAAAAATACCAATTTTGATCATTTGATCGGATTCAAAAAAGATATCCAAAACGAGTTATTAGTGAAATTGAAAAATATGGTATTAAAAAATCCGAAAATAATTATTCAAAGTTGTTATGCACCAAAGTTAGTTATTTACTAATAAAAATTAAGAATACTACAAATAACAAACTTTGATATGTAACAACGTTTCGTGAAATGATCGACAATACATCCAACCAGAATTAAACTTCTAAGGTTAATTTTTAGAGGGCTATCATATGATATAAAATTGGATGAGATGCCAAATCTAACTTTTCATCATAATATCCATCGGATTTAATAAATGTCAAAAAAAGATACAAACTAATTATAATGATTTTGTAGCTCTTAAAAAAATCGACAACTTTATTTAGTACTACTTTTATTGGTATCTAGTAAAAATTAATACTTTGCTTAGGAATGAATAATAATAAAAAAAATTTAATAAAAATAACAATTAATAAATGTTTTTAATATTCTGTAGGATTCCTTTTATTCTTTTATTATAGCACTAATTTTTTTTTTTGCATACTTTTTACTGATTGAATAAGTTGATTTTATTTCATTCTTCTTTTTGGAATAGGCCTTTGCATTCTAATTTTTCTTTCTAATATATAACATAAATTTTCAATTGGATTAAGATCAGGGCTTTGAGCAGACCATGAAAGAAATTCAATTGAATTATTTTCCTTCCAAGTTCTTGTCTTAATTGAAGCATGACAAGGTGTGTTATCATCTTGAAAAATATGATTCTCTGCACTTAAATAATTTAAAATTAGACTAAATATTTTTCAAGCAATTCAATATACCTATCAGGATTGGGTGTTCCTTCAATTAATGCTAATGGATCCAATTTATTAAAATAAAAACATTCCCAAATCACCACTCCTACTGAATTTTCAACTGTTAACTTTAAACAGATAACTTTATATCACATCTTTTTTATGCCAAACCCAATTTCTTAAATTATTGTTAAAAGTTCAAATCTAGATTCATCACTTCAAATAATTTTTTTCTATTCAATGATCCAATTTTTTTTTTTCATTCCACACCATCCAAAATTTTTTTTTCTGAAATAAAAGGTTTCTTTTTTGCTGCATATCTGTGACCTTTTTATGAAAGGTTCTTTGTATTGTTCTAGTAGAGATTGATATTTTCATTGCAGTATTAAAGTTAAGTTTTATTTCTATTTTCTTCAATAATTTTTATTGCATTTCTTTCATCACATTCAGATAAATTTTAGGTCTACCAGACCATGATGTTGTGTAGTTAAACCTTACTCCTTATATTTTCAATTACATTTCCTACTGTGAACTTGGGACTCTTACAGAAAATTCTCCTTTATATAAACTAATAATTTCTCCTCATTCAAAAATCAGTAAGTTCTCTTCTCATAGAGATTAATTAAAAAAGAATATTTTTGAAAGTAAAGCTCAAGAGGAATTTATTAAAAAAAAAGTTTAAAGAAATTTATTACTAAGAATTATATTTTTTATATTGTTTTTGTATTAAAATTACCATATAAAATAAACATCATCAATAATGAAACAACAGTGTACGCAGTTTCTTTTGTGCGCTATGTTTCAAACTTTAAAGTAACTTGATATCATTTTTAATGTTCTATTATTAAATAACTACTATAATACGTAACAACATTTAATAATTATTTTTAGATTTTTTTTTTAGATTTTTAATATTTTCAATTCAATTTTCGCTAATTAATTTAAGTTGTAGATCTTATTTCTGGTCATAATTATTGGAAATTATGATTAAGAATTAAAATTGGTATTTGAACCGAAAATTCTACTCTTATAGATGTCCAATTTTAATAGAAGAAACCTTATTACTAGAGGGATCAAGTAAAAAAAAATTATACAAATTGGACGAGTCATCGTGTCCCAATTTGCATTAGAATTTTAACAATTATTTTTTTTTTTAAAAAAACACCTCAATCTTAACAGGTTGGTGTACTGTATATAAATATATCACAGGTAGTATTCACTACCACTAAAACTTGACATCAGGACCCAATCCAAATAATATATATATATAATATATAAATAACAAGGGAGGGATATTGCCTAAAATTATATATATATTTTGAAAAGTCGGATGAAAAAAGATGTTATTGTAATTTATATAGTACCTGATAAAATTTTATAATTTAAATGATATCAGCAATATAAGGATCAATGTTATAGGAAGGAAAGATCGCATATTGTATTTTGTGTAGTCTATATCAAAAATATCTTGACCAATATCAATTCATTGGCATAAAACCATTATCAACATTTAATTCTAATAAACTTAATAAATCATAAATAACTAAATCCAATCTTGGTTTCTTAACTTAATTACTAAGATATCTTGATTTTAAATTCTAAAGATTTTAAAATTATACAAATTTGTAATATTATAAATATAAGTTATGTCCATAATGTTTTACTTACAGTTTACTTTCTGATATGTTATTAGTTATACAATTCTATAGTATTAAAAAAAATAAACTTTTACAAGAAACGGTTAATAAAATGTATTGGCACGGAAAAAATGCCAAAAAAGCGGTATCCCTTATTTTTAATAACAATAAAAAAAGCTCACCTCAAGTAATTATTCGAATTCCTGACTTTTAATCATAATCCTAAATTTAAAATAATTTTAAATTCTTAAACTAATCCTAGATTTCTATAAATCTTACAGATCAAAAAATCTCATATCAGGATCTTATTTTAAATAGTCATAATACAATGTATATATCTTCAAATAAGGTTATGCATTGAATGATCTTTTCATTATGGATTCTATCTTATAATTTTTTTTAACCATCGGGCATGCTAAAGACGAAGTGCTTATAATAATAAACCTTTTTCATAATTCTTTTGACATCTCAATGCATTAAGGAATGATAGATGAGATGAGATGAGATGAGATGAGATATCTAAATTTATTAATAATTAATAATTCAATTTCTCTTATCAAGACTATCAAAACAGGAAATAGAAGTTTTCTTTTTGAGATAAAATAGATAAAATAGATAAAATGGATAAAATAGATAAAAATGGGATGGAAGAAAGGGAAAAAAGATAAGTCCTCTAAGTCTTTTTCCATCAATGGAAATTATAACTAATTAAATTTCATTTCTTAGTAAGGTACCGATTTTTTCCTTTGATCCAAATATTGGCTTATTGTTGCTTTCACAAATTATATTGATTAAATGTCACTCGGATAAATATGAAAATATCTTAATTTGGTTTTTTTCTCATTTAAATTATAGGTTGATACTTCAGTTACAGATTACCACTTAGTTACAAACTACTATTTCAGTTTAAGACAACTTTAGTTTCAGATTACTAGTTTCGGTTTCAAGTTTCAACACTTTTTGTTATAAAAAATAAAAGTAATAATTGGGTTATCAAAGGTTTATTATCTTTAAATCCATTATGTAATTATCTAATCTAGCCTGCATGCGCATGCATATTGAATCTAATATAAATATATATATAAAATAAGCAAATATTTATGTAAAAATGATTTATTAACCAAATTGAATAAATAATCTGATATAATTATATTGATTTATGCGAAATAAATTATTAATTTATTTTTTTAAAAATAGATCACTTTTCTTAAATTTTTATATTCAGTTTCCAATTCTTTAGTTAAATGTGTGTTTCTTTTAGATAATGGAATAAATGAAATGTGTTTGATCATCAAACAATTAATACAAAATCGAGAATTCTACTCAAATTAGCAATTTGTAGATCTCTCAGTGAAGATAGACATCGCATTATGCTACCTTGATATTTTTCATTCATCACTCAAAAAAATTTAATTTTAGTGTTGGAGAATTTATAATAATGGTAATAAATTTTATTGTTTCACTAACAGTTATAAAGACTATTTACTAATATCTGATATAACTTATAGCAACTGTTTAAATTTATATACTTTCTGTTAGTTGATAAATATCATTATTATTATTTGTTTTCATTCATTTATTTGAATATGTTATTGTTGTCAAATTATTAAAACAAATAATATTGTCTCCTTCATTATAATGAAACATGTACATATATATAAAGTAATAAAGTAAAATATCACCACTAAGTAAAATCCTATTACTAAGTAATAAGAAGATGAAGAAGACAAGGATTATTATTATTATTATTATTATTATTATTATTATTATTATTATTATTAACAAGATAGTATTTATAGAATAAAAACAAAAAAAAATTGTCTAAGAAAAAAATTTTATGCGGTAACCATAAATATGTGCTAATGAAATTTTTTTTTTTTTTTGACCAATTTGCAATTATAATAATTCATGAACGATTATAATAGTCAATGAATAATTCTTGTATAATAATTAATTCAATAATGAAAAATAATAATAATTCAAGAATAGTTCAATAGTTCAATAGTTCAATAGTTTAAGGAATAAGATTTAAATAGTTCAAGGTTTAGAAATATTTAATTATCACTGAAGCAATTGCTCCTAGACCCAAACATAAATTTAATAGATTAGGTTTTAGTGTTTGGGCTCCATTGCCAGCATTTGGTGCGGGACTACCTCCCGAAGAACTAAAAAAAGAGATAAAAAAAGTGTGTAAGTCAATAAACGTAAATAATAAAAATGCGATTATGTTTAATAACATAAAATATAATTAATGTAAGTATGATGTGAAAACTTACGTAGTAGTTGCCTTACTAGTTGATGTTGTACTTGAAGTTGAAGTAGGAGAAGCAGCAGATGTAGGTTTACCTGAACCAGAAGCAGAAGCAGAAGTAGAACCAGGAACAGAACCGGAAGTTTTAGCGGTATTGACAGAAGTAGGTTTGTTGGAGGTGGTCGTTTTAGCAGTGGTAGGAGTATCAGTCGTAGTTTCAGAAGAAGCGACGACATTAAAATTTGCGGAATAATAGGTAGCAGATCCAACGGTCATTACAAAGTGATAAGTTCCGGGTGAAACGCTAACTGTCCATGAATATGATTCCGAACTAAGATCTACATCATCAACTATGGTAGTGTCGGCACTGGTGATATTATTTTCAGCACGAAGAGAACCAGTTGAAGATGTATCAGAACCATCTGAAGTCCATCCGATAGAGTATTCCGAGCCTTGGACTAAATCTGTTGATGGAGTGACGATGACAACACCTAATAATAATAATAATTTAATTTGTGTTAATTAATCGTTTTACGAATTAAATTATTATTTCACGAATTAGATAACCAAATAAGGAAAATTATAATTTAATGATAAAAGAAAAAAAAACCACATACCAGCAAAAACCGAATTGGCCATTAAAGCAACGATGATAGTTGAGAGAATAAAAACGGAAGTATTAAGGCGAACCATTTTGATAACAGTATGTATTGTAATTATTATTATATTATATATATTATAATATATTTCGTAAATTTTAAAATATATTTTTAAAAATAATTTTTTATTTTAATAATTTATAAAAAAATTTTTCTATTTTTAATAAAGAGAGAAAAATGAGAAAAATGAGAAAAATGAGAAAAAAAGTTTCCTCAGAAGAAGGGAATTCGTAAAGTATTTATAAAAATTTCAGGATAAATTATAATGCTAACGTCTTAATAAAAGCCACATGAAATTCGGTGTGTCAATTATGCAAAAATAAAATAAAAATATGTATGACTAATAAAAATTAGAGTGAGACGGATAGGGGAAATAGAATAAACCATTTATTTTATTTTATTTTTTATTACAATTAAACAATTATTTCAGTAATATTTATGCATCATTAAATTTGAAAATTTCTCTTTGGGAAATTGTAACTGGAACTTCCAAATATTGAGGTCAATTTAATAGTGCACGAAAAAAAAGGAGATGATTCCCGATAAAGTAATTTAAAGTACATTCCATTACATTTGTTGATGTATTATTTATTTATTTTGATTATTTAAGTTAAATTTTTTTTTTTGCATTCATCATTTTAATAAATTATAATTTAACTCTCGGTTACTTATTCCTCGTTGTGTTTCTTTTTCTTTACGGAATAATAATGATACTATACCTTTAAATCTTAAGTAGAATACGAGAAACGTATTCATATAATTCACGTGAATGAATGTAAATGTCATAATGAATACTATACTATTAAATACTTGATTTTATAAATATATGATTAAGATCAAATAAATAAATAAATAAATATAAACTGTTTTAATATGGAAACTTTTTTAATATATAAATTGTAGACAAATGTTAAAATTGGCAAGAAGAGATGAAAGCCTCAGATCAAACCTTTTTTTAAATTCAATTTCTTGATTTTTTTTTTCTGTGTTGTGTGGCTTGTAACATTTATGTAGAAAATGAAGAAAAATGTCAAACATCTGATGTAATGGTAATGTAGCATCATAACCAAAACTTTATTCATAAGATTATAACAGTTATTAATAGATCAATACAAGACTCTTGCCAAGAATTTTTACCGAACCTTTTTACATTGATCTTTCTTTTTTAACATTAGTATTACATAATGTTAGCAATATATTGTATGTTTATCTATCACATCCTTGATATAACATATGATATAATAGTGATGAAATGATGGATATAGGGTAGAAATAGATAAGGTAACTTTTATTTTTAGAAATTTATTTCATGAGAATTTCTCAGCGAATTTTTTTGTTATTAAAGATTATTTAAAAATCATTGAAAAATAAATAACAAAATAATATTGGTAATTGTAACGAATAGATGAGATGGAAGGAATAATTGAACTTTTTTTTTCACGGTTATAACTTCTCTCTTACAACATAATTTACACATCCACAACAGAGATTGTATATATCACAGAGATATATGTACAGAGAAAGATATTACAACACAATTAATTTTTTTTTTTGACCACTTAATTATCTGTATATGTATATATGGGGTATATACATATGCAACAAACAATAAACATAATCACAATCACAATAAACACAATAAACACAATAAACACAATAAACACCATCATATTAAAATTTACACATTTGGAATATTTTAAATAATAACAACACGGCAGACAAACATGGCAACGTGGTTGGATACAATAATTATAAATTCGAATCCCTCCAATGGTGCGCAAAAAATCAATTTTTCTGTTTTTTTTTTTGAGAATTCTAATAATAATAATAATAATAATAATAATAATAATAATAATAATAATAAAGAATTTCTAAATAATTTACGGGAATATCTTTTTTCATTTCATTTTTTTTGGTCAATTCATGTCGCAAAATACTTTTATTATACATATTACATACCTTGTTTCATTTATTTAATTTAATTTAATTTTTTTCATTGATTTCGAAATGCAAGTATGAAACCCTCCTGCGTCGAAGTTTATCACCTTTCGTGACGATTACGGCGATTTCATTTTTTTATTGGAGTATTGAATACGTAATATATGTAATGTGATGGTTATTATTTTTATTTACCATATTTACAAAAAAAAAAAGCAAAAAAATTTAAATTCCTTTTTTTTATAAAAATCAATTCATTTCGCATATATATATATATAATCTGACGATGGAAAAACAAGAATATGCATTAATGAACTGTACTTCTCATTAATTAATTCTTTGCATATCTATTTTGTGAATATATAGTATATTCAGGAAAATAGAACTTAACCCTTTTGTGTAGCGCGAAGAATTGTAGTATCATAGTAATGTTTNAAACAACATCATCATTAATAATAATAATAATAATAATAATAATAATAAAGAATTTCTAAATAATTTACGGGAATATCTTTTTTCATTTCATTTTTTTTGGTCAATTCATGTCGCAAAATACTTTTATTATACATATTACATACCTTGTTTCATTTATTTAATTTAATTTAATTTTTTTCATTGATTTCGAAATGCAAGTATGAAACCCTCCTGCGTCGAAGTTTATCACCTTTCGTGACGATTACGGCGATTTCATTTTTTTATTGGAGTATTGAATATGTAATATATGTAATGTGATGGTTATTATTTTTATTTACCATATTTACAAAAAAAAAAAGCAAAAAAATTTAAATTCCTTTTTTTTATAAAAATCAATTCATTTCGCATATATATATATATAATCTGACGATGGAAAAACAAGAATATGCATTAATGAACTGTACTTCTCATTAATTAATTCTTTGCATATCTATTTTGTGAATATATAGTATATTCAGGAAAATAGAACTTAACCCTTTTGTGTAGCGCGAAGAATTGTAGTATCATAGTAATGTTTAGGGAATAATATGTATTATAAATTAGTAATTAAAATTAAAATAGGAATTATGTTTACTTTCTTATTTAATACATATTACTTTATACAAAGAAAATATTGATCACATTGATATTTCCTGGTATTAATAAAGTAAGATTTCAAATATAATAAGCCTGCTTCAATGAGAACTACAATGAAGAATTTGAACCAAGCCTCGTGGCACATTTTTTATAGCACGTTCACATGATGGAAAACATAAAAATAATGGTGGTGGCAAAGTTGCTTATGTATTTTGGCTTTTATTTTTTCTAAGTAAAGAAGTATTAAAACTGTTATCTTCATACAATTTTATATTAATATATTAAAAATAATTTATATTTAATGCATAAGAGACAATTATGTTCTAAAATCACATATTAAACATAGATCACATGAATATATTAATATATGAAATATGAACGCGTCGACAAGTTGTATAAACTTGTAGATTTATTAACATTTGTTGTTTCGTAGATTGTACTAATTCCTGTTCAAGAAAAAAAAATAATAATAATTTTTTATCATTTATTATTAAAGAAATATTTAATTATAATATTTTATTGAGTATTGCTAAATATCACCGCAGGTGATTGTCACCACTAGGCAAAATTTCATAATTCCTTGATCAACCCTAACCCTAACTTTGCCCACGTAAATTTAATTTTTCCCAGTGGTGACAATCACCTGCGGTGATATCTAGCAATTTTCTATTTTATTTATTGTAAATGGAAATGAATACGACACAAATAATGTATTATAATATAAACACTTTTGCTGTCAATTTAAAATTTCCTGAATGTTAAGATAATCGTATGATATATTGTATAATTTAAATTAATTATATATATATATACATTAAATTATNTATTTAGGTACGAATATAAAAAAATAAACAACTTTGGGGGCGTCTCCTTAAAAAATGTAATTATAAAATTTAAGATTTTGTCAAGCAACCAGTTGTCAGAATTACTGGTTATACGATTGGTAAATTAGTTCTTTAATTCACTGGGAATTAATTGAATAATCAGTTTAGGATTAAATACATATCTTTTAGCTAAAAAAAAAAAAATACTATATTTTATTTGATTTTATTTGATTTTATTATTATTGAGTATTGCTAAATATCACCGCAGGTGATTGTCACCACTAGGCAAAATTTCATAATTCCTTGATCAACCCTAACCCTAACTTTGCCCACGTAAATTTAATTTTTCCCAGTGGTGACAATCACCTGCGGTGATATCTAGCAATTTTCTATTTTATTTATTGTAAATGGAAATGAATACGACACAAATAATGTATTATAATATAAACACTTTTGCTGTCAATTTAAAATTTCCTGAATGTTAAGATAATCGTATGATATATTGTATAATTTAAATTAATTATATATATATATACATTAAATTATGAAATTTCATTTTTTACAATTATTTTTACAAATATATCTGTAATAAAAGATATTTAATTATCTTTTATACAATACCTCTACAAACGTATCTGATATGAATAATAATTAACCTCTTAAAATATTCATTGTGACAATACATTCAAAAAAATTATCATTATTAATTATTTATTAATTATTATATTTATTAATATCTATTAATATCTAATATCCTCACCTTATTGTATACATTGTACATGAATAAAGAGTTCTAGTGATTCAGGTAATAACACATCATATCACATTATGTTATATTATATCAAATAATGTTAATATTGTTCAATCATTCTTTCTATTCTATATTTCCTAGTCATAATGAATTTACATAATTGATTGATAAATTTTTTATTCTGAAAAAAAAGGAAAAAAAAAATACTTCATTCTCGTCGATTGATTTTTAGATTATTATTGTTGTAAAAAGAAATGGTTTGCTATCAGCTTTTAATAATATAATAATAAATAATACTTGAATAATAATCTTCAAGATAATTATTCANATTATATATATATATACATTAAATTATGAAATTTCATTTTTTACAATTATTTTTACAAATATATCTGTAATAAAAGATATTTAATTATCTTTTATACAATACCTCTACAAACGTATCTGATATGAATAATAATTAACCTCTTAAAATATTCATTGTGACAATACATTCAAAAAAATTATCATTATTAATTATTTATTAATTATTATATTTATTAATATCTATTAATATCTAATATCCTCACCTTATTGTATACATTGTACATGAATAAAGAGTTCTAGTGATTCAGGTAATAACACATCATATCACATTATGTTATATTATATCAAATAATGTTAATATTGTTCAATCATTCTTTCTATTCTATATTTCCTAGTCATAATGAATTTACATAATTGATTGATAAATTTTTTATTCTGAAAAAAAAGGAAAAAAAAAATACTTCATTCTCGTCGATTGATTTTTAGATTATTATTGTTGTAAAAAGAAATGGTTTGCTATCAGCTTTTAATAATATAATAATAAATAATACTTGAATAATAATCTTCAAGATAATTATTCCTAATCTATCTAAAAAATAAAATCATAAATCAAAGAATTAAATTAAAAAAAAAAAAAATCAAAATCAAATTAAGAAATAAATTAAAAATTTTATTACTAATTGTTCCAATTATTACAAGAATTTCTTACAACCATTATATTATTTTTCTCATGCCAGTTCCATAATTTCTTGTTCAACTTTCTGCAAAAATATCACACTCTTGGAATACTATGAAATTGTGAAATCTTTTATTTAACTAATATAACTGACATAGTTGTTATATAGTTGATATAGTTGATGGAATAAGAATAATTATTGATGTTATTAATTCCCTATTATTTTTATCCTAAATAATAATATCATTTTTAATCATAATAAAAATAATTTATAAAATAATTTCTTTGATTGTTGATTTCTCTTTAATTTAATTAATAAAATATTATCCTGTGTTTATTAAGATTTCCTGGATGGAATAATAATAATTATTATTATTAGAAAATTATTTTTTACAAGATTAATGATGATGTTATTTTTTTTTTTTGATGTATGGAATTTTTATACTGAAAATAATAAAATAAGAATAAGAATATTAATTATCTTCTATAATGAATTAATCCACCATCTCGCCCATTTTTTCGAATTACTTTCTTTCCTCTAACAATTATCCCTTTTTGTTTAAGTTTTCTTTTATAATGTCTACTATTCCTTGGTCCACTTGTAGAGATCTTTGGAATATCGACTTCCATTCCTATAATTAATTAAATCAATTAATTGAATTGATTGATGGTAATAAAGAAGAACCTAAGATTTAATCCTTTTTTATTATTATATCTAATCACGAACCTGCTGAAGTTTCTTTAGTTTCTTCAGTTTCTTCTTTTTGTAGTTGTTGACGTATGATTTGTGTATTGATATCTTCGGCTCCTTTAGCAACTAACCGGTCTAATCGAGCATTTTCAACAGGTGCAAAAACGGATTGTCGTTTTATAGCTCGGAAGCGACGCTTGCTTTTACTACGTAGACTTTTTGCCATTTTATTATTATTTTTTTTGGTATGTTTAAAAGAAGTATTCTTTATTATCAGTTATTGGTTAAAATCTCTTAAATACAAATTCTATTCACGTGATAAATTCACATTTAATTGGGGGATGAGGAGTTAAAGCTAATGTTGGTAAGAGATTGAATGGGATTCTGTAATTTTGCCCACTGGACTGGTTATCTTTGGTTATCTTTCTTTTAACATAATGATTGTTTAAACAAATAATAAATTATAGAATTTCTGTATTATTCTAAAGAGGATTAATTTTCTTCTAATGAATTTCCTAATTTTAATTTTAATTTTTCGGTTAAGTGTAGTTATTTTGTTTTTTTCTAATTTTATTTTTTTACTTATTCGTGATGTGATTATAGGAATTTTCCATAAATAGATTTAACTTTGATGTTATGAAATATTTTAAAGAAAAATATATTATATTAACATCTCTAAGCATCCCTCTCGGTCTCCTTTTAGTTCTTGTCCACCTGAATAATTTGCATGATATGGTTACCGTTTTCGCTTCTCTTCATTGATATAAATCTGTCATCACCACCAACTTTATTTAAATTCTGATTCTTTAAAGAGTAACATAATAAGAAATATTAGACAATATTTTAATAAAATTAGAGTATAGAATTTTCAGTAAAAATATTTATAAAATTTATCATTGAAAATTTTATAATAAAATATTTAGATGGGTGGCTTGCATAAATTAAAATATACTCACGTATATTCTCTCTTGGACGATAATATAATATAATAATAATAAAAGATGATAAAGATAAGAAAACTGTACTAAATGACAAAAAAGTAAAAAATAATTGTAAATGCTAAAAATGGAAAAATTATAATTTTATATAAAGTAAATAATTTATATATAATTATTATTTCTTCTTTCTGGTTCTTGTTCTCCAAAATTGTAAAATCGGCATTATTTGAAGAATTTGTGGTTGAAGGGATATGTAAAAAAAAAAGGGTAAGTAAAATAGGAAAAAATTAACGTGCACAACATTTTTTTTCTTCACTTTTCTCAATAAAGCATTGTTCTTAAAGTTTTTCCATCTCCTCCTTCTGCTCTTTCTTCTTCTTTCTTCTCCTCTTTTTTTCTTCTTTTTGTTTTGTTGTAATTGTTTTTGTTTATCAAAACATATAATTGTCTACACTTTGTGTTTCAACATTATTATCTGTCTTGTCATCCATATATTACTAAATTTTTACTTAATTTATTTACTGAACGTGTCATTATCTTCTTCTTCATCGTTAATGTTGTATTCAGATGTATTCGGTGTATTTAGTGTAATCGTATTATCATATGATACATTTGTGACATATACGAGACAAAGAAAAATGAAAATTTTTTTCGCGTCGTGTTATTAAATAAATAATATGATAAATAATATAATAAATGTATATATGTATATGTACATGTATTATTTCTTTTGAATGTTGTGTAAAAGATTTTGATTCTCTTCATTCTTCATATTCTCCTATACTCTATATCAATATATATTATTTAACTAATTAAGAATAGTTAAAAGAAAAAACTCGGCAATGAATAGTTACAATCAATATGCTTGGATTAAAAATGCTTTGAATAAAATTCTTGAATAATGGATTTAACTCATGTCACACCTCTTCTTCTTTGCTAGAAAAACAATAATCTTCTTTTTTTTTACTTCTTATTTTAGAAATATGTAAATCAAATTATTGTTTTTATTATATAATATAGCAGCAACATGTGTGTTGTGTAATAATAATAATTATAATAATAATTTTCCCTCTTTTCGTTTTTGGGAAATCCACAAGATCCCAAGCGATCTATATATATAAAATATCCAGGGGCCATTATTTTTTAGTTATATATTTTATAAAAAGTAATAAAAAATAATTTGCTTAACGACTATCATTTTTTTTTTCTATATAATAAAATTCATAGCAGACATTATTTTAGGGTAACTAAAATAATTGATAATATTTCTATATATTTAATAAAAGTTTATAAATTGTCAAATCTCCGTCAACATTGTTCCAATCCACATAAAAATACATCAATTGATTCACCTCAATGAGAGGAATCCAAGAAGTCGAGGTGAAGATCATTGTTGTAGAATTACTGGATAGTGTTTAAATCAAAATATCGTAATCGATATCAATCCAATTGAAATGTAACCTTCAACTTCTGATTCCGTTCAATGAGACCTATTAATCATTAAAATCCAATAAGTGATTACTGATTTTAAAGTTTAATTATACTATTTACAACCGATAAATATTACATCGTGCAACATTAAAACGTTTCGCAATTACTTTAATTATTTGAATTTCCTGCGCAATACTATAAACGATCTACGAAATTTTGAGTAAATGTTTTTTATAATAACTGGGGGTCTTTCTTTTCATTCTTTTCATTCATTATTTAGATATATATATAAATTCATACATACATTCATTTCAATTTTTTTGGTAAACAAGTGTACCTCCTTTTTATTATTATTATTATTATCTAATTATTATCAAATTAAGAAAGAAGATGAATTAAAGATAATCCGGATGAAATCAGGATTTTTATTTTTTGATCGTATCACATGAAGTAAATTAATTTAAAACAAACGCGCCACGTAAATCACGTAAATCATAATTAATAAAAAATAAATACATGAATTCTGGAAAATATATTCATTCTACCTTATTTATTGTATATATAATAAAAATAATAAAAATAATAAAAATAATAAAAATAATAAAAATAATAAAAATAATAAAAATAATAATAATAACCAGTAATAAATAATGAATTTGTTACAATATTAAGAGAAGAAGAATTCATATCAATCCCGTTTTTTCCCCCTTAAAAGAAATTCATTATACGGACGGCATTCAACATTATCCGCAACACAAATGTGTATCTAAAATATGTGTATTTACGGTGTCTCTCTTTATATATACAAAAATAACATCTGCAGTGTTATTATTTTTCTCCTTATTTTTAAAGTTATTTTTTTACCACAACCTTAATCTTTACATGTAGCCAAGAATTTTTCAAAATAAAAATAAATTTATTAAATTTATCTTAATTTCATCAAAGCGTGATGTTTATGTGATGCAATATTTATTTCGTAAAAGTGTTTATATAATGTTGTAGTATAAATGTTTTTTAATATTGTTTAAATCAATTAAAGAAGTTCTTGAGTTAAGATTCATTTATGGAAAACAAAAGTTTTTTAAAAATAAATAATTAATCATTAATCATTATTAAGTTTTGATCAGTGATAAGTTTTTATAGTTAGAAATGATTTTTTTTTTATTATTCGATTTATTTATTATTTATTATTTGATTAAGTTTTTTTTTTTTTTGATTTACTTTATTTTTATTGTCAAAAATGACAGATAAACTTCAACGCCACACAAGACACAAGAAGAAGAGAATTGAAGAATAACAGGGGTTAANGGCATTCAACATTATCCGCAACACAAATGTGTATCTAAAATATGTGTATTTACGGTGTCTCTCTTTATATATACAAAAATAACATCTGCAGTGTTATTATTTTTCTCCTTATTTTTAAAGTTATTTTTTTACCACAACCTTAATCTTTACATGTAGCCAAGAATTTTTCAAAATAAAAATAAATTTATTAAATTTATCTTAATTTCATCAAAGCGTGATGTTTATGTGATGCAATATTTATTTCGTAAAAGTGTTTATATAATGTTGTAGTATAAATGTTTTTTAATATTGTTTAAATCAATTAAAGAAGTTCTTGAGTTAAGATTCATTTATGGAAAACAAAAGTTTTTTAAAAATAAATAATTAATCATTAATCATTATTAAGTTTTGATCAGTGATAAGTTTTTATAGTTAGAAATGATTTTTTTTTTATTATTCGATTTATTTATTATTTATTATTTGATTAAGTTTTTTTTTTTTTTGATTTACTTTATTTTTATTGTCAAAAATGACAGATAAACTTCAACGCCACACAAGACACAAGAAGAAGAGAATTGAAGAATAACAGGGGTTAAAATTTACGAAATTTGTAGTTTTAATAAAACTTTATATGTACACACAAGTTAATAATAATGATTTTTTGTTTACATATTAAAATAATCACTACAGTGTAGTATTTGTATATAAAAAAAAAAACACAACAATCTTAATACATAATCTTACATGTATTTATTACAATAAAAAGGAGGAAGAACTATTTTTTTAAAAGATTAATACAGACTATGGTTCAGTTATTTAAAGTAATCAAGGAGTATCTTTTCTTTGTACCTATAATATAAGAATCATTGCATTTTGAATTAAAAGGGAAGGAAATGTTAGAGCTTTAAAACTATTATACAAAAGTAATATTTTTTAAACAAAAAAACTTCAAACTGGAAGCTATTAAAACTTGATATATTAAAAATATTAAAAATTATATAACATCAAGTTTTGTTTCATTGGATTATATTTTCTGCTTTAATTACAACTATAATTATAATTATTACAATTACAATAAGATTCCTTTTGTTTAAAAAAAAAATTGTTATCTACATATCTACTTACTCATAATATATATATTTCAAATTATTATCAGCACCTTTTTCAAGAGATAATCTTTGTACTGATTTAGATCCCATTTCTTTAAACCCTTTTTTTTCTCCTTTATTTTTTCTTCTTCTCTTGTAATAATAATATTTGTTGATGATTGATTGCTGTTTTGCATATATAATATAATTTTTGAGTAAGTGGCGAATTAATAAATATGATATAAACATATAAATGAATACGAATATGAAATGAATGGTATAGAATAAAATGGAATAGAATAGAATAAAATAGAATAATAGAATAGATTAAATTGAAAAATGATTAAATTGAAAAATTGAATTGAAAAAAGACTCATTAATTAATAACATTAATCGCATTTTTTTTAATATATATATATTTATATATATTTATTGATTATTTATGGATTATTTATGCATTTGACAAATTTATTGACAAATTTATTAACAAATTTATTAAAGCATATATGATAATACAGTAATAATATAGTATATTTATTTATTTAACACATTTAATTGACACGCATTTGATAACAACGCACTTGCCATATACTTTTATGACATAACACGGCACGAAAATCATAGTTTAAAATTAAATATAGGAAAAATAATAATAAAAGTTTAAATTTAAAATATATTACATTATTCAAAAATTAATACTTAATTCATTTTTTTATATTTTTATTTTTATGCACACCCCAGATTGTTTTTTTATAAATTTAAAAATATTAATAAACCAATAGAGTAGAAAAATATTAATTAGTGAGAAAGTTGTCTATACACACACGCTATTAAGAAGAGATGTTAACGAATAAAAAATTCCTCTTTCAAATTTTTTATATATAGTAATAATGTTCATTGAAGATAGCATACTTTTTATATGCAAAACTCTAATCCATATATCAATATAAAATTATTGGAGAATCAAAATATAGATAATGTATAATACATATATTCCTATGCTCCAAAATTGGAAATCTTAATAAACTCAATGATAAACAATATTTTTATCATTTAAAAAATTTTCTTGCAATGTTAAACAACATTATCTAAATCTTTAGAACCTTAAATTCATGGGATTATAAAAATAAGATGTATAAGATGATTAAATGACACCAACGCTAATAAATAATTTCTTTAAAAGGCAACCCAAAAAAATTAAGATTTTTCTCTTACAACTAAGATAATACGTATTATTAATATTATTAATATTATTACCAAATTTAGGTTCATTATTATTATTATATTTCAAAGAACCCGACTAAAGGAATATTTAATGAAAAGAACTGAAAGAATAGAAAATAGAAAGAATGAACCGTATTGAACAAGTTATAGACTGCATGTTGTTGTCATCTGTTGTCGTTGTGTGTGTAGTTGTAAGCTTTATTTCGGAATACTATTATCTTATACTTAATTTTGGTTATAAATAGTAGATTTTTTTAAAATTAAAAAATTTTCATTTGATAGATAAAAACCATTCTGAATTTGTTTAAAAAAAAAAATTATATGATATTGTGCAAAAAAGAACAATAGTCTTTCTTGTTTTTTTTGTGTTTTGTGATTGGGCGCTTTAAAACTTTTTTTCATTATTGAAAATATTGTGTGACACGTCTTTTACATTAGAGCACTCCAACTCTAATTGATTATAAAGAGTTAATAAAAAGCTTGATGTAAGATTTATATATGCAGTATATAATAATATATTATATATATTATTAAAAGTTTAATATATGCACATATGATGTTTATTTTAATCATTAAATAAATAAACAGAATTTTGATGAATCATAAAGATCCAATTCATCAAAATATAAAATGATGATAATATTTTTTTTTTTTTGATTTAGGTTTCGATAATATTATAAAAATATAATAATAATATTATTATTATATTATTATATTTGCGGGGTTTCATTATATTTGCGGGGTTTCAGAATAAATGTATTAAATAATTCTAAATTCACGTGACAGTACTTTTCCGCGTCATTGAAGTCATTACAGCATTACAACACTATCAAGTGGACAAATCCGTAATATATTCATAAAATATAGTACAAAGAAAAAATAAAGTAAATAAAGTCTTAATTTGAAGATGATTTCTTATAAATCAATCAATCTGTAAATTAAATATCAATAAAATAATAAAATATTAATTTAACTTATTTATTTATATAAAAATGAACTTTCCGGCTAAAAAAAGAACTTTTAAATGAATTAACGTGAAAGTGCGTAAGAGACGTGATTTTAGATACATACACATACATTCCATGTTACTGACCACTTACATTCCTTGTTTTAATATTCTGAATTTTTTTTTAATTCTATTTTCACCAAAAAACAAAGAAGAATTTTCTTTCCTTTGATTCCACATTTAGCATAGCTTATTTTTATAAAATGAAAAATTACAAGATTCGAAACTTAATTTATAAGTAAAAATAATTAAGTACATATTAATCCTTATTCAGGTATTATTGGTTTATTCTAAATTAGATAAATTGACGCGTCGAAGATGAATTATTTATACTATTATATAGTTGGTTATTTACTGCTACACCATCATAGCTCAAAATAAAATAAAAAAAAAGACCTTGTATTTATGTGTATTGAAATAGAACATATTAATATACATATTTAGTAACCATCAATCATTACCTTTTCTTATTATAAAGTCTTGAATGATTTAAATGTTTCAAAAGTTTATCCAACTATTATTTATTATTTTTTTAAAACTAAAGAGATAATTAGTTAAATTATTCATGTAAAAGAAAATGTTATCGTGCACGAAATTATTTTAGAATAAATAAAACAATGAAGTGTATTATTATTGAAAAAGAAACAAGGTCGAGATGATCATTTTCCTTTTTCATTAGTCTTTATAATAATCCAAAGACCGAGATCTTGGCACTTATTAGCACCTTTACAAAATGCGTTAATTAGCAAATAGTTCTTTAAGAAAAAAAATAATACTTTTGATAATAAAATAAATAAATAAATAAATAAATAATAATAATAATAATAATAATAATAATAATAATAATAATAATAATAATAATAATAATAATAATAATTACATATTCATTTTAAAGTATACATTTAAATAAATGTTTATTACCTATATAGTTATAGTATATAATAAATAATACCATTTTTATGCATATAGATTAAAGATTAAAACGTCATACGTGCCTACATGTGCTCGCAAAATTTTATTATATATTTATAAAAAACATAAAATATGTTAAATAAGAAAAAAAAAGAAAAATTCTATTTTCTAATTTTTTTCTGTTGTGATATAAGTCACAAGTTCATTAAAAATGCAAAAAGCCAATATTTGTGGTCACTATAACAAATTATAACAGATTACAGGGTTTGATTTATGCTAGAGAAGTTTCGGTAAAAGCAATAATAATGATGATGATGATGATGACAAAAGTACATAAAGAACGTTTGGAGAAATTTTGATGAAATCTTTCCTAAAAAGACTAATAGAACGATTCTTTTAAAAAACGATTTATAGATATACGTATTGTGACTCTGAACTCTTGCTGGACTTGCATATTAATATAAGGCCTTTACATAATGCATAAAATTACAAATATAAAAAAGGTAGTTTTTTTTCTATTCTATCTATCCTACTTTTTTATTTATTTCAATTCTTATATATTTTATTATTAAATACTTTATCAAAATATTTGTTCCAAACAAATACAATCATCACAATCTTTTAATATTTTAATATTTTTTTTTTTGCTCTTCTATCTAAAGTTGAATTTATTCTCTCGCTAAAAAAGTTTTTATTAATGTGATTTGTGATTAATTTAAACATCCTCAACATTATAATTATAATCATTACTGATATTATTATTGATAGTGTTATTGATGTACTTTATCTATTTCTTTTTTTGAATAAAAAAAAAATGCAATTCCTCATGAAAATCTTTTAAACTCTATTTTTTTACGCGATTTGTTATTTCATTTTATTGTAAAAACCGCGTAACCATCTAGTTTGTGTGCATTTTTATATGGGTGTATGCTACAAAGTGAGTGAATGACACATTAGATTGTGAACCGAGTCACGATGTATCTTCATAATTTTTTTAAATATTTAAAGTATATATATATATATATGTAATATGCAATAGTGGATATATAAAGATATTTGGTTGTGAACCGCGGAGGTTTTTTTTAATTTTTTGGTGGTTTTTTGTAATTGAAATTGTTATAATTGTTATTGAAGAGGGGGAGCGGGGAAAGAGAGGGAGAAAATAAGTTGAACAAGAATTGCATATTATTACTGCACATTATTCTAATATCCTGCGAATCCTGTTTTTCTTTTTCATTTATTTTTAAAAGATATGGTTATTATTATAAAGTGAAAATTGACTATAATATATTTCGAACTTTATTATCGACTATAATTATTATATTGTTACTATAACTATAGAGTTTCGTCTATTTATATATATATATTTTATTCTTTTCTATATATATATATCTAAAGAACTTGTATTAAATAAAATTTTCTTGTTATCTAAAATTGTATTTTTCTCTTACTATGAAATTGAGGAAGATTTAGTCGTACAAAAAAGAGTTATCAAAAAAAAATACCTGGATATTATTCTACTGTGGTATTACCATATGACAGGGAGGAAAACTTTAACAACTTTAAATGAGAAAAATAAAATGTACTGTATGAGATCAATATATTAAATTAGATAATAATGCATTTGTGGTATGCCGAATCACAAGTGCAATGATACAAATTTCTTTCAATTTTAATCATAAACCAGTTTAGAAACGAGAAATTTTTTATTTAAACTATTTTAAAGTATTTTTAATTATTTTTAAGTATTTTTAAGTGTAATATTATATAATAAAAGTATAATTAAATACAATAATATACAATAATATCCAATAATATACAATAATAGTACATAATAATGTATAGTAATGAGTTTTCGTAAAATGAATAAAAATTTGGCAAGAACACTTTTGTGAATAATTTTTTTTAAAAAAATAATAATAATGAAAAATATAATCATTGTTCCCAGTTCGCATATTCTTGTTGTCCAAATTTATTTTTGCATTTTGTACAATATATTCAAATATATTCACAATTATTCTCGAATTAACATAGTTTTCTCAGTCACATGATTTGAATACTAAGTTTATTTTCCCTGGTTTATCCTTTTGAGAACAATGATTATTTTCAGCTTACACGTGATAAAAGAATCTAACTATCCCGAGAATATAAATTCAATATATTAGTATACTGAAATTTTTTTTAAAACATTCAAATACATTAAACACGCGTATCACTACAGTGTAATAATAAGTCACGAGTATTTAATCCAACTTTAAAAAAAACAATTTTGCGTGACCTTTGTTTTTTATTTTAATAAAATAGGAATAAAATAGGGATAAAAATAAAAATAATAATTATTTCTCTGATTCGTAATTTCTTTTCATCTTTTCTTGATAATGTTCAATTGAGAAGAAGGAGAAGATGAGGAGAAAAAGGAGGATAGGAAAACAAATACACAACAATAATATTATAATGAACTATGCAATATAACTTGTTATTTCCGAAAATAAAGAATCAAATTCGGAAGACAGGAACTTACAAACAACCATGCATTATATAAACATTAATAAAGATTTTATTTCGGTTACTTCATCTTATATAATTTCTTTCTTGGTAGATATGATTAAATTAGAAATTTATAAATTACAAATATCAATTATAAATTAATAAAAAAAAAAAAAAGAATTCAAACTTTATCTGTTAATTTTTTTAAAAAAAAGATCATTAGATTCACCAAGCACATAATCGGGTTTTCTTGAAGTTGTTAAAATGATTGATACCCCTGAATAAAAACCCCCCACTTTCTTCATTTTCATGTGACATTGTGTAAAGAACACGAAAAAAACAAGTTTTATCTAAGAAAAAATCGATTTAAAAGAAAATTTTAAGTAACTTTTTTTATTTTAATCATAGTTTCGTTGTTGATTTATTTATGAATGAAACTTTTTCTGTTTAAAAAAAATATTGTCTTATGTACTTTATTTATACATCTTAAATAAGGTTAAATGTTATCACTATTTAATCTTCTTTATATATCATCTACTTAATCAACATATAATAGTATATTTTTATGTAATAATTACTTGATAATCTTTTTATGGTTCTTTCATTCAAGAGGAAGGAGTTCAAAAGAAAAAAAAATCATTATTATAACTCAAAAAAGGAACTTCCAATATAGATAACTAAAAGAAAATTAATTAATATATTTCACACACAAATCTCTATTATTTCTCTCCTTCTTGATTTAAATAAAAAAAAATTTTCTTTATCGGTTTTTTTTTTCTTTATTCGTTTAAGGGGGGGGAAGGAGAAGAGGTGGCTTAAAAATTTTAAATTCTAAAACACGATAACAGATAAATGAAAAGAAAAGAAATAAAATAATAGAAAAAAGGAAAAATGATTACAATACCAAATAAATTTATTATTTATACATATCATAATATGTTTTACATATATTATATTCAATATTTTATATATAAAAATAACGCCATTTATACCATTTTTGTATTCTTTCAAGGTTGGCTTTTCTGTGTGATCTGTGTGGTTGATTGAATTATTTTTGTGTTAAAGAAGATCTCGTTAATTACCGCTACTACCATTCCTACCTACTATTTCTACTTTACTCATAAATGTAATGATGATGTCGAATAATAATTGTTATAAAGTATCAAATATACTACTAACTGAATGTATATAATCATTGGTGATCGCTGCGCCATAAATGTAGATACGCGACAATAAAAATTAATAATAAAAAAAAAAAAAAAAA
>PQFF01000223.1:3912-57499 GCA_003547095.1 Diversispora epigaea | reverse complement strand
AAAAAAAAAAAAAAAAACGCGCATACATATTTACATAAATATTTAAATATTTGTATTTCATTCAACATTCAGGTATTTTAATTTTTCGCGTTATTAAAGAATAATTTGGTAATTCTGTCATATATACATATATTATAAACATATATATAAATCAGCGTAGAACAAAATTTTCTCGATTTAAATTGAATTTTATTATTGTTATTATTATTATTAAATTTTATTATTACTATTATTATTTTATTAATTTCTTTTTGTCAAGATAAAAACATTATATACATATATGTAATGTTTATACAGTATATATATATAGTTATATAATTCTTATAAATTTTTTTTTAAAAAAAAAAATAATAACAAAAGAAGAGATGTATTATACATGTGGAAGGAAGAAAGGAAGAAAAAAAAGTTTTACATAAAAAAAGGGGGGAAGAAAAGAGAAAAATCGACATGAAAAAAAATATAAAAAAATAATAATAATAAAAATAAATGTGTGCTTTTCTTTTCCTAATTATACATATATATTTTTTGAAAAAAATTCTCATCCTAAAAAGAAGATCTACTTCCAAATAAATATAGGAATTTTTTTTAGAAAAAATAACAATAATAATAAAGGAAAATGACATAAAGAATTTATGATAATAGAGAAAAAAGCCTATAAAAATATCAGAGTTAAAGAAGAGAGATACATATATATATATAAATTTAAAGATATATATATAAATGTATCTCTGATAACTCTGATATATAAAAAGAAATCTGTAAATAAAGATGAAATACCCTAAAAAAAATATAAATATTTTTTCAATTTTTTTTATCTGAAATATATATATTTTTTTAAAAAATATCGAGAACGAGAATAAAATTTGATATAAACCATAATTTTTTTTTTTGTTTGTTTGTTATATATATATAGAAAGCATAGATAATATAAAAAAAGAGATATAATTAAATAAGATATAAGAAAGGAAAATGGAGAAAGTAAATCGTAAGGTTTAATAATTTAAAAGATTTTGTTTAGCATATTTTGATCGTTGAATAAATACCAGAAAATATTCAATGTTATACTCATATATATAAAATATATATTGTGTTTGGTCTTTTTTTTTTTCGGTGAAGAAATTGAGAGAACATTTCTCTTTTTAAAAAAAATTTATTTAATTTTTCATTTTTTTCCTGATGACTATTTTGGCAAGCAAATTTTTTTTGTTACATTTTTTAAAATCAAAAATTTTCCGTCGACTTTCCAGAAGAGAACGGATGTGGTGGTGTTTTGATTTTAATGATTTTAATTAATTTTTTTAAATTAATTTCTAATTAATTTTAATCGACAGCCAATCAACACAAAAAAATCACAAAAGGCTTGCTTTTTTGTTATTGTGGTGGTTATTATTGTCGTCGTCATTATTATTATTGCATTTTTTGAAAAATTTAAATTTAAATTAAAATAATACTTTTATGAAATGATAATCAAAAATTTGAACATTTTTAATAAATTTCTACAATTCCTTCTCCTACAATTTCAATTCCATCTTCTTCAGCTTCTGCTATATAACTATCCAAAATATCATATGCTTCTTTTCCTAACTTTAAGAATTTCACATTTTCATAAAATTTTGTGAAATTATCAGGAGTTATTACGTCTAACCATAATTCATCATCATGATGATATAACCAATGTAATATTATTTCAAAACATTCCGGATGAGGAATTGGAATTGTTAGAGTTGTGGGGAAATTATTAGAATCATTAAATTGAGATGAATAAGAAGAAGAAGAAGAAGAAGAAGAAGAAGGGGAAGTGGGCGAAAGAGGTGAAAGAGGTGGTGATTGATTTTGATGTGAATTGTATGTAGTTGAGGTGGAACCATTTATTGGCCCCAATAATTGATTAAAGAACCCAGATTGGGATGCAAGTATTAGCGTATGCGTATAGAAATAATATGATGATGATGATGATAATGATGAGGAAGATTGTGAAGTTGGATTTGAGGAATTAGTGAAAGTTGGTTTATTTGTAATCGGCGGCGTTGATGCTGAAGTATTATTATGATGATGGTGATTACAATAATATTCTTCTCTCTGTGGTGAATCAGGAGGAGTGATGAGACCACTATCATAATTATTATGTTGATAATAATTTTGTAATTGTTGTTGTTGTAAATTAAAATTGTTTAATAACAATTTTTGATAATTAAACATCATCATATTGAAATAATTTGTTAAAGTAGATGCTTCTAACGCATTAATATTCCTATTATTACACTTAGGTAATGACGAAGATGTGTTTAATTTTTGTGTTGTATTATTATAACTTTGTTGTTGTGGTGATGGTTGTTGTCGTCGAATATGATTTTGATATAACAATAAATTACGACTTAAATTATCAAAATATTCACACCAATAATCAACTTCTTCACAACTCACTACTCTCAAAAGAAAATCCGCTGTCTCCTTATTTTCCCAATGAACTGGACCAATATCATCAAGATTGTTAAGAAAATATCCCACAGGAATTAATCGATCGGAATGTGGATCTTTATATACCGATGGTGTATGATCTGTTGGTTTATAGATGGGAAGAATAACTCGTTTTTGATCAGTTAGAAGACCCATTTTTTTATTATTTTATCTTGTTGGTTGGTTTGTTTGTTTGTTTTGATGGGTGTCTCGGATATCTTGGTTATCTTTGGTTATCTCGGTTATCTTGGTTATCTTGGTTATCTCTGGTCTTGGTTATTATTTGGCTATTTATCTTGGATTTTATTTGGTTGTTATTTGAATATTTGGTTTTTTTTTTTTAAAAAAAAAAAAAAAGTTTGTGGTTCAAGAAGAGAAAAGGTTTTTTTTTGAATTTGAAAGTTTGGATATTCAAAGAATTCGAATTCTATTGTATATTTTGATATATATATATATATATGTGACTCTAATATTAATATATNTCCTTATTTTCCCAATGAACTGGACCAATATCATCAAGATTGTTAAGAAAATATCCCACAGGAATTAATCGATCGGAATGTGGATCTTTATATACCGATGGTGTATGATCTGTTGGTTTATAGATGGGAAGAATAACTCGTTTTTGATCAGTTAGAAGACCCATTTTTTTATTATTTTATCTTGTTGGTTGGTTTGTTTGTTTGTTTTGATGGGTGTCTCGGATATCTTGGTTATCTTTGGTTATCTCGGTTATCTTGGTTATCTTGGTTATCTCTGGTCTTGGTTATTATTTGGCTATTTATCTTGGATTTTATTTGGTTGTTATTTGAATATTTGGTTTTTTTTTTTTAAAAAAAAAAAAAAAGTTTGTGGTTCAAGAAGAGAAAAGGTTTTTTTTTGAATTTGAAAGTTTGGATATTCAAAGAATTCGAATTCTATTGTATATTTTGATATATATATATATATATGTGACTCTAATATTAATATATTTTTTTTCGCTGAAAAAAAAATTATAATGTAATCTACTTTTATTTTTGATAAATATTATTTTGTTTGTGTATGAATTTTGATAATATATAAGCTAATGGATCAAAGAAATTAGAATCGCCAAATAAAAGACAAATGAATTAAATGAATTACCAAATTATATATATATAATAAGCATATATTTTTATCAAAGTAATAATAATAATTTGTAATTTAATTTTAAATTTTAGTTTTTTTATTTTTCGTTGAGAAGAAAGATGTCGATTAACTTCGCTAATGGAATATGTATCATCAATCTTTCGGAGAATGAATAAAATCAATAAAATCACAAACTGACGAAAAGACTTAAGAATAAGAAATATTTGAGAAAGTAAAAAAAGAAACGAACGAGTATTTTATTTATATATATTATATATATATATATATATATCTAAAATCTCGAAGACGCAACTTTTATATATATTATGTGAAAGTAAGAATTAAAAAAAAACTCAATCGTATTCTCTCTCGTAATAGAACAAGAGAACAATAAAAATTTTTTTGAAAAAATGGACGTTCAAAAATCAACTAGAATCGTTCTTATTTATATATAAATATTTATATAATTTAATATAATTTTATTATATTATATATAATTTTTTTTTTTTAAAAAAAAAAAAATTTACAATACATAATAAATACATTACATAGTCACTATCACCGTAACTGTATAAGAAATATAAATAAATAAATTAAATATACACTTTAAAAATAGAAATATAAAATATATAAAATATATAATAAAAAATAAATTATATAATAATAAACTCTAATGCTTTTACAATAAATATTGATGATGAAAGAAGAATGTAAACTAAAAATTCCTGAGTTTACTCATTTAAATAAAACTTTAGTTATCCATTAATGGGTATACTCTGTACTCCTCTTTTCTATTTTGTGGTATTTGGGCTGTGTGGCTGCTTGTCAATCAAAAGAACCCCGGAATTAAAGATAAAATGTAAATAAATTTAAATTTAATGTAATAATAATTAAAATAATTAAAAATAATGAATAATCAAAAATAATAATTAAAATAATAATAATGTAGTAATTAAAAATAAATAATGAAAAACCAAATCTTTGTAATCGGTTAAAAAAAAAAAGGAATTTAAATATTAAAACGGATAACAAAAAAAAAAAATCCTATAAATCACGTTATTATTAACTAATCCAACTTGGTATTAAGTATGATTTATTAAATATGATTTATTAAGTATTTATTATCATTATTTGGGAGTTTTGAGGATGAGGAAGAGAAGATTAACAAATTAAAACAAAAAATGTGCTTTACATTTCGGTAAACTCCGTTACACTTCACCAAAAATGTGTAATCATGATTTTATTTGAGAGAGCAAATTTTGGTAATAAAAATATCTGGACTACAGGACATATATTTTTAGTGCCCTTTTTAGGTAAAGTGCTATGTATTTTTTTTTCTTTTTTAGTAAACTCAATTTAGTAACTTCAAATTTACTGAAAAAAAATAAAACTTAAGCCTATGCAATTTTTTTTTAAATAAATATTCCCCCTCCATATCCTCCATATTCAATAATTTTTCGTGTATACAATAAATATTCATTTATATTAAATTCAATTAACCTCGTTTAGATTTGTATAATAATATATTTGTGATTATTCAAATTTTATATTTTTTCCTTTTATCTTTCATAATTTCCGTTCTCTTTCATGTTCTTCATGTTGTCCTTCCTATTATCTATAAAAGTTATAAAAGTTATTTTTAAATATATATCATCTGAGAATAATCTGATATATGAAGTTATTGTTCTGTTTTAAGCAAATGATTGATGAAGATAAAGATAATTAACTTTCATTAACTTTTCTCATTGATAAAATAAATTTTATATTTGAAGCATAAACATTGAAATATATAATAATAATAATAATTATTATAATTATAATTATAATTATAATTATTATTATTATTATCATTTCTTCTACGTATAGTATAATTAAAAGCGTAGTTTAAATGTTTAATTTTAAAGCATAATTAGAGAGTAGTTTAAAGTGTAATTAAGGTGTAATTAAATTGTTAATTGTGTGGTATATAAATTAAAAGTTCATTTCAAAAAGCAAATATTTTTATTTGTTATTATTATTTTTATTATTAAGCAATTTGATTTTTTTATTTGGTAATGTCATTGATCTATTGATCTGTTTTGTTTTCCAAAGTAAGTACAAATCATAACATATGACATCTGGTAATAACTAATAATAAATCATCCGATATATAAATTTTAAACTAACACGAAATTCTCAACTTTACTACTAATTGATAACATGTGACACTGTGATAACGAATGAAATAATAACTTGATAATAATTTTAATGTCGGAATATATTAAAAAAAATATGCTATTAATGGAAAACAAAGAATAAAATTAAGAAACAGATATAAAAAAAAATTATCCGAGAACCTGTTGGATTTACGAGTTTAAAAAAAATTGTTATATGTATAAAATCATGCATTCATCACACGCCAAATAAATGAGCCACACATTGGCACACACATTTTTTTTAATTTAATTTAATACCTATGAATTTACTTTATTTACTAATCATTTAAATTTTCCAAATTAATCAAGGGTTCAAAAATGCATGTAAAGTGATAAATATATTTTACATAAAAAAAAATAGGGGAAAGTTATATATGAAATCAAGGTGTGCTATCTATTTAATTTATTTCTTTATTCCTTTAACCAAATTTAACCAAATTTAACAAAATTAGAATCCAAGAAATATAAAAAATAAATCAAAAAAATATCAAAAAGAAATACTAATAAAAAAAAAAAGAAGAAATTATTACTACTTACAATTACTGATTACTGGTTATATTCAAGAGAGTTCCAAGAATTCGCGAAGAACAAAAAAAAAATAATAAAAATAATAATAAAAATAAATTATCAACAAACATTTTGAGCAACTAATTTATGAATGATATCTATGCACAATATATACTCATGCATAAATGTATTTTATTAAAATTCCTATTTCTAAATTTTAATTCGATAATTTTAAATAAAATGTAAAATTCTGATGAATGACGACAATGATGGTGTAAATTTTCGAAAAATGCAACTTTTAAGAAAAAATGAGAAGAGAAAATTTGCAAAAAAAAGTTCAACAAAAAGTATTATAACAATAAAATAGAATTGTTGTTGTAACATCTTTTAAATTTTTTTTTATTTGTTTCGCTTTTTATTAAAAAAGTCAGTAATACTTGGAAAATAGGTTAATATTGGTTCATCTTTTTATAATTACCAATTTTAGTGAAAGAATAAAGTTGTGTGATAGCACATCTGTAATAATAATTATATAAAATAATTTATATATAGTAATTTATGTCTATTATTTATATATTATTTATATATTATTTATATCCATTATTTATTGTTTACGTTTACACGTAATATTTACTAAAATAAAGTAGAAAATCTCTGAAAAAAACACGAGCATAAGCAAAAACAAAATACATACAGTATATCAACCTGAGATACCAAATTGGATCATTTAAATGATTTAACCTTTCTTAGAACATAAGAAAAAACAAACGCGAAATTCTAATTGGATTCTTTAATTATTTTTTTGTTTTTGTAATGTTTATTTGGTTTTTTTTTTTTTTCCTTCGATTATTATCTTATGATTTGAAATATTTGTTGAAATATTCGAACATATTTGACTTTGACAATATGTTAAATAATAAAATAATATAATAATCTAATACAATAATATAATAAAATAATACAATAATATAATAAAATAATAATAAAATAATATAATAATATAATAATACAATAATATAATAATATAATAACATAATAATATAATAATATAATAATATTTATTTTATAATAAACTTTATAATAATAAACATCANAAAATAGGTTAATATTGGTTCATCTTTTTATAATTACCAATTTTAGTGAAAGAATAAAGTTGTGTGATAGCACATCTGTAATAATAATTATATAAAATAATTTATATATAGTAATTTATGTCTATTATTTATATATTATTTATATATTATTTATATCCATTATTTATTGTTTACGTTTACACGTAATATTTACTAAAATAAAGTAGAAAATCTCTGAAAAAAACACGAGCATAAGCAAAAACAAAATACATACAGTATATCAACCTGAGATACCAAATTGGATCATTTAAATGATTTAACCTTTCTTAGAACATAAGAAAAAACAAACGCGAAATTCTAATTGGATTCTTTAATTATTTTTTTGTTTTTGTAATGTTTATTTGGTTTTTTTTTTTTTTCCTTCGATTATTATCTTATGATTTGAAATATTTGTTGAAATATTCGAACATATTTGACTTTGACAATATGTTAAATAATAAAATAATATAATAATCTAATACAATAATATAATAAAATAATACAATAATATAATAAAATAATAATAAAATAATATAATAATATAATAATACAATAATATAATAATATAATAACATAATAATATAATAATATAATAATATTTATTTTATAATAAACTTTATAATAATAAACATCATAAATGTTGAATAACAAATGATCTATTCCAATTCTAATGTGTAATGTTTCATTAAAAACGAGAATTCTTTTCTTTTCTGTTCTTTTTTAGAGAACAAGTATCTAAAAACATTCGAAATTGTCGTTTTTTTGATGTCTTGTGATATTCCAAAAAATATAAAGTTTTATTACTCACCTATTCAAAGATTACTAAATGAATTAATGATGATGTTATTTATTATCTATTTATCAACTCATCAATCAATCAATCAATCAATCAATCAATCAATCAAATTATAATCTAAATAATCTCTTAACGTATAAGTTACGGAATATACATTCATTTATAGGCATCAATGGTATGGTAACCATAGCATATACGTTTATAATTTTCAAAACAATTAATAAAAATTATAATCACGTGGAACACTAAATTACCCCTCTCTATGTTTATAATAAAGTTAATATCTTGGCGATGCGCCACTTTGCCACAACATAAATTACACCAAACACAAAAAACACTAAAACATTAAATCATTCTAAAACACAACAACATATGCTAAAAACAACACTAAACAAAATAAGGTATGAAAACTTTCATAGAATTACATTGAAAACCTAAAATCGTAGATCTAAAGAAAAACCAAAAGTAAAATATTCTAAATTTTGGCTATTGTTCTTTGCTGTGATACAATAGTTATATTTATAACCTAATTTAGGTGATACTATTAAAAGTGATAATATATATAAACTATATTTTAATTTCTAACTAAATTTGGGAATAAAGGAAAATGAAAAATTGTAGTTGTTGTAATATTTTATAAAATAACGCGCGAAAAATTCGGTAAAAAAGAAATATTATCCATAAATGCAATAGATTACAATTATAAATAAATACACTAACTGATAAATGTAATAGATTTAATAGATGTGATTGATGCAATAGATGCAATCGAGTATGAAAAAGTAATTATTGATATCAATTTAGTTGGTTTCTTTGAAATTCTAATAAATAATTTAAACAATAATCATAATAAAATGTTCCAATATTTCGGTATTATAGACAATTAATATTTCCTGGAATAAGCATTACTGAATAAATTGTGGGGATTGAAGAATAAATTTCTTGTCATTTATTATTATTATTATTATTATTATTATTATTATTATTAANTGCTAAAAACAACACTAAACAAAATAAGGTATGAAAACTTTCATAGAATTACATTGAAAACCTAAAATCGTAGATCTAAAGAAAAACCAAAAGTAAAATATTCTAAATTTTGGCTATTGTTCTTTGCTGTGATACAATAGTTATATTTATAACCTAATTTAGGTGATACTATTAAAAGTGATAATATATATAAACTATATTTTAATTTCTAACTAAATTTGGGAATAAAGGAAAATGAAAAATTGTAGTTGTTGTAATATTTTATAAAATAACGCGCGAAAAATTCGGTAAAAAAGAAATATTATCCATAAATGCAATAGATTACAATTATAAATAAATACACTAACTGATAAATGTAATAGATTTAATAGATGTGATTGATGCAATAGATGCAATCGAGTATGAAAAAGTAATTATTGATATCAATTTAGTTGGTTTCTTTGAAATTCTAATAAATAATTTAAACAATAATCATAATAAAATGTTCCAATATTTCGGTATTATAGACAATTAATATTTCCTGGAATAAGCATTACTGAATAAATTGTGGGGATTGAAGAATAAATTTCTTGTCATTTATTATTATTATTATTATTATTATTATTATTATTATTATTATTATTATTATTATTATTATTATTATTATTATTATTATTATTATTATTATTATTATTACTATTATTATTATTATTAAAATTTTTAAACGATTAAAATATCTAAATATACAAATATGGAATTAATTAATTAATTTTGATATTATATGCATTATTATTATATATATTATTCCTTATTATAGGGTATCCGTGAATATTAGTATTACTTTATTTTGTATTTTGCCGAATTCTGGGTTAAAAGATAAAAAAAAAAACTGTCAAACTGATCTCCTTCAAATTTTAAAATTAAATTTATTTTTAACCCCCAACTAAAGAATTACAGATAACATATATTTGGAAAAAAAAATATTTTTTTTTTGTTCCAATTATTATCAATTATTATTATTTGTCTAAATGTATAATCATTCAAATTATTCATTAAACTTATTTCCAATTATTCGTTTTGATCTTTTATTAAAATTATTTAACGTTATCTGACGCTCCAATCATAATGACCCAAATCCTCATTCTAAAATTGCCATTATTACCATTTACGGGAATATGGGAATTAATATTTTACTCCGTGTATAACTATTTGTTTATGTAGGACATAAATAATAATTATTTACATATATTTTTTTTAATATAAAAAGATAAAAATAAAAATTAACGCGTTATAAATTGTATTCGTTCGTTCGTTCTTTTTTGTAATTTCTTTTATCTCATTTTCATTTTCATTTTTCATTTCCCTTTTTTTTCTGTTGTTGTTTGTTGAAAATGAATATCATTATTATGCATTTCTGTATTTGAAATATGTACTTATCTGTTATTAGATTATTTGAATGAATGAATGAATGTATGTATGTATGTATGTTTAAACAACAAAAGAAACAAATAAAAATATTTATTATATTTTATTTTAACGTGGGAACATTTAATATATTTTAATTAAATCCCAATAAATTAAACGATAAATACATTAATAAATTAATACATGGGTTACGAATATCCCTTTGTGCGTTATATCGAAATTATCCTTCCCCTCTGTGTGATCCCCTTTCTTTGTGTGCGTGTAACATTCCCCAATAAAATAGACGTTATATAACCCAATTTTTTAACTCCTTGATCATTTATATTATTTACATTGACTTATTTTAATTACCTTAATTATAATATTATTATTATTAACTAATAAATCAATCAATATTAATATTTAATATCAATCTTAATCAGTCAGGCAATTTATTATTAACTATACTATGAATAAAAATAATAATAAATATTTAACTATATCTTATATGATGTAATATTTTGAATACTTTTTTTTTAATATTAAAGATTATCATTTATCTTGACTTAAATTCCATTGTTGTCCACATTTGGACAAATTATAACATACTGTGTATATGGTTTTATAAATTCCCAATATTTATTATTGGGTTTAGTGAACACATGTCAAGCCATAATATATATAAATATATATGTTAACATAATATATCTAAATATATATGTTAACATATTAAATATAATATATATATAAATATATATGTTAACATATTAAATATAATATATATAAATATATCACGTTTACATAATGAAAGTGATAAGTACACACAAAAATACTAAAATTAACCATACTACTTTATTTTATTTTCCTTTACACCAATTTTTTTTTAAAAAAAAAGGCAAAACTAAATATCTGAGCCACACATTTCTCACCAAATTTATCTATAATTGTTATTATGTACTATGCATTTTTTTTCTTATCAATAAATAAAATAAATAAATAATCATCACTGAAATCAAATTAATCGATATTGAAACAATTATAACAATTATCATATCTATCTATCTATCTATCTATCTATCTAAAATATAGAAATATGTAATTATACTTTTATTAATAAATGTACGCGTCATGAAAAATATTTAATGTAATTTGTTAAAATCCATTAGATGCCTATATCACTGAATTGAATTTATCATAATGTGTATAGTGACATGTTAAGTTTTATACTGTACAGTATATGCCAAGTTAAAATAAGTTAATAAATTAATATAGTTAAGATATAGTTAAAATAAGTTAAAACAAGTTATAATATAGTTTAAGTTATAGTTATCTAAAATATTGTTAAAACATAGTTGTAATGTATATGTATATATATTAAGTTTAAATATAATTATGGTGTATATGCTAAGTTGAAATAAATTAAATAAATTAAATAAATTAAATAAATTAAATAATATTGTATTGTTAGTTATATTCTTTCCGAAACTAAAAGTATTTAATTATTTTATTAAACAGAATTATTATTATTATTATTATCATAATCATTGTTCAATTTTATTCCAAAATAAGAAGCTTAATAAATATTAATAATATTTGTTACACATGGCGTAAAAAAATTGCATTATTATTTTTTTCTCTTTCTTTCTTCTTTCTTTTTCATAAGAAGATTTGTAATGATAAATGTTGAAAATAAATAAGGAATAAATTAAAGGCAACGACATATTATAAATCTTTTATTATTAATAATGTAATGATAATAATAATTATATTAATTCATTATTTTTATTAATTTAATTTAATTCATTTTGTTATCTATTTTTATTTACAAAGATATCCTGCTGTTGCATTAATACATAACTCAACTCGCATAACACTCAAACATATAATACATATAATAATTCCAAATTTCTTAGTCATCTTCGTATTCATTATTAACATTTTTAGATTTTTTATTATTATGTATTTCACATATTTTTTCGCATACTTTAAACATACCGTATATGTTAAAATAAATCAAGATTTTTATTATGTTATTATGATGAATACTAGAAATACACAAATTAATAAATACACGTATATAAACATATAAGTGTGTATAGAGTGTTTTTATACCGTATATATTTTGAATTGCACAACATCAAAAAGGAGAAGGAAATTAACAAAGAGTAAATTATTATTAATGACAAAGAATAGACAAAGAAAAAATAAATAAATAAATGAAATCTTAACAACATTATTATTATTATCCGTTATCGGAGAGAAAGAGTAAAATTAGAAAGATCACGACATCAATGGAATATTTCAATAACAATAATAATAACAAGAAAGCTAAAATAAACAAAATGAATGGAGACCAGTTTTTACTTTTAAAAGTAAAAAAATACCCCGAGTAATACAAAAAAATAAAAACACACAGCATGTAATGACAGTTTCGTTATTCAAAAAGGAAATTGAATTAAAGTAATATGTATCGTATGTATTGTATATATTATATATGTAGCGTACTCTTTTTTCAGTTATCACATATATTACGTAAAAGCTGAATATTACCGAATAGACTGAATATATACTGAATATACGGAATATACGGAATATACGGAATATACTGAATAAACTTGGATGACAAGCTAAGTAAAATAAATAAATAAAATGAAATTAATAAATAAAATGAAATGAATAAATAAAATGAAATAAATAAATAAAATGAAATAAATAAATAAAATGAAATAAATAAATAAAATGAAATAAATAAATAAAATGAAATAAATAAAATGAAGAAATAAAATAAATAAATAAATAAACAAGATAAATAAGATAAACAAAGATAAAAATAAATGATAATGGAGCTTAATGGAGTTACAAAATCTTCAAAAGAACAATGGGTTTAAAAATTTCAGTTTGTTGTCATGAAGTAAAAAACTGTTGTGTGTGTGTTTAATATTAATCATATATATATGAGAATGAATGCAAGAATGAAAGAGAAATGTAATGTATGTATGCTGTATGTGTATGAAAATGGTGTATGTGAAAAATGTAATGTATAATAGTTGTATAATAGTTGTATAATAGTTGTATAATAGTAATGGAATAGTAACGGAATAGTAACGAATATGTTTGAAATGATTTCTAATAATGGTTAATTTAATATATACATGAAATAACCATCCTTAAAAGCTGAGCCGAGAAGACATTCTTCATTATAAAGCTCATTGTTTAAACTATATCTAAATTGCTCCAATATAGTAATAGTATTTTACACCGAGTTATTACTTTTTGAGTATAGTAAAGCAAGTAAACAATGGAATGTCTTAATTTGGAGAACAAGAAAATTTGTCCCATTTCAAATGTCAACTAAAAGTTTTTCGAGTTAATGCTACTATTAAAATGATAAAGATAATATGGTCTATGCTCAGAGCATATTACCATTTGATTACATTTTTATTTTTAATTAAGATTTTTTTACCATTTCCTGAAACTAAAGTAACTAGATAAAATCCATTTTTCTTTATACTCAAAATCTGAAAATAATGACTGAAAAATAATAATAATAATATGCATAAAGATAGAGTAAATCATATACAATAAATAATAAGATAGTAAATTATTGATTAGATAAAAAAAAATAAATATACATAATTATAGTTATCACATTCCTCTATAACAACAACAAAACAACAATAATAATAATTCTTTATATATTATCTTTTCAAAATGATGACATCGACGACTCTTACGTAAGAATCATTTTTTTTTAAAAAAAAACTTTAAAACGCATACACACACACATTTATTGGTATTATATATATTATATAACAGAACAAATAGATTATATATGTCATATATTTTTAAATGTAGATATGCTATTTACAGATTATATACAGATTATATACACACATACGCATATATATACATTATATATGCATTATATATACGCGTTTTCGTTAAATTAATGAAAATAACAAGATGTAAAAAATGGAGGGAAAAGAATGCAATATGCTTATCTCTCTTCACTTCAATTCTTTTCTTTTCATTACTTTAAAATCTTTCACATGAGTGAAGAAATAACAAAGATTGAACGGTTATGGTAAAATTAGATTAGATTTGTTATATAACATATTCATCTATAGAATAAATATGTATCTATCCGTTTATCTATACAAACATATTTAGCTGTATAACATGTTTTTTAATTTTAAATTTTTTTTTCTTTGTTTAAAAAACTGATATTTCACATATTTCACGTCTATCCTGACATTTGACATGTCTAATAAGTAAATAAAGAAAAATCGGATCAAAGATACGCGTAGATAAAGTTAATTAAACATTATTATACATATTTGACGACATTTTATATATAAATATTATATAAATATTTTGAATAAATATTTGATAAATAAATAATTTAATTTAAAATAAGGTAAATAAATAATAGGCTTAAATTTTCCATATATTGAAAATTTATAGTTCTTTCTTCGTTCGATTCACGGAAAGATCATCTAATATCATTATAACGATCAAATTGCTCAAATTGCGCTTTGTATAACATTTTCCCACTTATATTCCACTTTACCAAATCTAGGTTCATCTAGATTTATTTATTTCAGTATTCATCGGAATCCATTAATAATAATAATTTTATTATTCCGGAATTATTTTTTCATTGTTGGGATCTGCAAAACTGATAATACCAAGTAAAATAAATCAATTACGGTACTTTATTTAAATGTGAAACCATAATGGCTGAAACTTTCTACAAAGGTAAAAATCATGAGTTATAATCATTCAAATTATTTTTATAACGGATAATTCAACTTTACATTAGATCTATATATATCATTCATGCATGGAAATAAACCTACTGTAAAAAAAAAGAAAGTAAATTATTTCTCTTTCCTAGAAAAAATGAAATGGAAAAAATAGACAAAAATTGACAGAAATCGAATCTTCTATTATTATTATATTATTATTATTATTATTATTATTATTATTATTATTATTATTATTATTATTATTATTATTATTATTATTATTATTATTATTATTATTATTTATTATTTATTATTACATAAATTAATTTTTTTTCATTCATAATGGTTCAAATAACAAAAATTGGGTAAAAATTGTCTAAAAGACAGTCAAAAAAAAAAGTGCAAATATATCAAATGCAATCACCTTCACAACTATCAACCACCATAAAATAACAATTAATATGCTAAATAAATAAGTAGTGGCTAATTACCATTTGAATCATAGAAATACAAAGCAGTTTTTCTTTAGAATGCTTTTTTGGTTGAAGATTAAACACACAAAGAAATGAGTTTTTAGATAAGGTTCTATATAACGTATTGAGTCATGCTATCTCAGATGCTATACAAGCAAGAGGTGAAGTTATTACAAGAAATAAGGAGAATTAATATAATATAAGAATTAATATCAAATAATTTGCATTTCAAATCTAAGAAAAATAATTGTTAAACAATTACTATTTGTGCTCAATATGTTGTAAATCACTTCATTTTTATATTTTCTGCATAATAATACTGGTCAAATGAACAAAAATAAGTAAAATTTTTGACACAAATAGGCAAGGAGATTTGTAGATCATTCACAAATAGACAGGGAATAGGCTAAACTGATTTGTGTTAAAAATTTTGATCATTTGACATGTGTAAGCAACTTCTTGCAACCATTCACAAAATAAAACATGAATGTTATAAACACAATAATAATTAGTTAAATAAGAGTGGTCAAGTTAAAATAGACTCTAAATTAGTGTATAAGAAGAAATTAGGATGTTGGACATTCATATAGGTATATAAAAAATCTATTCACAAGAACCAAATAGAAGAAATTCATGTTGCAACTATTGATTCTGGAATTTGCACTTTTCTTACTTGGTATTCACCTACAATTGGCTATGAAAACATTGGTGATAATGATATCAATTATATTTTTTGTCTAGACCTTGCTTTCATTTTACACATCACTAAAGTACCAGCAAAAAAATGAAATTCTATTAAATGCACTCAAGCACACACACTGGTCAAATGAAGAAAAATAAGCAAAATTTTTGGTGCAAATAGGCAGAGAGATACACAAATAGGAAGGGAGATTTGTAGATTATTCACAAATAGACAGGGATATACAAATAAACAGGAAGACACAGATAAGTTAAGCTGATTTGTGTCAAAAATTTTGCTGATTTTGATCATTCAACATGTGGAATGAAGAGACACATTAAAAATTTAGTAGATGAAGTTCATAAAAAAACTGTATTGTGGTTAACTCAGACTTTTGACATAACTGTCTTACCAAAATATAATAGTAAACAGATGTTTCAGAGACAAAAAAGAAAAATTAATAGTAAGGCAGTTAGAAAGATGATAATTATATTTAGGAATTAATTGGTATTTAAAGTAGAAGAATTTGGTAAAATTGTAATAACAACTGTATCTGAAGCTTATACAAGTAAAACATGTAGTCATTGTGAATATATCAAGAGTAATTTGGGTGGAAATAAAGTATTTAAATTTAATAAGTTTGAACTTCAAATTAATAGGGCCTGGGGAATTTTTCTCCAGGCTTTGCTTGATGGATGTAAGTAATTATGTAATCATGCCAAACGGTTTTGTTGATCAATTCAATTCATCCGACAATATAATATTGATATACTTTTTTTTAAATTTTTATTAAATGCTATCGAATTAAACTCCGAGCTCATTGTTTTGTTATATCATTATCTGAGAAACAATATCCGCACATCTCCGAATTATATCCAAAATAAGTATATCCAAGATCCTCGTCAAATATTGTTACATTAACTTGAAATTCAGGAGAAACATTTGTATTTTTCCATATTAATATGTTTAAGTTTAGGGAGTCTAAGTGAAAGTTTTGCAGTGAAGATTAGTGCATAATATGTATGACTAATATACTAAATCTAAAAATCTGCATTTAATTTTCTTTTGATCGGTGGATAGAATAGAGACGAGGAGTTACTCCACGCAATATTAATAAATTAATATTTTTTTAAAAATATTTTTTAATCATTCTTCAAAATATATTCATCAAAAGGATATCCGCCCGTATTTTAGATTCTGCAAGTGATTTCTGCATTCGTTAATGGTCAATAAAAAGAAGAAAAAATGCAAATAATTATGTACTCAATGAAAATCATAATAATTATATTCGATACTTTTATTCGAAGGAAATTATTAATTATTAAATATATCATTGATTCTTGATATCATATCATTAATGATTAAACGTTATTAATTTAATTAATTTCTTTTATTTAATTAATTAAATTAATTTGATTTGGATAAAAAAAAATCTGAAACATTCACACAAGAAAATAAAAATTTCTGGTAAGGAAAAAATATTTCATTCTAAATTTCATTACTTCATGCCTTATTTTTTTTCATTTACATTTCCTTTCCGGATTTTTTACCAAATTGATTCAATAAACGGATAATAATAATATTAATAATAATACTATAATTAATATTACTAAATTATTTTTAGTCATATATATGTATGAATTACTGTAATAATGATTATTTAGTAATAATAATTATTTTTTTTAGGGAATAATTCTATAACGTCATGATGCATTTAAAAATTTTAATAAAATCGTGTGTAGACGTGTTAAACATTTTGTGTATAAGCAAAAACAATGTAATCCATTGTTGTTAAATGCGTAAAGAATGCATGTAAAATGTAAACAAAACCGACAACAACGGAAAGAAGTAATGGTAACGGTAACAACTGCAATATCAACTGAAACATCAACAGCATCAATAACATCACTTTGTTGAACATGGAATTTATTGAATAAATGAATAATTCAATGAAATAATTAATACAATGAAATAATTAATATATGCATATATTTATGTTATCATATTTATATGTTATCATATTTATATATTTCCTTTCAGTTAAATAAAACCCAAATCAAAAAATATTGAGTAGTTATAGATGAGAAAAAAAAATGAGAACACTTAGTCTCACCCATATGATATTTTTCTGTACTCATTGTATTACTACCACTATTACAAGTATTACATAGGAAGGCGTTTTAATAGAATTAAGTTTTCTTGTATTTGTTTGTTTCTGGCTGAAAGAATGAATGAATGAGTATCTATGAATTCGGAGATAAGAAATATTTACGTAATTGTAATATAAAATAAAATAAAATAAAATTTCTATTATGTTCAACTCTTACATACTTGTTTGTGTTTGACGTGTGTTTAACGTGTTTGATGTGTTGGATGCGCTTGATATATTGTCGGAGTTAAAAAATATTTTGGTCCTCACGGATCTCAAAATTCTTTGAATTTCGAAATCTTAAATATAAATACCTATTGTTGTACACTTATCAATGACTATGTTAAATCACGTTTTTGCAACTTCAAATTTAATAATATTAATAAGATAAGATTGTCGAAATATTACTGATACTCTTTAGTTGAATTAATTATTAACCCATTACAGAATCCTTTGTTTATGTAAAATGATGTTATTGTTTAGGGTTAATAAACTAAATTTAATTAGATAAAATGTAAATAATGAATATCGCATGACTAAAATAAAATAAATACCATTTCTCTAATTTCTCTAGATGAGGAAACATAAAATATTCACCCATTTTGTATTTTCTTTTTTTTTTATTTAATAAAGATTATTGTGTGTGTTGTGAGATACTCTTGGAAAGATTTTGACAAAATAATTCTCTAATTCAACAATAACTTATACGTGTACAATTATTGTGTTGACAAAATTGGAAAAAATGGCATACTCAATGAATCTTTTGTATATAATTCTACTCTTGGATCTTTGATACACGTTTGGTTCTCATCCTTTTTTTTAATTGATTCTACCAATTCAAAACTATATATCAATGGACACCTGAAGTATGTTCTATATCAAAATCAGAATGTCGTGATCTGCACGCGTTTTCAATGCAGTGCTGTAAAAAATCATTATCCACTATTAATGATTTATTTAGAAAGATTAAAAGAAAAAATCAAAAAATAGAATATCCTTTAAAGTTATATGGCCAAACTTTGATACAGACAAGAATAGAAAATCAGTGCGGGAAAAGTAAATAAAATAATAATTCTTTCTCTTGATTAATGCCAAAAGATAAACTAATCGACCAAAAATTATATCTATGCTAAAATAATTATATATTTTTATTATCAAAATTAATATACTAATGGGATGAAATCATTCAAAAAGAATGAATTGGAAAGAAGCATTTATTATTAAAATTAGGGCAGATACATAAAAGAAGATACTGATTAATTGGTATTAATTCTTTAGATATTGGAAATTTACTTACGTCCTAAAGGTTTATTTAATTTCAATATATAACATTTGATAATTAATTATAAAGAAATCTTCTAGAAAAAACTTAGCAGACCTATTTATATCCACCATATAACCGATGAAGTGAAAAAATAATACATAATACTTCCCAAAGAGGTAAATCTTGATTTTAATTAAAGATACCAAATTTTAGTTTCAACTTATTAGTAGCATCCATCCAAAAGGGATAAAAATGATTCATTTATTTTTTAATGTTCTCAAAATAAGGAAAATATTAATGGAATAATTAAAATATGATAAGTCTCAATAACAATAAGCCATTTGTTAGTTTTATTTATTATCAAATAATTATTAATTCAGACAAAATAATAAACTTACTTATTCAATAAAAGTTAAAATTAATTGTACACACACATATATAACAATAATTGTAAGAAATGAAAAAATTATTGTGAATTCAAAATAAATATAGAATATTTGAATGAAGGAGGAGGGTTTTACATCATTTGGAAAGCAAAATGGATAAATATGCCTGCCTGATAAATTAATTAAATTTTATAATTCACAAGAAATCAATGTTCTGAATTTTCAATATTAAGTACATTAAAGTTGTTTTTATTATATATAACATATAAAATATTTATCTTCATTCTAATTATAAATTTCAAATGTCGTCGTGATAAAATATGTAATAGTTTAGTTTTAGGATATATGAAAAATATTATTTCATTCTTTATTTTTTTATGAAATGATTAAATAAAGGATAGGATTTATTCATGTCCCGGTAACCTTACAATATATAATAAGAGCAAGCGAAAGACAGAGTTTATAATTTTTGAATTTCCAAAAATGTATATGATTCAGTAATTGTTAATTATGTCAAGATTTTATATTTAATGAAACCATTTAATCTATGTTACTTTATTTAAATAGCTGACATATATGAGAGATATGAGAGAAAACTTTAATAATAATAAAACAAAAATTTTAAATCACACCTGTGGTGTTAAACACTACAATAAAATTGGTTGGGTTAGGTTAAAAATATAATATTCGGATGTAAAAAATCAGAGAGAACTTTTTCTTATGATTTGAAAGGTGAGGTGATTTCATAGCCAAAATTGGAAATTACAAGTAATTTTTTTAAAAAAAATGTTTCTTCTGTTTTGTTTTGGATTTTTGATCTTTATCAAATTAAATCGCAAGATCACAAAGTCCAGCTATCTTATTTTTAACTTACATTATGGTGTTGGATACATCCTAAAAAAAATAAATATAATCAAAATAATCAAAGCTAAAATATAAAATATAAAATACTTATTATGAATATTTCATAGCATAGAACATGCTATTTTTTAATTATTTGAAAAATTTCATAATCAGTTATTGAAAATTTTTCATTTGTAGCTCTAATAGGTTTTTCATAATCACTCTTTTTACATTTATACTTGCATTTGACTGCTGTTTTCATTTCAAGATTTTCATACCCAAAACGTAAGTCATAAACATCCTTTTTCAATATTAGGGCAATAATAAATTGCATATTCGGGTCTTTTCACTCTACTAAAAATAGAATTTAAAATATTTCCATTTTTCAATGAAAATATGAAACTATTTGTTTTCATATAAACAAATTCAGCATATTTATTCTATGTTAAAGGATTATATCCTCCCAAAATTTCATCTGTTTCTTTAATTTTCAAGCTGACCACTGTATTAGCTTAATAATGGCACATGTCCCAAAAAGCCTGTGGAGAAAATCCATCTCTGCTACCTCTAAGAATCAAATTGAATTTATATGGGATATCTTGTGAAGAATATGAAGTTGATTTACGATCAATCCCTGATGAAATCTTTAAAAGCATGTTCTTCCTTGATTATAGTTGAAAAATGTTTATTTTCTCTTGAAGACAATGTAGAAATTTAAATGGATCTTGCTGGCAAAATAATTGACTTAATTAAAATTGGCTGATTTGGAAGTATTAAATCATTCCAAAGTTATTCATCAAGAACTTTATTCATAATATTTTCACTTGACATTTGAAAATAACGAATATATGGCAAAAAATTTCGAAGAGTGATTTTCAAAGTCTTGGATTCTTCCATTTGTAGATCATCACGCTTTAAAACAACAATGCTGATTCTTCAAGGGAAGCAAAATTATCAGATTCAAAAATAAGATTTGGATATTTTACTATAATATCATTACAAAATTTTTCCAAATCATTGAATTTGTTAATTTTAAAGATCGAATGATAAACAAAAGAAAAATGTGTTTTTAACCAAGAAGCTTTAGTTTCAATAAGATGACTTTCTAATTTTTTAAGAAAGTTCTTCAAATTCTAACTCTTTAGATGCAATCATCAATTCGTAAATAGTTTTAGTATCCACATTTTTCACATTAACAATTCCACCATAAATATATCTACGAAATTATAAATTATTACACTGTTATCATATGGAAACAATTGTATTCATTAATCGAAAGTAAATAATATATAAAATATTTTATATCCAACTTAAGAATAATATCAAATATTTGAGAAGAAATATTTGGTTTAATAATAATATTTATTTTCATTTACAGTGGTATTCGTTAATTCATTTTTAAGATAGGATGATCGGTAACGTAAGACGGTTGAGTGCGCAGTGAAGGATTCCTTATTTATGTCTTTGCCAACTTCAATAATAACATTATATTCTTCACTGTCATAAAGAAGTTCAGTAAAATCTTGACTTTTTTTTCGTAATTGAATTTTGGTAACAATAATTACTTTTGGCACAAATTATGTGCAGTAATAATATGAAATGAAAATCATTTTCATAGATAATTCAGTTTTCCTAGATTAAGTTATATTTCGAACAATTTATTTTGTACCAAAAAATCTTTAAAGATTAATCAAAGGTAAGGTATTATTTGTTTTATACATTCTTAACAAAATTTTCCTATTTTTCTTGATTTAATAAAAACAATACAGTGAACCCTTTATAACTTGGCTCAAGCATATAGTGAACTTATAAAATATCCCTCTACCCTCTACTAATGCACGCCAATGCTGGTCCAGGAGTGCATTTATAGAGGGTTCACTGTTATATCCTACAATGTTAATAGCGTTGGAATTCATCAGTAAATTTTTGGGGATCAGAATTCAGAATTAACTGCTGACCAAAATTCATAAATATACATTCTTTTACCTTCTATTTAAAAATCAAATAATATAATTGGTTTGTTGTTATTGTATATATAAGAAACAAATCTCAATTATGAACTAAACTAGGCTAGCTAATTGAATTGATTATGATAGTATTAAGATTAAATTTATTAAATCAACTTTTCTTATTTCTGCCAAGAATTAACCAAGTTTTGATCCTATTACTTCATTCTTTAAAATTGTTAATTTGGCATAATTTAATGAAACGAGCAACAAATTCTTGGTTTTTCATCTGGCATTATTGGTTGATACGTGATACTTATAAGTACATACTTATATTGCATAAATAGATACTTTTATTATAAGAATAAATGATGGTGCTTTCGCCTTGATTAACCTTACAACATTTTTAGCAGACCCAGCTTTATTTGTTTAAAAGATTTCTTTTTTAAAAATTCTTACTTTTCTACTCAAAACAAAATGTCAAGATTATGTGGTTCCACTTCTTGGATTTTAGTATACCAGAAAATTTGTTCCACTTATAACAGCAAGCATCTATGGTTGATGAGATGATGATTCTTATATAACATATCTGATATTGCCAAGATGTGTTTGACGCTTTCGCTGACAGCCAGTACAGTTTCTTTTACCTATGGTGATTGTAAATGTCACGTTTTGCATGCTTGTATTTTTTGTAGTGTTAATTAAATATAAAACTCAAGAAAATTGATTTATTCACCTAAATTTCAGATCAGGTGATGTTATTTTAGCCAATCATAATTTGTTATTTTATCGAAAACTCAATATTTTCAAAATTTTGCAATTTTCGCCCATCGACCCGACTAGAACCTACACCAATAACTCAGTATAGTATGAATTAAGCGAATGACTTTTTTTAAAGATAGTTCTACATCCAATATTGGTTATTGTCACATTAGACACTTAAATAAAAATAAAGATATCTAATTGTCATTTTTGCGCGTCAAAACGTTAAGATATTGTTATTTTACAAATAATTGTAATAATAATTTGTAAAAATAAAATATATCAAATTTATTGAACAATTGCGTTAGGATAAAAATAAATAATCATACGCAAAGAATTCTTAAATGAATTTTATATATATTATACTATTATTTACTTTTATAATCCAGTTATGTATTTTATGTTTATTTATATAAAAAACAGAAATATTCCCCCCTCCCCCCAAAAAATAATAAAACAAGAAATAAATAAATCAAATAGATAGATAGATAGATATATATATATATAAGTTACATAAAAAAGAAAATTACATATAGAACATATCATACAATAATAAATATATTATATGGTAAATGGGGATTCCATTTCCATTGGGTGTGACCTAAATAATAATATAATGATGATAATAATTATAATAGTTAATACCTTCTTATTTAACTCTATTTATTTAAAATATTATATTCAAAATATTCAAATAAAAATAAAGAATAAAGTATAAACTTACGCGCTAAGTTGAGGTCGCTGAGCATATTTTTCACGTAAAATATCACGAATAGAATTCAGTAACTCTTTATAAGTTTGTTTGTGATCACGAGATAACCTATTTAAAAGAACAATATAATTATTAAAAATATGTTATTAAATAATTATTTTTACGTAAATTTACTTACGATTTAATTAAAGCAAATGACATTGCTCCAGTAGCTTGTCCGCCCTCATGCGCATCAGCTGAAGTTTGTTCATCTTTGCATCTATAAATTAAACATGATAGATATATATATTATATTTACAGTAAAATGAATATACTAATTAATTTATATGTACTCATATATTGTAATGTTTATACTGACCCACTAAACATAACAATATCGGCCGTACTAGACAAAGTTTCTAAATTTTTTCTTCTAATAACATGTCCCGACATAGCTTTAGTAGCTAAAAGTTTTGCCGATTCTCTCAAAGATTCTAATTCACCCTGAAAAAATCTTAATCCAGTATTTAAAACACTTTTAGCTCCTTGTAACAAAATTTTTGGTTGTTTTATGGTACCACGAGTGGAATAAACGTAAGGTAAATCAAGTACTGTTCCGGAGTGACATGAATCGAATACTACTGTTAGACGAACACCTGAAAATATTGGTAATAATATTGGTAATAATATTGGTTATAATATATTTGTATAATAATAAATTTGTGTAATAATAAATTTGTGTAATAATAATAATATTAATAATAATATTATTATTATTATTATTATTGAATAGCATACCTTCGGGAAGAGGATCAACCAACAAATGATGTAATTCCTATTTAAAGAAAAAATAAAGAGAGCAAAATAAATAAGATCGTGTGCATTGATAAATTTCTATAATTTTCTGAAAAAAAAAAAAAGAATAAATAATAATAATTATAAAATCATTTTGATTCTAACATCATCAATAATTTGTCCAGCTTTTTGCCAATCAAGTGGTAAAATTGTTTCATCATATCCATCTTCTTCATCTTCATTTTTATCGGCTAATTGTCCTCCGTGTCCACTAAAATGGAAAAAGTATCTAAAAAAAATATATTATAAATTAAAAAAAAAAATTAATAAAATATTTTATAAATAAAAAAGATTAATAAAATATATGATAAATAAAACATACGAATCATTCTTTTGGGGATCAGAAACCAATTCTTTAATATATTTAGTAATATTTTCGCGAGTAGGAATTTTATTACGATCTCTTTGATCATCCGTCAATATGATCATATCTGATTCATTAAATCCATGTTCAATTAAAAATTTTTTGATACGTTGAACATCATTGATGCATCCTTGTTAATAAATAATATAAATAATATTATTAGATTATTTTTAATATTAAAATTAATTTAAATTAGTTAAAAATAAATTTATTCAAATCAATTTTTACCTTTCAATTCAAATTGAGTTCCAATATAATTAATTCCAATCAATAAAGCTTTCTTTTTTCCACTACAATCTGACATTTTAACTTTTATTTCACCACCTTGTACCGGTTTAACGAATAAATTATATCCATCAGGTAAAGAAGATGATTGATCATTTGATTTTTGATAAGAAGCTTTATTAAGTGATTTCAAATCAGCATTATATTCTGTGTATGAAATTTCGGTAGTGGTTTCTTGATAATCTGTCATCTTTTAATAATAATAAATATCGATATAAAATAATTTATTTGTTTTAATTTATAAAATAAAATATATAAAATATGTTATTCTTATTTTATTTGTTTTCTTTTAAATAAAATTTTTTATTTATATTTTGGGAAAAAATTAGAGGAAAGATGAAATAGATGAAATTCAATTTCTTATATATACAAAAATTCGAATTATAGTTGTTTATATTGTTTGTCATCGAACACAAATATGTGGTGCAATGCATCTAAACTTGGAATTTATTTATCTACTTATACTTTAACTATTTGCTTACTTAGCTTACTTAATACGGAACACGTAATAAAAAAAGAAAGACAATGAAAATGAAAAGAACGAATGTAAATGAATATGTAATAATATGCATATGTCAATATATGTCAATTATAATTAAAAAGACAAATATATCAATCTCAAATATATTATTTTTTTAACCTGCGATCATACGAGTATTCTCCTTTAGCTGCTACAATCTTGGGGTGTGTTTCTAAATGGGCTCGGAACAGTCTGATCGATTTAATCTTTCAATATTTATTATTATTACTAAAAAATTATTTTCATGATAAAATATAAAATAATCGTTCCACTATTTGAAGAAGTCGGAAAAAAGAAATAGAATTTTATAATTAATATTAATTGTCCAAGTTCTACACCACATCATTCACCTTTTGTTTCAAGAGGTTCTAAAATTCGTATTTTTTATGATATCAATTAACCTCATCAATAAATCAATAATATTAATTGAAATTTCTATTTTTGTATTCCATTTTCCTAAGAATATCCTTTGGTAGCCAAAATAGAACAAAACATTAAATCTTGATATTAAATTTTAATTAAACCTGCACACAAAATGTCATGTGCACATCTGATAATTTAATATATAATCTGATTATCGTTATCGTAGTATAGATTTTAAGAATCACGTTATATTAGACATTAGATATCAGTGTCATAGTGTCATGCTATATTAGATATTTTCAAGTCAAGTATTCAGTATGAAAGACAACAATTTTTATGAAGAAATAAGTAATAATAAACTTCTCCATAATAACCACACGAATAACAAGAATAACACGAATAACAGAGAACTTTTAAATCAAAAATGCTTTTCTCCTCCACTTTTTCCTCTCAGTTCTAAAGATATCAAACGATTATTAATAACGTTATGTTTATTAGTTTTATTTATCACTCTTTGGAATATATTTAACCTTCATGTAAATTCTCATGACCGTCATAAAAATCAATATTCTTATGGAATATCTTCTCAGTCATATCAAGAAGGTTTAGCAAAATGTGCAGCTATAAAACGTGAAAAACCTAATAACAAATATAACAATAATCACAATAATCACAATAATAATGATGATAAATTTAGGCGTAGATATAATAATCCAAGATATGTTCCCGGTACAAATATTTATATAATAAAAAATGCAAAAATTTTAAATGGATTAGGAGAAACTTTTTTAAGTGATATAATTTTAAGAAATGGTATTATTGAAGAGATTGGACAAAATATTTTATGTGATGAGGAAGAAAAAGCGATAGTTATTGATATAAAGAAAAAATTTATTACACCCGGATTGATTGATATGCATAGGTATTTTTTAATTTAGGAATTTATTTATGAAGAAATAAGAATTTATAAAATTATAAAATTACATAAAATTATATAATTTTTATAATTTTTATAATTTATATAATTGTATAATTTTTATAATTTATATTTATTCTAATTTCAGTCATGCAGGACTTAGTTCATGGCCTTATTTAATGGGTACATATGACATAAACGAAAGAACTGATCCACTTACACCTTACGTTCGTGTTAAGGATGCATTTAGTCCAAGTGATCCTGGTTAGTGATTTTATATTATTATCATTATTATTATTATCATTATTATTATTATCATTATTATTATTATCATTATTATTATTATCATTATTATAATTATCATCATTATAATTATTATTTGAATTTATAATTTATTTTTATTTTGTTTTTATTTTATTTCTAGCTCTTCGGATAATTTCTTCTGGTGGTGTAACAACTTCATTAAGTAAGTGAGTTCACGAAATACAATAAGAATATTAAGAATATCAATGACAACAACAACAACAACAACAATAATAATAATAACAATAATAACAATAATAATAATAAATAATAATAATATTCTAGTTCTTCCGGGAAGTACAAACGTAATGGGTGGAGAAGGTCATGTAATTAAATTACGACAAGTTGATACACTTTCAGTAGATGATATGAATATTTATTATAATGTAAATCAAGATGAAGAAAAAGTTTGGAGATATTTAAAAATGGCTTGTGGTGAAAATCCAAAGGTAATCAAAAAATATAAAAATATTTAAAGAATAAATTATTATTTAATATCACTTAATATTATTAGATATTTATTCTCAATGTTCTCTATATTCTCCAATGTTCTCTATATTCTCCAATGTTCTCTATATTCTCCAATGTTATGTAGAATTATTTTGGTCGAAAACAAGCAATGATGCCATTAACTCGTTTAGGAGAATCTTGGTTATTTCGAAAAGGTTTTGCAGAAGCTCAAAAATTAAAAAGACAACAAGATGATTGGTGTGATGCAGCAATTAGATTAAATAAGAATGAACAATTAAATGATCATTTTCCTGAAAATATTCAATATGAAAGTTTACTGACTTTATTGAGAGGTGATGCAAAATTAAATATTCATTGTTATGAGGTATGAAAGTTATACATATTGAATATTTGATTATCAATTATCAATTGTTATTAGAAATGTTTAATATTTGATTAATAATAATAATAATAATTATTATTATAAATAATGTAGACACAAGATATAGAAGCAATGATAAGACATTCATGGGAATTCGATTTTAATATTGCGGCCATACATCACGCATTAGATGCTTATCGTATTCCCGAAATTATTAAACGTGCTAATAGTAATATTACTATCGCGACATTTTCGGATTTATGGGGTTATAAAAAAGAAGCATTTCAAGCTAGTACTAAATCACCTAAAATCTTAAGTGAAGCCAATATTCCCGTAGCTTTGAAATCTGATCATCCAGTCACAAATGCTGTAAATATTTATCTTTTATTTTATTTTTTTAAATTTATTTTTTTAATTTATTTTTTAATTTTAATTTATTTAATTATTCTGTAATAAATAATTTGAATAATTTGCAGTAATTAATTGCAATTAATATTTTATCAATTTATAGCAAAATTTAATATTTGAAGCAGCGAAAGCCCACCATTATGGTCTTGATGAAAATCTCTCTATTGCCGCAGTAACATCTGTACCAGCAAAAGCTCTCGGTTTAGATCATAGAATTGGACAAATATCTGTTGGATATGATGCTGATATTGTGGTAATTAAAATATCTTTATTTTTTATATTTTAATATTTTTTAAAATTATTTTACATTACGTTATATTTTTACATTTATATTCTTATTATATATTATATAGATTTGGGATTCGTATCCACTTTCTCTTGGTGCAACACCTTTGGAAGTTTATATTGATGGTATCCCACAATTTAATACAAGTTTATCTACTCTAGAAGATGAATTAAATAAATCTCAAATTTTAAATAACAACAACAACAAAAACGACAATAATAATAACAAAAACAACATCATCATTAATAATAATAATAATAATAATAATAATAATAATAATAATAATAANGTAATAAATAATTTGAATAATTTGCAGTAATTAATTGCAATTAATATTTTATCAATTTATAGCAAAATTTAATATTTGAAGCAGCGAAAGCCCACCATTATGGTCTTGATGAAAATCTCTCTATTGCCGCAGTAACATCTGTACCAGCAAAAGCTCTCGGTTTAGATCATAGAATTGGACAAATATCTGTTGGATATGATGCTGATATTGTGGTAATTAAAATATCTTTATTTTTTATATTTTAATATTTTTTAAAATTATTTTACATTACGTTATATTTTTACATTTATATTCTTATTATATATTATATAGATTTGGGATTCGTATCCACTTTCTCTTGGTGCAACACCTTTGGAAGTTTATATTGATGGTATCCCACAATTTAATACAAGTTTATCTACTCTAGAAGATGAATTAAATAAATCTCAAATTTTAAATAACAACAACAACAAAAACGACAATAATAATAACAAAAACAACATCATCATTAATAATAATAATAATAATAATAATAATAATAATAATAATAATAATAATAATAATAATAATAATAATAATAATAATAATAATAATAATAATAATAATAATAATAATAATTATAACACCAATGATTCAAGAAAATCTCGCACAACATCTTCTATTATGATAAAGAATATTGGGAAAGTTTATATTGATGAGAATAATGTTATCGATGCTTCTCATTCCTTTACTATGGAAGAAAAGATTAATATTTTAGTTAAGGATGGGATTGTAGAATGTGTTGATATAAATTGTACTGTTCTACCTGATCAAATTTCATCATACGAAATTATTGATTTAAATAATGGATACGTGTTACCGGTAAATTTATTACATATAATAATATAATATTTAATATTTATATTAACATAATATTTTATATTTATAATTAATATAATATTTAATATTTATAATTATAATATATAATAATAATTTATTAATCTATTTTTTAGGGTGTCATAGCAGTTGGATCAAATCTTGGATTATCAGAAATAGATGCGGAAGAAGTGACTCAAGATGGAACTGTTAATAGTCCTTATAGTTATGAAGATATTGTTTATGCTGTGGATGGATTAAAATTAGGTGGAAAACATTTAGAAGTCGCATATAAAGCCGGAGTGCTTACTTCAATAACCGCTCCGATTTCAAAAGATGGAGTAATAACTGGAATTTCTGTTGCCTTTAAAACTGGCGCTCAAACTGGTACAATTCATTTAATTTAATTATTTAATTTAATTTATTTTATATTATATAATATAATCTTTAATAATATTAATAATATTGGAATATTATATTTATTAACATTTTAGTTTTCGATTTTGATCCCGAAAATGATGATGCTGTTATTTTAGATGATGTAGTTGCACTTCACGCTAAAATAGGAATTCCCTTCAAAAATGGTAATTCTTTGATTTACAAATATTAAAATTATTTTATAATTAATTTTAATATTAATTTTAACATTAATTTTAATATTAATTTTAACATTAATTTTATTATTAATTTTATTATTAATTTTATTATTAATTTTATTATTAATTTTATTATTAATTTTATTATTAATTTTATCAACATTAATTTTATTATTAATTTTAACATTAATTTTTAATATTAATAAAATTGTTAGAAAAAATTCCAACCGTCTCTGGTCAAATCGCTTTTCTTCGAAAAGTTTTGACAAAAAATCTACGCGATAGTGTATATGAAAATAATCTATTCTATAAAACTGGTCATGGTGAAATTCCTTTAATTGTGGAGACTCACAACAAAGATGAAATAGCTTCCTTAATAAAATTAAATGATTTAATTAAAAAACTTGGTGGTCATTTACGATTAGTCATTTTAGGTGGTTCCGAAGCCCATTTATTAGCTACCGAATTATCTCATCGTCAAATTCCTGTTGTATTATTACCACCTCGTCCCACTCCTAGTTTATGGTCTGCTCAAAATGTCCTTGTCGGTTCTCCCATTACAAATGATACCGGAATTGATATACTTTATGCTAATAAAGTATTAATAGGAATTGGTGTGGATAATCCGGGACTGGCTAAAAATTTGATTTGGGATGCTGGTTGGGCGTTAACTAATTCAAAAGGTTTAATTTCTGAAAAGGATGCTGTGGGATTTATTACTTGGAATTTAAAGAAAATTTTTGGTTTTAATAATAATAATAATAATAATAATAATAATAATAATAATAATAATAACAATAATAACGTCAATCTTATGATAAAAGGAAATCGTGCAAATTTTGTTGCTTATGATGGTAATCCATTTGAGATGGGAACTCGTGTTCGAGTAATAGCGGGTGGTGGAAAATTAAATGAAATTCTAATTGATCCTGAACAAGATTAATTATTAACTATGTACATTTTATATATATTTTATTTATTACTATTACATTTTATATATATTTTATTTATTACTATTACATTTTATATATATTTTATTTATTACTATTACATTTTATTTATATTTTATTTATTACTATTACATTTTATTTATATTTTATTTATATTTATTTTATTTTATTTTATTTTTAAATAAATCATGTGATATTCCTGACAGGATAAAAATCATATTCAATTAGAATTAGAATCTAACAACTTAACAAGAATATTTAAAGATTATTATACTTGAGCATTATTAATTGTTAATTTATTTAATTTATTTCTCTCTAAATTTATCTAAATTTATCTAATTTATCTAAATTATCTAAATTATCTAAATTATATAAATTAGCTTTAGTTAGTTATTTAGTTATTGAACATTTAATATTAACCAATTGAATTTTGAATAATTTGTATATATATGTAAGGTAGACACCCGCAGAAATCGGAATTGACTTTCGCCGACCCTCATTTTCCTTTCCTCTTCCCATAATTCTTATAATCCCTTTCCTTATCTTCTCACATCACTTCCCAAATCAGTTTTTTCTTAAAAAAAAAAAAAAANCTATTACATTTTATTTATATTTTATTTATATTTATTTTATTTTATTTTATTTTTAAATAAATCATGTGATATTCCTGACAGGATAAAAATCATATTCAATTAGAATTAGAATCTAACAACTTAACAAGAATATTTAAAGATTATTATACTTGAGCATTATTAATTGTTAATTTATTTAATTTATTTCTCTCTAAATTTATCTAAATTTATCTAATTTATCTAAATTATCTAAATTATCTAAATTATATAAATTAGCTTTAGTTAGTTATTTAGTTATTGAACATTTAATATTAACCAATTGAATTTTGAATAATTTGTATATATATGTAAGGTAGACACCCGCAGAAATCGGAATTGACTTTCGCCGACCCTCATTTTCCTTTCCTCTTCCCATAATTCTTATAATCCCTTTCCTTATCTTCTCACATCACTTCCCAAATCAGTTTTTTCTTAAAAAAAAAAAAAAACGAACTTCAAATATTGTCTATAAACATAACGTGTTAAGTCTGACAAATTCTCTACTTATAAATTAATATAAACTTCATAAACCCTAAAAATATCAGTTATATATATAAATACACAAAACATGAATTCACGAAGAACTAATCAAAAATCAAGAATAAAGCCACCAAAGAAATCTGTAAGTCTAATTTCTAGTTTTCACTTTATAGTTAGTATGACTCATAAAAAGTTTAAAAGAGCTTGTTTGCTATAACCCAGTTGTTTTATATTCAGCAAGCTCTTGTCCTTAACACAAACACTGATGGTTTTCGGTTGACAATGGTAGCTTTGCGAGGTTCGAGTGTAGTGACCGGAACTGATTTTGTTACTACTACTACTACTACCACTATTATTACTACTATACTATTTAGTCAACCAATAATATTTGTCGAAAGTTTATATAAAAAAATATACTTCTGTAGACTTTCCAAAAGATTTTATTCTTTGTTCTTACACACCATGTGAAAACTCTTTTTTAATTATTTTAAAATAAACCCTTTCTTGAACCAACAATCATGAATCGAAATCGTTTCCAGAATGCCGCTGATAGTCAATTTAACGATAATTGGGAACGTCTAGCTCAAGCCATTCGAGAAATTCATAAAAAAAATGCTTCGATCTTAAGTTTTGAAGAACTATATCGTAATGCTTATAACATGGTCCTTCATAAAAATGGTGACAAGTTATACGAAGGAGTGAAAAGAGTTATCACTCAACACCTAGAGGAAGTAGCTGTCGCACAAATCGTACCAAATTTTCCTTTATCAGGTGCCAGTAGTAGTTCTCAAACAAATCCCGTTAATGGTGTTGGTGGAGCAAATTTCTTAAAAGTATTGAAAAATGTTTGGGAAGATCACATAACTTGTATGCTTATGATTAGGGATATTCTTATGTATATGGTAGGTACTAAAGAATTTAATTTTTTTAATATTTATTTAAAACTTTATTTTTATTATTTTTTTATTTTTTATTATTATTATTATTATTATTATTATTATTATTATTATTATTATTATCATTATCATCATTATCATTATTATTATTATTCGATATACTGTTTATTTATTCAATATATCATTCATGAGAAACTTCTTCTCATACATAATTAAAAAGAATAAATTATATATATCTATATATATATATAAAAAGCATAATTAAGGACAAATCAAATCTAATATATGCACCTCCTATAACCAAAGGATCGAGTATATGCTAAATCTGCAAATGTTCCACCGGTCTATGATTTGGGATTGGAACTTTTTAGGGATACCATTGTGCGATCACAGAAATATCCAATTCAAATTCATTTGTTGGATGTACTTTTACAACAAATTTTACTTGAACGTGAAAATGAAATTATTGATCGTTCCAGTGTGAAAGCATCAATGGACATGTTACTTGAATTGGTTGATGCATCTACCAGAGAAACTGTTTATTCTATTGATTTTGAAGGGAGATTCTTGGAAACGAGTGCTGAATATTATCGTGTCGAAGGTCAAATGTTGGTTGGAGAATGTGATGCTCCGGAATATATGAAAAAGGTTGGTTATTATTATTAGTACTTTAATTATTTTTATTTGAATGATTGATTTATTTATTAATTATCATTATCATTATCATTATAATTATAATTATCATTATCATTATCATTATCATTATCATTATCATTATCATTATTATATTATTATCACCTACTACTATTATTATTATTTACAATGCATTTAGGTTGAAAAACGCCTGATCGAAGAAGAACAAAGGGTGCGTCATTATTTATCACAATCAACGGAACAAAAGATTAGAAGTATTGTCGAAGAAGAACTTATTTCAAAACATCTCAAGACGGTCATTGATGTAATGATAAATTTTTATTTATTCGGATAATTCTTTTATTCAACCTTTCGATATTTTATTCGGGTATTATTAATTATTTTAATTATTTTAATTATTTTAATTATTTTATTTTTATTATATATTTATTAGATGGAAAATTCTGGCTTAATTCCCATGTTAAGAAATGAAAAAATGGATGGTATGTAATTTATTTCAAAGAGATTAAAAGAGATTAAAAGAGATTCTAAACCAAATGATATACAACAAATTAAAATCCAGATCTCGCAAGAATGTATAAATTATTCGGGCGAGTTTCACAAGGTCATGAAGAAATGAAATCTGCTATTAGTAATTATATTCGAGAGCTTGGAAAGGCGATCAATGAAACTGTATCCAGTGGTAGTAATAATAATATTTCAACTACATCCACGGATGGTGGAGGTGGAGATAAATCTCAAACCGGCACATCAGTGGCAATACGATGGGTACAAGAAGTTTTGGATCTTAAAGATAAATTTGATAAGGTTCAAAGTTTGGCTTTATCCAATGATAAATCATTCCAAACCGCATTTAATGAAGTATGAAAATATTTAAATATATATATATATTATTTATATAATAATGATTTATTATTTTTTTTTAATAAGTAATTTAATTAATCAATTAATTCAATCTACACTTTATAAGGCTTTCGAATATTTTATTAATAAAAATCCTAAATCACCTGAGTTTATATCATTGTTTATTGATGATAATTTAAAGAAAGGCTTAAAAGGGGTAAACTTTATAATTTCCTTCTTTTTGTCATTTCCTTTACTTTTTTTTTTTGTCGTAAGAAATCAGTAAATTATTAAAATTGATATTATTTATTTTTCAATTATATTTTTAGAAAACTGAAGAAGAAGTTGATAGTGTTTTGGATAAAACAATAACGCTGTTTCGTTTTATTAGTGAAAAAGATGTTTTCGAACGATATTACAAACAACATTTGGCCAAGCGTTTATTGCTTGGACGAAGTGTAAGTGATGACGCGGAACGAGGAATGATAGGAAAACTCAAGGTGTGTGTGTGTCAATTAGCTAACTCATAATATTCTATAATTTGGTATAATTTCATTTGTAATAACATTTGTATATTCATTTTGTCATATTCTAGATTGAATGTGGATATCAATTTACCTCAAAACTTGAAGGAATGTTTAATGATATGAGAATTTCTACAGATACAATGTCTGACTTTAAAGAATATTTAGATAAATCTGTATTAGAAGTAAGATTAAAAAGATTAATTAATTAATTATTTTTTTATTTAATTAATTATTTTTTTATTTATTTATTTATTTATTTATTTATTTATTTATTATTATTATTATTATTACTATTATTTTTTTATTTATTATTATTTAATTATTTAATTATTTAATTATTTAATTATTTAATTATTTAATTATTATTATTTATTTATTTATTTATTTATTTATTTATTGTTTATTTATTTATTATTTATTATTTTTTTTGAGGATCAAAATAATTAATTATTTAATTATTTCTTTTTCATTTGTTATTCTTATTAGCGACCTAAATTAGATTTAAATGTCACTGTTCTTACATCCACATTCTGGCCGATGAACATGCCAGCAAGTCCACGATGCAATTTCCCAGCAGAAATAACTAGAGCTTGTGAAGCGTTCCAACGGTTTTACCTTGGACGACATAGTGGAAGAAGATTAACATGGCAATCAAATATGGTATCTTTTGATTCCATTCTTTATCTTCATTCTTTTTGATTTCATTCTTTTTGATTTCATTCTTATTGATTTCATTCATAATTCATTCATGATTTCACAGGGAACCGCAGATATTCGTGCTAACTTCAACTCGAAGAAGCATGAAATTAATGTATCAACGTATCAAATGGTGATACTTCTAATGTTTAATGATGTACCACCAGGAAAAGATTTATCATATGAGGTATTTTAAATCTTTCATTTTTTATAATTCATAATTTAATATAATTTATATAATTATTTATATAACTATTTATATATAATTATTTTTAATTATTTTTTTAATTATTTTTAAATAATTTGTTGATAGACAATAAAAGGAGAAAGTGATATTCCTGAGGTAGATCTAAAACGTAATCTTCAATCTTTAGCATGTGCTAAATATAAAATTCTTCTAAAGGAACCCAAAGGAAGAGAAATCAATGCTGGTGACAAATTTTATTTTAATGAAGATTTTACAGCTCCGTATCAACGAATTAAAATTCAAACAGTGGCAAGTAAAGTTGAAACGGAAGGTGAAAGAAAAGATACAAGAGAAAAAGTTGAAGAAGCAAGGAAACATCAAACTGAAGCAGCAATTGTGAGAATTATGAAAGATAGAAAAACCATGGAACATAACCTTCTAATTTCGGAAACAACGCGACAATTACAGCCAAGATTTACTCCCAACCCTGCTATGATCAAAAAACGGATCGAAGCATTAATCGAAAGAGAATATTTAGAACGGGCGCCTGGTGATAGGTTTGTATAATATATATTTAATGAACTTTTAATGTGTTTTGAATACAATTTAATTATTCTGATTATTCTGATTATTTATTATCTTATAGGCGCGTCTATAATTATCTTGCATAAAGAACATTTTATTTTATTTTTTTTTTGTCTTAGCTTCGATTGTAATTGAAAAAAAAATAAACCAAATTCTGGAAATAGCATAAAGACAAATTAGTTTTTTTTTTTTTTTACTGAATTTTTTTATCGTTTTAATTTGGTTTATTTTTCATTATATCACTAAACTTTTCATTCTTATCAATTTGTTTTTTTTTTAAAAAAAAAAAAAAAAAGCTTTATTATGTGTATGTATAGCTTTTCTATATTAGGCTTTATAATATATTTTCGTAATTTGTAAAAATAGCCAAATATTTTGAGTGAATATATTAGACTTGTTAATGCTATTTAAATCTGGCACCTTTGTCAAAGTTAATTATAATTTTACCCTCTCATATTCATTATTATGTACTATAATTAATTGAATTATTATTATTATTAATTAATTATTTAGTTAATCTGAGTAATTCTTCATGACCAGCTTTTGAATTCAAAAAATCATGACGTTTCTTTTCAAAGTGGTAAATCAGAAATCCAATGACAATAGGAATTCCAACGTAAGGAGCTTGAGCAGCGGTACGTCTATAAACATTGAAAATTCCGTGCCTCCATACACCAGCGAAAGCTCTTTGTTCGTATGGTGAAGTCGAATAAGTTACGATGCCCCTTTGAACTGGGCCACCGAGATTTCCCCACCAAGGGTGTTCATTAGTCATTTTTTAATTGCACTTTTTTTTTAAGAAATAATAATGGCCTTTGAAGTAATTAAAAGGAGCAAAAAACAAATGCTTTTGAATAAATATAAATATATAAATNAATTTTTTTTTTTTTTAAAAAAAAAAAAAAAAAGCTTTATTATGTGTATGTATAGCTTTTCTATATTAGGCTTTATAATATATTTTCGTAATTTGTAAAAATAGCCAAATATTTTGAGTGAATATATTAGACTTGTTAATGCTATTTAAATCTGGCACCTTTGTCAAAGTTAATTATAATTTTACCCTCTCATATTCATTATTATGTACTATAATTAATTGAATTATTATTATTATTAATTAATTATTTAGTTAATCTGAGTAATTCTTCATGACCAGCTTTTGAATTCAAAAAATCATGACGTTTCTTTTCAAAGTGGTAAATCAGAAATCCAATGACAATAGGAATTCCAACGTAAGGAGCTTGAGCAGCGGTACGTCTATAAACATTGAAAATTCCGTGCCTCCATACACCAGCGAAAGCTCTTTGTTCGTATGGTGAAGTCGAATAAGTTACGATGCCCCTTTGAACTGGGCCACCGAGATTTCCCCACCAAGGGTGTTCATTAGTCATTTTTTAATTGCACTTTTTTTTTAAGAAATAATAATGGCCTTTGAAGTAATTAAAAGGAGCAAAAAACAAATGCTTTTGAATAAATATAAATATATAAATATATAAAATAAATAAAAAAAAATTTTTGAATGTTAAATACTATTTTATCATCCAATCAAATGTGATGTCTTTATTACAAAGTAGCTTCTCTTTTTATTAAGATTTGATACAAAGAATGGAAGGGTTTATTACTACTATTGAAGATGATTTTGAAGTTCCTTCGGAAGACATAATCGTTAGTGATTCGAAAGTTCGGAAAAAGTCCTCTAAGAATAAAGGCTCAATTGAAGATAATGATCTTATAAATCCGGATTTTAGTTTTTATATTGATGGTGTTAGTTCATATATTGATTTTGATAATGGTTGGGATTTTAAAGCTGCAAAGGCAGGGTTAAAAGATAAAAGTACTGTAAGTTATCTTGTCGAAATGATTTTTCTTTTTTATATATTATATATTAGTCTCGTAATCTTAATTTTTTTTATAAAGATTCCTTCAAAGACGCTTGATGAAATAATTGAAAATAAACGTAAAGATATAGAAAAAAATAAATTATCAAATTTAGATGAAATATTAATTAATGGACAGATCGTGAATAAAAAAAGTAGGCGAATCTATTGATTTCATATACATATATATATATATATATATACATATATATAAATAGTTTATGAAAGGTGATAAATAATTTCTAATAGTGATATTTGAAAAGTAGAGAGTAAACCGATTAAAGATTTAAATGAAATAAATAAAGATAATGAAGTCAAAGTCATCAACAATAACGTGACAAATGGAAAAGATAACGATTTTAATAAAGAGGATGAATCTTCGGAAAATGAAAGTGATCAAATTTCTATTGATTCTAACGATGAAGATCTCGGTAAAGCTATTATACTACACATTTTTATTAGTATAAATTATTTCATGTTGTTTAATTAATTTTTAATTATCTTAGATTTTGATGGTTTTGGTGCTGGTACTCGGGAATATATAAGTGAAGATGATGATTCAGATAATTCTTTGAGTAAGACGGAACAAGAACAAGGTGAATCGGATAATGATGAAAATGATAATAAAAATTATGATAGAAATGGTAATGAAAATGATAATAAAAATTATGATAGAAATGGTAATGAAAATGATACTGTCAGTAGTGATAGTGAAGAAGAAAATGAATATGAAAAACAGGTAATTAATTTAATGATTCATTTTTAAATCTTTAACAAATTGAAATAATTGATTTTATTTTATTTTATTTTATTTTATTTTATTTTATTAGCGAAAGAAAGAATATTTTGCTGACAAATCAGAAATAATCAAAAGTGAATCATTTCAAATGATGAATCTTTCACGACCTATTCTTAAAGGCCTTAGTAAATTGGGATATACTCAACCAACTCCCATTCAAATGCAAACAATTCCTGTTGCTCTTACGGGTAAAGATATTTGTGGAGGAGCTATAACAGGTTCAGGAAAAACTGTTGCTTTTCTGGTTCCTATTATGGAACGTTTATTATACAGACCAAAGCAAACTCCAACTGTGAGAGTTTTAATTCTTGCACCAACGCGTGAATTGGCCATTCAATGTCATAATGTTTCAACTAAATTAGCCTGCTTTACTGATATTGTAATTAGTCTGTGTGTTGGTATGTAGAATTAAAAATTTTCCTATTTTTATGTAATGTTACCAACAGAATAACTTAATAAATGAATATTTATTTGTTATCAGGTGGTTTAAGTCTCAAAAAACAAGAGATTGAACTTCGTACACGACCTGACATTGTTATTGCTACTCCAGGGAGATTGATTGATCACATACGCAATTCCCCTTCTTTTACCTTGGATAAAATCGAGATTTTGATTATTGATGAAGCTGATAGGTATTATAAATTTTAGTATTAATGATTTATAATAATGATTTTTCATTAAATTTATATTCTATTTTTTTTTTTTTTCTTAAGAATGTTAGAAGATGGGTTTGCAGATGAATTAAACGAAATTGTTAAAAATTGTCCTAAATCAAGGCAAACAATGTTATTCTCTGCTACTATGACTGATAATATTGATGAATTAATTCGACTCTCTTTAAATCGTCCTATAAAATTAATGGTTGATCCTGCTAAGACAACGTCGGCACAACTTACACAAGAATTTGTTCGAGTAAGGGAACATCGTGAAGATGATCGAGCGGCAATATTACTTGTATTATGCAAACAAATATTTCATCATCGTGTCATAATATTTTTCCGAAGTAAAGCTATAGCTCATGAAATGAAAATTATTTTTGGATTATTTGGATTAAAGGCCGCTGAATTGCATGGAAATTTGTCACAAGAACAAGTATGTATATAACAAATATATTCTATAAGACTATGCATTATACTAATATTCATCATTTATTTCAAAAAAAAAAAAATTCTAACTGAATAAATAGCGTTTGGAAGCTCTGGAAACATTTAAAGATGGAGAAGTGGATTTTCTTTTGGCTACAGATTTGGCGTCACGTGGCCTTGACATAAAGGGAATTGAGACTGTTATAAATTATAATATGCCACAAAGTTATGAACATTACATACATCGAGTTGGTCGAACAGCTCGTGCAGGACGTAAAGGAAGGTATGAGGTGATATTTATAAAGAAAATAGTCTTTTTGAAAATATTTTATTCATTTTACAATATTTGATTTGTATTATTATAGATCAGTGACGTTAACAGGAGAAGCGGATCGAAAAATTTTAAAATCAGTTGTAAAACATACACCTCAAGATCAAGTTAAACGTCGTACAATTGACCCTAATATGTTAACCGAATTTCGTGATAAACTTGATAAACTAAAAGATCAAATAAAAGAAATATCGCAAGAAGAAAAAGAAGAAAAGGCCATAAGACAAGCTGAAATGGAATTACAAAAAAATCAAAATCTTCTTACACATGAAAAAGAAATTTATAATAGACCAGCAAGAACATGGTTTCAATCTGAACAAAAGAAAAAGCAATCAAGGAATATAGCAACAGAACAATACAATGATAAATTCGGGAGTCCAGAATTGATGAAAAAAAGAAAACGAGAAAGGGAGGATTTAGAAGAATCAACAAAATCAAAACAAAAACGCAGTAAATATGCTGGTATGTCAAGAAAAAAAAGACGAAGTATTCAAATGAAAGATGATTCAACGAACAAATCTGAAACTATGAAGGTTATAAAGTCAGCAAAGAAAGCACAGAGACCTGAAAAAATCTTAAAAGTATCAAAGGAATCTTCTAAGGGATTACCAAAAAAAGTTAATAGTAGTAGGAAATCGGTTGGGAATAAAATTTTCGAAATGGATATGACTGACTCTTCTAAAAAGAAATCATTCTCTATTACACCAAAAGTTGTATCAACTAAAAAATCAAAAAAAGAAAGTGAAGGTATGAGCAATAAGAAAAAAAATATTCTAAGTGTTAAAAATGGTGGTATAAAGAAAAAAATGAAAATGAAACCACATAAAGGCAATGGTCAAAAAAGGTGATTGTTATTTCTTGAACAAATCCATTAAATTATTCATTAAAAATTGGTAATACATATTATTATTTTTATGATTTTATTTTTGAAACATTAATTTGAAATGACCAATTAATAAAATACAAAATGTAAATTTCCGGAAGTCCAACTGGTTCGTCTCTAGAAATTCAAGACTATGTGATTATTCAATTTGTATTTGATATAATCATTTTAATAATTTACAGATGGTGCCTAATCACGGAAGTTATAATTGATTGGTTGACTCGTCCGGGCTATACTTGACGTCGGCCATCTTAAAAATCACATAAATTATATACCGTAATGAATTTTTCTATTTAATACCAGATATAATCGACATAAGAGTTTTTATGGTTTTTATGGTCGGCAAAATTACCAGTACAACTTCGACGTCAAGTATAATCCGGGCCGTCTTTATACCCAACCGTTACGTCATGTATATTTCATGCGTGGGGTGATAATAATGTTTGCACGTTTGGATAGAGTAATGAAAATTTTAATCATTGCACACATTTTATTTAAACTTTTGGTGTCTGATTCAAGCTCAATATGGAAGGTTTGAACTCGGTGACGCCCTTTTCAAGTTTCTAAATGCAATTTATGATTGAGTAAAAAAATTTATCTATCGAATCAATCGATATTGACATGTTATTGCATGAAAAAAATCCTGTGTCAAAATTCTTTGTTTCACTTAGTTAATGTAATACATATTATAACTTATATAAGATCACGAGATTTGCGCACCTATAATGGAGGACAATAGTAGCTAGATCAATAGAACATTTGTATAAAAACATTTTTAACTTAAATCGTCCAAAAATAATTATATATTTAACTATAATAATTTATATTAATCCATCATAAATTAAATTATACTTGTCCGTACAAAAATGGGAATATTAAAAAAAAATTTTCGATTATAAAAGCTATAAATTATGAAAGAACCTTTCTTCTCTTCTCTTTTCACTACCTATAAACATCAAGAATTGCTTATTTGCAGTAATTGGATAATTTTTAACGCGCCTTTTCTTTCTTCTTTATAGCCTTGAAAAACTTGACATAACAAAAATGATTCAAAACACTAAATTATCCAAAAATTCATCCAAGTCAAATTCATTGTTTTTATTCGATACATTTCATCAATATACTTCATCTGCAGAAATGAAACTTGATTTATCGCTTTCCCCTACTTACAAAAGTTCTCGGGATTCCGAAGATACTACTTTTAATACTTTTAATAATTGCTTGAATGTGGATGCAACTTCAAAAACTTTTATGTCTTCAGGAAATCAACTATCATCACTTGATTTATCGAATTGTCAATCAAAAGTGCACCCAATTTCTCCAAAAGTTCAACCGCAAATATTTTCAACCTCTCCCAATAATAAAATCGATGATAAAACATCATTAAATTCTTTTACAGATGATAATTTAAATTCGCCAATATCTTCAATGTCACCAATGTCTACGATTTCAATAATGCCAAAAATAAAGCATAAACCATCTTATAGTGATACCAGTAGTATAACTTTAATAGAACACACCAATGATCACGTAGATGATCCCAATATTTTTTGCGAAAATCCGGAGACCCAAATATCCAAATCAATTTCTTACTGGTATATATATATATATATTATTTGTTTTTTTTTTTTATTTGTACTTCTTTCTTGTCTTCTCTTCGAACAATTTCTCACATAAATAAATTTTTTATAGTGCAAATTCGCAAAATAACACAAATCATTTACAAAAACATTCATTAATACCCGAAGATGTTGATTATACAAATAATTTACAAAAACATTCATTAATACCCGAAGATGTTGATTATACAAATCATTTACAAAAAAATTCATTAATACCCGAAGACGTTGATTATACAATTCCATTTATTTTACCATCTGGTGGATTAGCAGGTCCCTCAATATTATTATTTGAAGAAAACCCTATATTAAAATTATCATTAAAATCAGAAGATCCAATGATAAATTATTTATCTAAAGCATTAATGGAAACAATTGATCAATCATTGGAAAACGACAATGATTGGGTGATAAGAAGAATGGAATGGATAGAAACAATTAAATTAGAAAAAAAGAAACTAGAAAAGCACAAAAAGGATAAAATAACATTAAAGAAACAAATTGAATTATTAAAATTAGCCATTGAAAAGATTAAACGGGAAAATTTGATACTACAAAAAGAGTTGGAAAATGCACAAATTAAAATGGAGATACTTGAAAAAGAGAAAATCCGAAATGAAGAACAATGGAATAATATTGTCACAGCATCCATAGCAACATTGGTTAGCATCGGAATAGTTGCTGCACCAGTAATAAGAAAATTGTATTTTAAATAATAAATACGGTAAGTATAGGCGCAAGGAAGTCTCAAGTGTTTATAATTTAAAGAAGTGAAGACGATATATCATATTCATATTGCACTATTATTTGTATTTGTTAGTTGACATGATTTCATGTGAACAAAAAAGAATTTTATTGTTTGTTCGAAATTAGGAATTTTTGCAAAGCTGCCGTACATTATTTGTATATATTATTTTTCTCGTGTTACTTTTTTTGCATATATTGACATTTTGGAGTTACTATCTTTGCGTTATACTGTATTTGAATTATTACTAAATTTTTTCGTTCGCTTTTAGGCGAAGGCGAAAAAAAGCAACGTCCAAGGAATTATACAAAAACGGGAAAACATTTTCATCCGGCGTGACTCAAGAAAAAAAATGCAGCCTTTTTCGCACTCACACGAGTGTTTGATAAGGTTTGTGGAAAAAAATACACATATGAACTATGCATAAGTGTATAAATTAATTTTTTATATAAAAAAAGGAAGCCGGGGTTTTCCTCTTGGGCAAGTGTCAGTTTAAGCACAACAGGGCGGAGAAGTTACTTTCTCAGTATTGATCTTCGTGATTGTCGTCAAAATGGCTATTATTATCGTCATTTTAAGCGAAAATTATTATTAAACTTCACAAAAATGACTAGAAAAAAAATTGTAACACTGCAGATTGCCGCCCTTCATTCGGCGAAACTTTTGCAGCCCGTTCTTCGTCTTTTTTCCTTTTTGTGTTTCAATTTCATACAAGAAATGAACTTGTTTGTAAACTTGAATTGTTTAACTTAAAAAGAATTTGTTTGTTACTCGCATTTTACATATTCAATTTTAATTAATTAATAAAAAAAAGTTGGTCGATTTCCCTATCACATGTAAATCTAAATTACAATTACTATATATTTTATATATATAAACCTAATACTTTTTTCGAGTTTAATAAAACTTCTAATTTGGATTAATGCATTTAAAAATATTCGATTGGGATCACAAAAAGGAAAAACGAAACCATCCAGCTGACAAATATAAAAATACTAAATAAATTATAGGCGAAAGTTAAGAGTCACTGAATCAGTCATTAATATACATATAATAGTGAATTCCTATTCAATGAATCCGCAGCACCATATGAAATTAAATTAAAAATTAAAAATTAATGTACCTGCATATTTAACTTGTATGAATAATTACAATTATTTAGCTTGAAAACAAGACAACAATGGAATCAATTTTGAGGGTTTGAAAAAGAAAAACCCTTTACTTATAACAGTTTAAACTATTGGCTATTTTATTATTGATATTATTTAAAAAAAAGGGTTTTGTTTTTTAACGCACCTGCATGGAAGTTTATTGGAAAAGGCGACAAATATGGTCTTCACATGCTAAAAAATTCGGATTTATAATAAAATTGATATTCAACGGGTGTGACACGGGAGACAAATTTTTATCTCCTAATCTTTACATTTAGTTGTATGATAAAAAACTTAGTAATTCAGCTAATAAAGTAGTCCATATTCCATAATGCAGATGCGTTAAAAAACATAATCCTTAAAAAAAGTCAATTTTGTTAAAATTATTGAATTGAGTCAGGCACAATTAAAAAAGAAAAATTGAAGTTAAGGTAAATTTGGATTTTTACTAGTAATTAACACAATTAATTGAGTCAAACATAATTAAAAATTTAAATTTTAAGAGTTGAATCAAAACTAAATTAGTTTTGATAACATGTATATTCCTAATAAATTAAATTGAATTAAATTAACTTGAATCTAAAATAGTGATACTTGCCATAATTCAAAAAAAGTGTTGCAATTAATTGTAACATATGGCACAATTCATTTTTCCTTATAGCATAATTAATTGCAACTCATTAGTAATACTTGTTGTAATTCAAAAAAAGTGTCTCAATTTATTTTTCCTTATGGTGTAATTAATTATAACTGGTTGCAACTCTTGCAAATAATTACAACAGGTATCTTTAATCTAGAAATATTCCAAATTGAGTTTCAAGGTATCCAACCAAATTAAGTTTTTAAATCAAGTTTCACTAATCGAATAAACAAAGATTAAATTAAGTTTTCAAATTAAATTTTCAAATTAATAAGTCAAATCAAATTAAATCAAGTTATCAAATTAAAAATAAGTTATAACTAATTACAATTTATACCTGATGTTAACTTATTTTTATTTTATTTATCTATTTTTATATATTCTCTCATCAGTAAATTTTTTTAAACGTAAGCCTTCGAAGTCCTTCATTCCAATAACCTTTGAATACCTCCAACATAAACGTAATATTTACGAAGGTTATTGATATCGAAAACCTTCATTTTTATTAATAAAACGTAATACTCCAGAGGTTATTGATATCGATAACCTTCAATAACCTTCACTTTATCATAATAAACGTAATATTTGCAAAGGTTATTGGTTTGATAACCTTCAATAACCTTTGAAAACGAAATTATTACAATAACCTCCAACATAAAAAATTTCCTGATACTATATGTATTTTATTATTCTATTATTTTATCTTATAACTTTATATATTATTTATTATATTATATTATTGTACGTCAATTTGATAATATATTATAAATTATCATTTGTTACTTAAATTAGTGTATTAAGAATTATATAAAAATATTCTAGTGCACTATATGAACACTGTTCATATAGTATTCTAGAATAGTATTAACATATTAGAATACAAATACTAAAACACAATATTCTAATGTGTAATAAAAATTTTTTATTTATATAATATATTAAAACAGTATATTTTGAATATAATAAAAACTTTTCATTTATATAATGTATTAAACGTAATGTTTTAGTATGTAATAAAAACTTTTCATTCATATAACATATTAGAATGTTTCTATATAATTCCTAATTATACTTGTATACAAAATTATTTTGGAACCCCGAAATTGCAATTTTAAGGAAAAAAGTCAAAATAGTTTTTTATAAAAGACAAAATTATTTTACTTAAAATTTGAAATTTTTTGATCACCCAGATAAATTTTTTAATTAAAAATACATATAACTAGATATTTTTTTACTTCCATATATAGAATAAATTCTATATAAATTTTAAAAAAATAAAATATCTCAAAATTCAAAATCAATTTTGAAAACATGTATATTTCTGATATATATATAAATTTATAGTCAATTATCAAACAAGACAGAAATTATTGATAATATATATAATAGTATATATGATAACATATATAATAATATAAATGGTAGCAAAAATAATGACATAAATTAATAGATATATAAAAAAATAAGTTTTTCTTTAAATTTAAACTTCAATTAAACTTAGTTTTAAAATAGTTTTAACTTTTAAATTAATTTCTAAGTCAAGAAATAACTTAGTAAATTAAATTCAATATCATTTAATAAATATATTAATTTGAGAGTAATAATAAATTAATAATAAAGTCTTGATAATAAAATATTATAATTTATATACTATAATAATATTATTCTTGATGAATAATAACTCTTTTCATTAGTTGAAAACTCTATAATTAAAAAATTAGTTTCTTTATTGTCTTTGTAATATGTAAAATCTGTTCTTTATAACTATTATTAAAATTTCACCTCTTGTTCCTTTCAAATAAAATCTTATACTTAAATCCTTTATAGTTGTATTTATTTACAACCTTTTTAATTATAACATATTACATATAACTGCTATATAATTTTTTATACTTATTTTTTTCCTGCTTTAATTGTTGTTTACTATTTTTCTTTGAAGGTATAAATAAATCAATACTAATTATAACTATAGATAGTATTAAAATTATTTTAGTATTTGCTATATGTGTTGTCCATCTCAAATCATTTGGAATTTAGGATGCCAAAATACACAAATTACTAGTATTTGGGATTTAAGATTTTGACAAAAGATACTAATTATAATTTGGAATTTGGGATTTAAGATTTCAGCATTTGGAATTTCAGCATTTGGATTTTGAATTTAGGTGGCAAGTGTAATATTTACTATATATGTCATCAAAACTAATTTAACCTTAACTTAATTCTTAAAATTCCAATTTTTAATTGTGTTGTCGCAAGTGTACTTTCATACTAGAGATACAATCTATAGATAACTTATCTATCAATCTGACAGATTATCTGTGGTAACTAGGGATGGTAGGCGCAATACGAATTGAGCCAGGAATTTAGCCAGATTTAATTTAGCCAATTGAACCTGGAATTTAGCTACGGCGCAATCAGGTGCAATTATACTTGCACGCAAAATTATTTTGGGGCCCCGAAATTGCAATTTTGGGGAAAAAAGTCGAAATAGTTTTTCATAGAAGACGAAATTATTTTACTTAAAATCCGAAATTTTTTGACCACCCAGATTTATTCTTTGATTGAAGATACACATAACTGGGTACTTTTTTTACTTCCATATATAGAATAGATTCTGCATAAATCTTAAAAAGTCGAAATACCTCAAAAATCAAAAATCAATTTTGGGAACATGTATAGGTGCAATGGCTAAATTCTGGCGCAAAGGCTAAATAATGGCGCAATTCTGATTGGCTGGCGCAATTATAAAATTTATTAAATAATTATTTTTAAATTTTTAAAAATAATTAATTTTAGCTTTAATTTCAAATTAATTTTACGTAACTAGGAGCGATTTTCTACTATAATATTCCTATGACAGATCGAAATATCTGGTTCTTAGCTACAAGATGATATATATTTTATTTCTGTAACATTAAAATTGACCAAATTATAGCTATTTTAAAACAATATATTAAAATGATAATATCGGTAAAATTAATTAATAATTTTATCTGATCAACCTTTTGTCACGTGACCAAAATTGCGCCAGCCAATCAGAAATTGCGCCTGAATTTAGCCAGAAAAAAATTAATTAGCCTTTGAGCCAGAATTTAGCTGGCGCAATTTAATTAGCCTTTGAGCCAGAATTTAGCCAGAATTTAGCTGGCGCAAAATTAATTAGCCAAAGGCGCAATTATTGAGCCAGCCTTCATATCAATTGAGCCTTCCACCCTTAGTGGTAACACAAATTGACAGATCATTTTTAAAAATTTAAAAGATCCAGATTAAAAAAAATATAATCCGAATTAATTCAGATTATATATATCAATTTGCGAATTAATCACAAATTGATTACGGATTGAAGGATTAATTCGGATTGTTCTCTAATCTGAGGATTATTTTTTTAATCTGTAAATTATTTTTTTAATCTGTGATATGATTAGGGATGTTAATGGTTATATATCAAACCGGTTTTACCTGATTTCAATATTTGAAACTGTTATAACCGCGGTTAATTTTATGTAGTTGAACTATCGGTTCAACCGTTATTTTATGTAGTTGAACCGACGGTTCAACCGTTATTTTATGCAGTTGAACCGACGGTTCAACTATTTTTTTTATATTATTTTGTTTACGGACCTGTAAAAAAATTTTTTTATAAATATTACTTAGTTTTTTATTTTTACTCTTTAAATCAGTGTATAAAAATAAGTTATTATTATTATTATTATAAAACACTTATTTATTTCTAACAGTATACTTGCCTTTCTTCCTTAAATCGGGTTCATAGTACCTTCTTTCTGAAATCAGTTTGTGAGAGTTAAAAAATAAATTATTATTATTATTATTATTATTATTATTATTGTTGTTATTATTATTATTATTATTATTATTATTACAGTGCGGTACCTCTATAACCAACCCTATTTTTATAGTTAAGGTATGACATTTTCAAACAAATGTCACACCTTTCTAAATAAGTATTTTAAAATTTCAGCCATTAATTTTGATAGATCATATCAATAGCAATCAAACTTATCGGATAGAAGTTTAAAATTTTGAGTATTGAAGGTGTTACATAACTTTGAAAATCATCTATTTATATAGTACGAATAAAAATTGAGACTAATTAATTTTTGTGAGACTTTGTAAAATTTTTACCATTTTGTAGCGCCTAGATAGCTTAATCATTTTAGCTTAGAAACATACCCAACTTTCACTATAAAATTTTGTGGAAATTTTTAATTAAACGATGCCAAATTCTCGTAAAAAATTGGCTGCAAAGAATAGATTAAAAAATCAATCTCGTAATAAAAATTCTGGACAGTTTTTACCACAGTATTCAGATAATGAAGAAAGTGAATATAATAGTGATAGTGAATATTCACCTGACAGTTCAGATGAAGATTATAATCAAAGAATATTAAAATTGGGTGAAATAACATTTATTAAACCAGATACAACAGGTCTGATTTTTTTTACTGTAAGTTAATATTTTTTTAATTAAAATTATATCAAAATTAAATAAAAATTTAATTAACTTTCAGAAATTAAAAAAACAAAAAAAGCACCTTATATTGGTAATTCTACTGCAACTTATTATCGAAAATATGGTCCATCAGGTATTTTTACCAAAGCAGCTGAGGGTTCTTCATCGATTAATCAATACTTTACACAAAAAGAATCAAATATTGCAATTGAAACAGAAGAAGATTTAGAAGAATCTGCAGAAAGTACACAAGATGAAATGAACATTGAAAGTGACAATGACAGTAATACTTTTTCTAAACAAATAGAAACATTAGAAGTAATTCTTCGACAAAATAAAAAAAAAATTTCAGCATATGATTATCTTAGATATCAGGCAGTTTATGAATTTTTTATTAATCGACAAGAAAAAAATATGACAAGCAAAAATGCAGCATCTGAAGCAGCAAGAAAAGTTTATGACAAAGGATTATATCGTGCAAAAGTAATTTGTCGATGGGCAAAAAGTTGGATTGAAAATGGTTCATTACCAGTATCTTTACAAGGCTGTCATCAAAAAACTAAATCATTAATTGATGATGAAGATGTAATTGAAAAAAGTTTAGAATTTATTCATATAAATGAAGGAAAAATTTCACCAAAATTATATAAAACATTTATTAATAAAACTCTTTTTTTACAATTGGGAATAATTAAATCAATTACAGAAAAAACAGCTAGAGTATGGTTACGAAAACTTGGACTTGTGCCACAATCACGAAAGAAAGGTATTTATTTTGATGGGCACGAGCGTTCAGATGTGATAGAATATAGAGAAATGTTTCTTAAAAAAATGGAAGAATTTGAAAAATTAATGCCAACATTTGAAGGTATTAATATGGAACAAAAAGATCCAATTTTATCAAATGGTGAAAAACTTCATATTCTTGTAACTCATGATGAGTGTCTCTTTTATGCTAATGATGATCGTCCTATAATTTGGGCTCCTCTTGGTGAACCTCCTCTTCGTAAAAAAGGACAAGGAAAGTCAATAATGGTTAGTGAATTTCTTGCAGAAACAATTGGTTGTTTAAGATTAACAGATGAACAAGCTGAATTATATCCTGAAATATCACAAAAAGCACGAAAATTTTTACATCCTGGTAAAAATGAAAAAGGGTGGTGGACATCAAAACATTTGCTTGAACAAGTAAAAGATATTGCTATTCCTATTTTTGAAATAGTGCATCCTAATGCCATAGCATTATTTGCATTTGATAACAGTACCAATTATGGAGCAATGGCGGATGATGCTTTATGTATACAACGAATGAATCTAAATCCAGGTGGACGTCAACCAATAATGAAAAATACTAAATTTGGATTAGAAAATACTTTTCAATCAATGGTATTTCCTTCTGATCATCCAAAATATCCAAACAAGCCTAAAGGTATTAAACAAATATTAATTGAAAGGGGATTATGGTGTGATAATTTAAATCTTGATTGTCAACTATGCAAAAATAAAGTAAAAGATCCAGCACGAATTAATTGTTGTGCACGTAGAATTTTATCATTACAACCAGATTTTTTGACACAAAAATCTGAATTAGAAACTGTAATTGAAATGGCAGGATATAAATGTATTTTTTATCCAAAATATCATTGTGAATTAAATTTTATTGAGATGTATTGGGCAGCAACCAAAAGATATACACGTGAACATTACAATTACACATGGAATGGATTACAAAAGACTGTTCCTGAAGCATTAGATTCTGTTTCATTAATTGAAATAAGACGTTTTGCACGAAAATCATGGAGATACATGGATATTTATAGAAAAGGAGTAACAGGAAAGCTTGCTATGTTTGCAGAAAAAAAATATAAGTCACACAGAAGAGTTCCTGATGATATACTTAATCAAATTAATTTAGAAAATAATAATGAATAATAAATTTTTTATAAAAAAAATAAATAAATTTTATAAATTTTCATAATGATATATTAAATATCATTAACCAATAAAATTCATACTAAGTCACGTTTTTCTTATATTACATAAGCCAGAAAAATTGAGAATTTTTTTTTTTTGCCTAATTAGTTCATCTCTTCAAAAGCTATTTTATGGTACTAATTTTATAAAATTCTGATCACTAGATTAAAAGATATACAAGGTGCCTATTATAGAGGTTTCGCACTGTATTATTATTATTATTATTATTATTATTATTATTATA
>PQFF01000222.1:105524-160024 GCA_003547095.1 Diversispora epigaea | reverse complement strand
ATAATAATAATAATAATAATAATAATAAAACCGTGGGAATCGCGGGGGCTATAATAATAATAATAATAATAATAATAAAACCGTGGGAATCGCGAGAGCTATAATAATAATAATAATAATAATAATAAAACCGTGGGAATCGCGAGGGCTATAATAATAATAATAATAATAATAATAAAACTGTGGGAATCGCGGGGGCTATAATAATAATAATAATAATAATAATAATAATAAAACCATGGGAGCAAAAATCGCGAGGGTTATAATAATAATAATAATAATAATAATAATAAAACCGTGGGAATCGCGGGGGCTATAATAATAATAAAACCGTGGGAACAAGAATCACGGGGCTATAATAATAATAATAATAAAATCGTGGGAACAAGAATCATGGGGCTATAATAATAATAATAATAAAACTGTGGGAATCGCGGGGGCTAATAATAATAATAATAATAATAATAATAATAATAATAATAATAATAATAATAATAATAATAAAACCGTGGGAGCAAAAATCACGAGGGTTATAATAATAATAATAATAATAATAAAACCGTGGGAATCACGGGGGCTATAATAATAATAATAATAATAATAATAATAAAACCGTGGGGCTATAATAATAATTATAACAAAACCGCGGGGGCTATAATAATAATAATAATAATAATAAAACCATGGAAGCTATAATAATAATAATAATAATAATAAAACCATGGGGCTATAATAATAATAATAATAATAATCTTAATAAAAAACCGCGGGAGCTATAATAATAATAATAATAATAATAAAAAAACCGTAATCGTGGGAATTAAAAATCGTGGGAGACGAAACTGTGGGAACAAGAATCGTGAGAGCTAAAAACTGTGGGAGACAAGAATAATAATAATAACAAAACCGCGGGGGCTATAATAATAATAATAATAATAAAATCGTGGAAGCTATAATAATAATAATAATAATAATAATAATAATAATAATAATAAAACCGTGGGGCTATAATAATAATTATAACAAAACCGCGGGGGCTATAATAATAATAATAATAATAATAATAAAACCGTAGAAGCTATAATAATAATAATAATAATAAAACTGTGGGGCTATAATAATAATAATAATAATAATCTTAATAATAAAACCGCGGAAGCTATAATAATAATAATAATAATAATAAAAAAACCGTAATCGTGGGAATTAAAAATCATGGAAGACGAAACCGTGGGAACAAGAATCGTGAGAGCTAAAAACCGTGGGAGACAAGAATAATAATAATAACAAAACCGCGGGGGCTATAATAATAATAATAATAATAATAATAATAATAATCTTAATAATAAAACCGCGGGAGCTATAATAATGATAATAATAATAATAAAAAAACCATAGGGATAAGAATCGTGGGAATTAAAAATCGTGGGAAACGAAACCGTGGGAGCAAGAATCGTGAGAGCTAAAAATCGTGAGAGACAAGAATAATAATAATTATAAAACTGTAGGGGCTAAATAATAATAATAATAATTATAATAAAAATATTATAATTATAATAATCGCCGAATAATCACCGAATAATCGTCGAATAATCGCGAATAATCGTCGAATAATCGCCGAATAATCGCCGAATAATCGACGAATAATCGCCAAATAATCGCGAATAATTGACGATTATTCGCGATTATTCGTCGATTATTCGTGACGATTATTCGAGTCTAAATATAGACCCGATTCCTAACACTATCTATATTATCAAAATTGAGCAAATTATGAATGATTAAATTTCGAATAGAAATAATTCATTATGTTCAAAATTAACTACTCATAATTTGCTCAATTTTAATAATANACCGTGGAAGCAAGAATCGTGGAAGTTAAATAATAATAATAATAATAATAATAATAATAATAATCTTAATAATAAAACCGCGGGAGCTATAATAATGATAATAATAATAATAAAAAAACCATAGGGATAAGAATCGTGGGAATTAAAAATCGTGGGAAACGAAACCGTGGGAGCAAGAATCGTGAGAGCTAAAAATCGTGAGAGACAAGAATAATAATAATTATAAAACTGTAGGGGCTAAATAATAATAATAATAATTATAATAAAAATATTATAATTATAATAATCGCCGAATAATCACCGAATAATCGTCGAATAATCGCGAATAATCGTCGAATAATCGCCGAATAATCGCCGAATAATCGACGAATAATCGCCAAATAATCGCGAATAATTGACGATTATTCGCGATTATTCGTCGATTATTCGTGACGATTATTCGAGTCTAAATATAGACCCGATTCCTAACACTATCTATATTATCAAAATTGAGCAAATTATGAATGATTAAATTTCAAATAGAAATAATTCATTATGTTCGAAATTAACTACTCATAATTTGCTCAATTTTAATGATATAGGTCTGAAATTTTTACAGAAGATGCACATAATTCTTATATTTCAACTCACTTATTACAGCATTTGACATTTACTTATTAAAATAAAAAGTTATTACGTTGTAACGATGATGAATTATTTCCGTTTTGTAATTTATAAATTCTGATATATGCAAAATTATACGAATAAATTCATAAACTAGCCTATGTAGATCCTATATAGATCTCCTAACTTCAGCCAACTCTAACCTTAACTCTGGTAGTTGACATCTATATTCACATAATGTTGTATAATTTTGCATATATCAGAATTTATAAATTACAAAACGGAAATAATTTATTATCGTTACAATGTAATAACTTTTTATTTTAATAAGTAAATGTTGAACACTGTAATAAGTGAGTTGAAAGACAAGAATGATGTGCATCGTCTGTAAAAATTTCAGACCTATATCATCAAAATTGAGCAAATTATGAATGATTAAATTTCGAATAGAAATAATTCATTATGTTCAAAATTAACTACTCATAATTTGCTCAATTTTAATAATATAGGTCTAAAATTTTTACAGGCGATGCACATAATTCTTATCTTTCAACTCACTTATTACAGCATTTGACATTTACTTATTAAAATAAAAAGTTATTACGTTGTAACAATGATGAATTATTTCCGTTTTGTAATTTATAAATTCTGATATATGCAAAATTATACAACATTATGTGAATATAGATGTCAACTACCAGAGTTAAGGTTAGAGTTGGCTGAAGTTAGGAGATCTATATAGGATCTACATAGGCTAGTTTATGAATTTATTCGTATAATTTTGCATATATCAGAATTTATAAATTACAAAACGGAAATAATTNGTAATAACTTTTTATTTTAATAAGTAAATGTTGAACACTGTAATAAGTGAGTTGAAAGACAAGAATGATGTGCATCGTCTGTAAAAATTTCAGACCTATATCATCAAAATTGAGCAAATTATGAATGATTAAATTTCGAATAGAAATAATTCATTATGTTCAAAATTAACTACTCATAATTTGCTCAATTTTAATAATATAGGTCTAAAATTTTTACAGGCGATGCACATAATTCTTATCTTTCAACTCACTTATTACAGCATTTGACATTTACTTATTAAAATAAAAAGTTATTACGTTGTAACAATGATGAATTATTTCCGTTTTGTAATTTATAAATTCTGATATATGCGAATATATCCGGATAAATTCATATGCAAATATATGCGGATATATGCGGATATATTCGAATAAATTCACAAATATATTCGGATAAATTCGCATATCAGATAAATCCGGATATTATGCGAATATATTTGGATATTATGCGAATATATTCGAATATTATGTGAATATATTCGGATATTATGCAAATATATCCAGATATATGTGAATTTTTAATGCGAATAAATGCGTGGGTGGTTGAATATATCCGGATTAATTTAAGGCAAATATATTCGGATATATTTGCTATTAAAAATTTCCTGATGTCATGTATTGTTTCAATAATTATATTTTTTTTTTTTAAAAATTTAAATACAATTTTGTAAAAGATAATTATCAGTTTTTTTAATTTGTGAAGATTTGAAAGTTTCAAAATTTATTCAAAAATCAAATTCAGTTTTTTTCGTATATATCTTATAGAAGTTTGAACAAATTTTATCTGTTAAAGAATTTGATGAATCAACTTAGTATGCCAGTTTAAATATTTAGAAGTTAAAGTTTTATCCATGTTATTGTTTTATATAATCATAAATTTAAATTAAATATGAGTTGTTTTATTCTTTAATTTACTTATATATATTGGTCAAATGGAAAAAAATATGATAGTTTTATTATAAATAGAATTTTAATTAATAACTAAATTTGTTAAAATTTATTAAATATAGGTAATCGATTTTTTTTGATTTTTTCAATTTACGAATTTTCACAAATAAGATATCTGATTTATGTATTGTAATATAAATTTTTATTTTTTTTATTTTTATATTATTTATTATCTTATTAAATTAGTTAATTTCAATTATGTATTATTTATTATTTTATTTATTGTTTATTCTTTATAATTAGTTAGTAATATAAATTAGGAAGATAAGTATCTCCAATAAATATCTTTATTATACTATATTTGATAATTAAAAATAATGATTACCCTAGATAATCATCTCTGATGATTATTTTCAGTAATCATCTCCTGTCATAAAAAAAAGTTAAAGAATATTTTTATCACACAAAAAGAATGTGATATAGTATTTTTAACAGTTATAAATATAAGACATTTTCTTGATAACAAATAGCAATCAGTTAGTTTTTTTGTAAAGAATCCAGATAATTATTTTTTTTTATCTTTATATAAGTTCAAGTAAAGGTAAAAGGAATTAATTAGTGAATTAATTTGAGTCTTGAGATACTTGTAACGATGTTTCCTTTTATTTTTCTTATATTATTTTTATATATTATTTAATAAACATATAATTATTCCATTAAATCTTAAAGTCTTGTTATAAATTATTTCTTGCATTTTGTATAAGTCACAAATTAACAAAGTCCCAATTGCTAACAAAAAAACTCACATGTCTTATTTTATAAATTCTGAGAAAACTCATAAAAATTAATTGTTTTAATTTTAAGTTTAAAATTATAAAGACCTTGTAATTATTCTATTTCTTCTAATTACATTGACTGATAGCATATAATAGTATATTTGTGTTATTAATAGAATTTTAATTTTTGTTCATTCAACCAGTAATATCAAGGATACTTATGTGCTGATACTTTATGCATATTTTGAAATAGTAATTGAAAAAATAAATATAGTATTATAAAATAATGACCCCTTGGGTCTAACTAATTTACAAACAACTAGAGAATTTATACTTGAATAACTTTATAATTTATACTGTTATCTCGATTTCATACTTTCCGCATTTAATAAAATAAAATTTAGCTTTATATTTACCTTTTATACTTTCTTACTTTTATGATTTAGCTTACATACTGGACATAATAACCTCTTAATAATTTCATAATAATCAAATTTTTCAATAATAAATTGTTTATATAAATTAGAATATCTTCACAATAACCTATTACAAAAGTAGTCATAAGTTAGATTGGATAATGTACTTGTCTCAGTTGATTCCTCTGAAATCATATGTGATAATTTTTCCAGTGATATCTTTTAGGTAATGTACTTATCTCAATTTTCAATAATATTTTCTTGTTTTTCTCACTTACCTTGATTTTTGGCAATTTTGATGAGCTAGATTTGATATTTGTATCAGTTGACTTTTTGGAAAAATCATTTATAATATTTATTTGGATATCTTTTAAACTTGAAATAGCACTTGCACTATAAGTTACTTGTCTAATTCTATTCATTCTTATTTCTTCAACTAATATATGATTTTTTTTAGCTCTGAAGGTTATTTTATGTAAATTTACATCAGTAATATCAGGTAGAAGTAATTTAATTTCATTATATACCAATATCCTTCAGATTTGTTATTAATTTTATTTTTAGATCTAATATTACTGATTCTATCTTCATATGCTTTATAGTAACAATACTAGTATAAAATCTCTTTTTGTCTAGTTTTCATTGCTTTATTAAATAAATCAACTATATTTTGAGCTGTAACTTTATTAAATCCCATTTCTAAAGAAAATTCAGGAATTTGAATGTCAAATGTATTATCAGATGTAATTTGTGTACAAGAAGCAATAATCTTATTATTATTGTCTTTGTCATAAATAGATATTTCATTCCTTAATCCCTGTTCTACCTTCTGATTATAAGAAATTTTTATTTCAGAGAAATGGCATTTTGTACCTAGCACCAATGTATTAGCTTCCACTATTTTGGAGGGGATGCCATTTTGTGACTGTTTATTGTGCGAACTAGTAGATAAGTTTGAAACTTGAAGTTGAAAATTCGATTGGATGCTTTTTTGCTCATGGAAAATAATAGAGGAAGTACCTTGAGCTCGAAGTTTTGCTTCTCTTTTTCTTTCTCTTATTTTGTTACTAATCTGTGCTTTATATACCTGATCCTGAAAATCATCAATTCTGGTGATTTGGGGTTTGTACGAATAAGTAGTTCGGAGTATTGAATATCCAACTCCTGGTATATATCAGAATTATCGAAAGTAGTCGCAGAGTGGTTAGATGTATTATCTAGCATATTTTCTACTTTTTCAGCGGAGCCGGGATGGTCAAAGAGAAATAGTACTTTGTGATTTACAGAATTGGTGTTATTATTTGTGCCAGAATGAGCAATAGATGATGGAATAGGTGTAAAGTTACTGACAAGATCGGAGAAGACTGCGAACATTATTAGTAGTTGTTTTAGTTTGGTATTTTCGATCCTAAGATTAGCAATTTCTTCTATAATTTGTTTTAATTTAGTATTTTAATAATTCGACCTCTGATGTCATGCTTAATAATAATTTTATATAAGACACGATTTATTTAAATTATCAAGGGAATGCAAATTTCAGAATTTCTATTTCTATTACCTACATAACACGAAATGATAGCCAATCTTTATGGAACTTGCTGATCACTTTTGCCATATATACATCTATTTGTATACGGTCAACTCTTGATATAAGAAATGTTACTTGTGAAACTGACTTCTCATAAAAATTACTGAAAGTAGACATATTAGTTTACACAAATTAATGTATCAATTTTGACAGTTTTGATTACTTTTTTTGATAGACAAGGTGTTACCATAATTGGAGTTTCTTATAGAGTTTTTTATGAATATATCTTTTTAATGGCAATTTCAGGTATGTAGATCTTGTTTTAATAAATCAAACAACAGCGATAATGTATGTTATCAAATGTTTAACTACAATGAAATAAAAAAAATAATAAAAATAAATACAACAATGTCATGTAAAAAATATAAAGAAATATTTCTTTTTATTTATCTTTATCTTGTAATAAAGAATTTTCTAGTAAAACATGTTTTAGCCATTGTTAATTAAATATTTCTTTATTTTGTTTTAAAGCAATTTCCAGTATAAGGTAGATCTTGTTTTAATAAATCAAACAACAGCATGTATTAGTGTGTTTTAATTCATTGTTAAATATATTTTTATATTTTTTAGTTATTTTTAATTTCTTTATTTAGTTTTTATTTTTGATTATTTTTTTAGATAGCATTGCTAATTATTATCATATTTTTTTAATTTCATTTTAGTCTTGTAATAAAGAAATTTTCAGTAAAATATGTTTTAGATGAAATTTGTTATTGTCAAATATTTATCATATTTTTAATTTCATTGTGTTGTGTTTATTTGTAATTAAATATTTTTTGTTTATTAATTATTTAGTTTTTACTTTATTTTATTTTGTATTTAAAGGACTGAATTTTGTCCAGATATTTTGGAGTTAATTAATAAATTATTGAGAATTTTATCTATTTAATTGAATTTTTAAAAGTGTTTTTTCATATTATAAATATACTTCTCTTTTTGTAATTTTTTATATTCTATTTCAAATAAGATGAAGCATATCTCAGTTAGATTTATTAGGCATGCTTTAAGAAATAATCAAAAACATGAAATTTGTTTATTAAAACAACAAAACCCAGAACTATCAAATCGAACTTTAGCAAGGAGATTTAATATTAGTATAAGTACCATTTCCAAAATTCTTAAAAATAGTAATTATTGGCTCAATATTGATCTTAATAGCAATGAAGCAAAAATGAAAAGAAGAAGANCATGTATTAGTGTGTTTTAATTCATTGTTAAATATATTTTTATATTTTTTAGTTATTTTTAATTTCTTTATTTAGTTTTTATTTTTGATTATTTTTTTAGATAGCATTGCTAATTATTATCATATTTTTTTAATTTCATTTTAGTCTTGTAATAAAGAAATTTTCAGTAAAATATGTTTTAGATGAAATTTGTTATTGTCAAATATTTATCATATTTTTAATTTCATTGTGTTGTGTTTATTTGTAATTAAATATTTTTTGTTTATTAATTATTTAGTTTTTACTTTATTTTATTTTGTATTTAAAGGACTGAATTTTGTCCAGATATTTTGGAGTTAATTAATAAATTATTGAGAATTTTATCTATTTAATTGAATTTTTAAAAGTGTTTTTTCATATTATAAATATACTTCTCTTTTTGTAATTTTTTATATTCTATTTCAAATAAGATGAAGCATATCTCAGTTAGATTTATTAGGCATGCTTTAAGAAATAATCAAAAACATGAAATTTGTTTATTAAAACAACAAAACCCAGAACTATCAAATCGAACTTTAGCAAGGAGATTTAATATTAGTATAAGTACCATTTCCAAAATTCTTAAAAATAGTAATTATTGGCTCAATATTGATCTTAATAGCAATGAAGCAAAAATGAAAAGAAGAAGAACTCCCAAATTTCCATTATTAGAAAATGCATTGATGAAATGGGTGGACAATGCACTTGCAGCCAAGTTAACAATAACTGGATTTATTTTAGTTCATCAAGCTCAAGAATTTGCCAAACTTCTCAATATTATTGATTTTAAAGCTTCTGAAGGTTGGTTAACTAATTTTAAAAAACGAGCTAATTTAAAACAATTTGTACATCATGGAGAAGCCAACAGTGTCCCTCTTGAACTTCTTCCAAGATTTAGGGAAGAATTAAAAGATTTATTAAAAAATTGGCCATTAGATAATATTTTTAATTGTGATGAAACTGCATTATTTTGGAAAATGGAACCCTCAAGATCTCTTGCTAAAGAAGAAATTTCTGGAACAAAGAAAAATAAACAAAGAGTTACAGTTCTTTTATGTTCAAATCTTAAAGGTATATATTATTGTTTTTATTATTAATAAGTAAAATTTTTATTAATTATTTTTAATTATTTTAGGTACAACTAAATTAAAACCCCTGGTAATTCATCATTTTAAAACTCCTCGTCCATTAACTGGAATAAAAAAAGAAGATTTACCAGTTAATTATTATTGGAATGACAAAGCATGGATGACTACAGAAATTTGGAATGAATTTTTGATTAATTTGAATATACAAATGAATATAGAAAATAGATCCATTATTCTTTTATATGATCAAGCAGCTGTTCATTGTAGTCAAAAAAGTTTAAAATCAGAAGATCTATCAAATATTACATTATATCCATTACCTGCCAATACCACAGCACATTTACAACCAATGGATGCTGAGATAATTCATTCTTTTAAAGCACAATATCGAAAACTTCTTGTGAAATTTAAAGTAGATCAATTCAATTTAAATACTAGTGACAACAACAACAAAAGCAGCAAGAATGATATTAATATTAAACATGCCATTTATTGGATATCTGAAGCATGGAATAATATCAGTTGTGATACTATTTTAAATTCTTGGAAAAAAACAGATATTGTGTCTATAGAACCTGATCCACAAACACCTTCTTCTATTAGTGCTATTTCAGATAGTACAATTACTGGAGAATTAATTCCATTGCAACAATATAATATTCTAGAAATTCATAATTTAATTAATCAATTACCTTATAATGATATTATTAATGTAAATGATTATATTGAAATTGATGATTCCCTTCAAATTCAAATATTAATATTACAAATGAAGAAATTGTAAATTCAGTTCAAAATAAACCAATTGAACCAAAATTAGCAATTCAAAGTATTAATAACGTTTTAAAATTTATAGAAGAATCAAAATTAGAAATAGATAATAGTCAAATGGAACTTCTTAATAATGTTCAACAAAAAATTTTGCAATATAAAAAATAGATATATTATATTTTTATTTTATTTTTTATTTTTTGTTTTATTTTTTATTGTTTATTCTATTTTTTATTTAATTTTTATTTTTATTTTTTATTTTTTATTTTATTTTTATTTTATTTATTTATTTAATTTTTATTTTTATTTTATTTATTTTATTTTTATTTTATTTATATTTTGTATTTGTATTTTTTATTTTATTTTGTATTTTTTATCTTATCTTTTAAAATAAAAAATAATATGCAAAATTTTTAACATTTTTAATAAAAAATTTATTTATTAAAATAAGGTTTATAACTCATAACTATCTTTAACGTTAATAATTTTTATTAAAATTAATAATACGAAATAGGGTATTTGAAAAATTTACCGTGTATAGAAATTTCTTATAAAAAGATACACGGTAAACGGAAATTTTTGAAAATCTTGACTAATATATAATTGTAAGAATTGTCGAAATTGATGCATTTATTATAATTTAATGTAATGTAACCAATTCCAGGAATTTTTATGAGAAATCAGTTTCACAAGTGAAATTTCTTATATCAAGAGTTGACCGTAACCTATAAAAGCATCATGTCTGAACAAAGTAGTCTTGCTTCCACAAAAAATGAAGAAAAACCCACTCCTGAGATGGTTCGGAAATACAATACTGAACAACTTATCCAATTTTTGCGCGAGAAGAAAGAAAACCTACAGCTTGACGATGACGATTGTGCAATCCTCCGCAATGAAAAGATCACCGGTAGTGTTTTTTTCAAGTTAACCAAAGAAGAATTTATGCAAGTTGGAATGAAGTTGGGACCCGCGAAAGAACTAGTAAATTTCGCCAAGGAAATTAAAGGAGGTAGATAAATTTCATTTTTGCTCACACCATGTCATATTTGTCAATAATACCAAATACTTACTTAGCCGTTTTTTTTTCGCCTTTATTATTATGTAACATCGAATACATAATCATGTGCTTTTTTTTTTCTTCACGTTGAAATAGATGAAATACAACTCGGGAAAGAACAAATCGCAGATGCTTTTCCTCAAGGTATATATTCATTGGAAACTCGCCATTTTTATATTGAGGTTTGCTAAACACATTATTTATATTCTAGGCTTGCCATACTTAAAACCGGAGCCATTACTCCGCACTTCTGGTGCAGATTGGGGATATCAATGTCACCCATCTTTAAGGGATATTTTACGAAAGGCGCTTAAAGATCATTATGAAAAATTTATCTTAGGGCGTTTTGATAAAACAACAATTCCATTGTATCTCTTCCTTTCTGGAGCTGGTACTGGAAAATCTCGAAATGCTAATGAATTTCACCAAACAGCAATCACATGTTTGTCAGCTCAAGAAGATATGGAGCTGTTGACTCGAATCAAAAAAGCTTATGTATTCCTTGTCAGCTTTGAAAATGGAACTTCCATACTACCAAAAGAAAACCCTTATCTTGGCATTGGTACTCGAATGTTATTTCAGCTTCTCAGAGATAAAATGGATTTTTTTGATATTGAAAGAAAATATAATTCACCAAATCCATTAGAAGTTGTGTCATTGGTTGCTAAACGTTATAATCAATCTTTGAAAGATGTTACTGTTATTTTGGTTGTTGACGCCATGCAACAACTTATGAAGAGCAAAGATGATGGTTTAAAGGCAGATTCTCAGTTTTACGAGACTCTGTCAGGTATTGCAGACCTTGCATTAAAAGGCACTTTCTTGATTCCAGTTTGTACCTCAACAATTAGCGGCCAAGTTGAGAATTCATTAAAACACTCACCTCGGAATCGTGTATACTTACCAATTATTTCTTTACAACCTCCATACTATCATCAAGGAGACAAAATAGCTCCTGTCTTCAACGAGGATGAAGTTACCAATATTCTTGTGCAAGATTGTGGAGGACATGGAAGAGCTCTAGAAGTTCTGAGTGATTGCTTGAAGGGTCGTGATATTGAACAATGCAATCTTAATACTCTGATGCACGAACTGCGTTTTAGACTTACCAATAGATACCGTGATGCTATTTTTGATTTCACAGAATACGCCAGGCCCATTTCACGAGCAATATTAACTCGAAGTCGTTTGAATTTATATAAGACTATTCCAAATACTAATAAAACACCGGATGAACTTGTTGGGAACGGATTGATTCGATTTGAACGAATAAATGAGGATGGTCCAACGGGATACCTAGTAGCACCATACATTTGGCTCTGGATATTTGCAGAGATATCTCATGAACAAGGAGACCCAATACTTCGAGATTGGGAATTTACTGATTATACGGAACAAAGAGTGCTTTTGGATCCAGTATCATCATTACATTCTAAGGCATGGCAAAGTTTTGAAAAGTTTGTCGCGTTAATTCGTTGTATAAAGTCATCTATAATCAAAGAAGATGAGTTAACAACAATGTCAGAAATTCACGCAGGAGCACGTTTGAATGGTGATATTCAATTTAAAAATCACAATCTAAGACTTGAGGTTGCCAAACACCAAACAAACACAAATTCTGAAAATTATACTGCAAGTATATGGAATGTTGAATGTCAAAATTCTACTATTGATGTTCGACAATTTAGACATTGTATTGTTAATGCTCCAAGTTCTCCACATGGTGATGCTTTTCTCTCATTAGATCAACAGAATACCAAGATTTTAAATGAAGTTCACCAATACAAATTAATGAAAAAACCAATTACTCAAGAAGAATACATACAAGAACGTAAAAAATCAGCATCAAGAAATGATTTTTTCATCCTATTTACAACTGCAGAAAACTGTAATATTAAACTTCCAAATCAGTCTGGAATTGTAGATGGAAAAGTTTTTAATGACTATTTTGGACCATTTGCTGGAAGAGCATACAAGTGGGTTATGCCCAAATCCAAGAAAATTTCAAAATTAAATATTAATAATGCATCTTTCAATCAACTTTGCGAGATGTACCGAATTGGCAAAAAACGAGCAAATACAATCATATTAACAAGACCATTTGAAAATATTACAGATGCAAATATAAAAACAAAAATACCAATTAATTTATTGAAGAATTTTTGTTTTCGAAAAGGTCTTCATATGATTTCCCATATTATGCCTTGATTCATGTAATTACAATATTTCAAATAGATGGTATTCTACAATTTGATAATCTATTTTAGATGATGACACTGAACTGTATTAAAAGGATAAAATAACAAATTAATAATAGGTAAAGATAAAAAAAATGAGTTTTCTTATTAAACTTTGAAGTTATTTTCTGAATACAGTCAGTGTAACAAAGTTTTTCAATATATAACACGCTTAATTCATAATTCGCCGGTCATGTGCATGATTTTTATAGTTGATTTTCGGGTTATTATCTCTATGCATATATATGCATACTTTTTCTAATGAAAAAATTCGTTCTACTAAAAATTTCTGTAAAACGATACAAACCTGCTGAATTTTATAAATATAAACAATGAAAATATAATAATCAAAAAAAACTAATTTAATATTATATTTTACTTGGGGCATTGGTGGATTTTGATAACAACACTATGCAGCAATTTCACTTCATAAACTTTGAAAAACTATACTTTTATGAACTTGTAGATATTTTATATTAATATTTATTTGAATTTCTATTTACTAATGTCGCAATTCATCTGTTCTTGACGTTCTAACACTATTGCTGCCATTTCACGTTTACAAGCTGCAGAATATCTACCGATCCAATTTTCAATTGTCTCTACTTTTGGTATAATTTCAGGATCTAATTCTCCACTGGTTGCCATATCATTTAGTTCTGATAACATGTCATGAGNTTGAAGTTATTTTCTGAATACAGTCAGTGTAACAAAGTTTTTCAATATATAACACGCTTAATTCATAATTCGCCGGTCATGTGCATGATTTTTATAGTTGATTTTCGGGTTATTATCTCTATGCATATATATGCATACTTTTTCTAATGAAAAAATTCGTTCTACTAAAAATTTCTGTAAAACGATACAAACCTGCTGAATTTTATAAATATAAACAATGAAAATATAATAATCAAAAAAAACTAATTTAATATTATATTTTACTTGGGGCATTGGTGGATTTTGATAACAACACTATGCAGCAATTTCACTTCATAAACTTTGAAAAACTATACTTTTATGAACTTGTAGATATTTTATATTAATATTTATTTGAATTTCTATTTACTAATGTCGCAATTCATCTGTTCTTGACGTTCTAACACTATTGCTGCCATTTCACGTTTACAAGCTGCAGAATATCTACCGATCCAATTTTCAATTGTCTCTACTTTTGGTATAATTTCAGGATCTAATTCTCCACTGGTTGCCATATCATTTAGTTCTGATAACATGTCATGAGGTCACTTTTATTAGCGTTGCCTGCATGAAAAAAACCTTGTAATAGTGTAATAATTCTTTTTGACATTTTTGCTCCACCTCTTTTTCCAAATTTTTGATTAGCTTTCAATGCCCACCCAGACATAAGTTGAAATTCTATATCAATACTGTAATATTAATACAAAGTAAATTTTAATTTGTCTATATATTATTTTAGCTTTCAATAAATAACAATCTATTTATATTTCCTTCATGATTTTCATTAGATAACGTATCTATTTTTGTACGTTTAGAATTAGTATCTGTAATTGATAAGTTTTAGTTAGATTGTAAAATAATTATTATAAAATTTGAAATAAAAAAATAAAAATAATAAAAATAATAAAAATTACCAAAATTTGAAATTGGTACAATCCATGTAGATTGCGAATTAGTAGGTGTAGATAAAGTGGGTTTTGGTTTTATTGTCTCCGATTTTGGTAGTTTTTCTATTTGTGCTGGAGAATAATTGATATAATTTCCTATCTTTGGCAAAGGACGTGCTTGTATATAACCTGCAAATGGACTTTCAATTGGCCATTTCCATTCATTCAAATTAGATATTCCAACTAATGATTTTATTTTTATTGCTTTTTCTATATAATTACCTTCTTTAATTTCAAATCCAATTCTAACATATCTTTTAATGGGGTATACAGATAAACTGTACGGTACGAAACGCTATTTTGTACTGTACGAATTGAAATTAATTCGACTGTACGATTAATTTTCTATATTATGTTATCGTACGTAACACAAAATAATATTTTATACCTGTGACCCGAAATATAAAGCAAATTCCGTTGACCAAATTTTACTTCTAATCTAACTAACCCCAACCTTAACTAACCTAACCCAACAACCCTAACCCTAACAACCCTAACCCTAACTTAACTATTCCTAACCCTCCTGACCAGTTAAGGATTGTACGAATTTTGTGCACTTTTTTTGTAAAATCGTACAGTACAAAATAGCGTTTCGTACCGTACAGTTTATCGTCATACCTCTTTTAATGGCATGCGCAATCTATTGAAATTATATTTATTATTATAAATTTATTTTTAAAAAAAAAATTTGATATTTTTAAATTACTAACTTATGCATGATGAGAATCAATAGCTGTTTTGACTTCAAAAAAATTCACTCTCTAACTTCAATATCATACTATTCTTTCCAATGAGCATCATTTCAGTATTGTGATAATGAGGTCCATTATCAGAAATTAATATAATCCATTTTGGTTTATTAAACATAATTTCGAATACTGCATGAAGTGATGATGCAGTAAACCATGTATCCTGCTTTGTATCGGTAGACCAGTGATCAAATGCTGCTATATTTAGTTTTCCATTATTTTCTTGTTTTGTATACATCAATATAGAATATAATGTCCATCCTTTTTTTTCAAAAAATTTGGATTTGGTTTCTTGAGCAGATTTTGGTAAAATACGCATTTTGTAATCAACAATAAGTATAGTCCTATCTTTATCTAATTTTAGCAAGTTTGCTTGAACTTGTATATTGAGATAAGTTTTTCTAGCCTGATGTGCTAAATAATGAAGTAATTTTTCTTTTTTATTTTCTAACAATTGTTTTTCTTTTACTATAGATTCTAGTTCATTAAAAAACAAATAAAGTTTTGAACATTGAATACATCTAATAGTATGCATTTTAGTGCACTCACCAAATGTAAAAGGTAAACAATGGCCAATACATTCATCATGTTCAATTTGACCATTATTTTTAACAATAAGTTCATGTACATATTCTCTTTTTATATAACGTCTAATTTGCTCCATATCTTGTAATAATTTATTTTATAATTTATAATAAACTAGGAAACGGGAACCGTTATGAGTCCGGAGCAATTGATTAGTTTATTAGAATGTTGATATAGTATTTAATTATTAGTTTATTAGATTGTTGATAAAGTATTTAATTATTAGTTTATTAGATTGTTGATTAAATTTAATTTAGAAAGAAAAATCAATACAATGTATAATAAATTATTAACAGGATATTAAATTAAAAACACTTGATTTTACAAATATAAATAAAGATTTTTTAATTTTATTGTTCAAAAATTTTATTATAAATTAAAAAAATTTAAAAATTCATTGCCTAATACTTATTTGTAATAATGTTAATTTATTTGATAGGCGCGATAACACGTGATCAAAGTATTGTAACAATGCACAAGTGTAGTAAGCAGACAAGCCATATGAAAGCCACATACAAGCAACAATAACGCGAGAACTTTTTTTTCAAAATTTCATTAGCATGCGTCTGCTGAATGATAAAATGGATGACAAAATTATTTTCCATAACTCCATTCGAAAACGTAAATCCAGAGAGAATGAGGCACCTGAACATCATGAAACGCATCTTGCAAAGCAACGCGAAAAAAAAGCAGCAGAAAGTGTTGAAGAACGAGAAGCGCGTCGTGCATATGACCGAAAACAAAAACAACTAAAGTTAATGACGGAAACCAACCAATAACGTGAAAGACGCCTAGAAAATAATCGTTTTAAAAAAAAGCCACTCGAGCCACAAAGCCACAGCAAGTTCAGAACACAGAGCCGCAGCAAGTTCAGAACACAGAGCCGCAGCAAGTTCAGAACACAGAGCCGCAGCAAGTTCAGAACGAAGAGCCGCAGCAAGTCACAGCAAGTTCAGAACGCAGAGCCGCAGCAAGTTCGAAACGTAGAGCCACAGGAGTTGCGAGCCGTAAATCCGCAGCATCAAAATTGGAATGGTGAAAATATACATGTCGAGGCATTCCCCGCTTCTACTCTCGATGATTCTGAAAAAAAGATTCTACAGAAATTTCGCAACAAAGTTGATAATTTCAAACATACACTTTGCCTTACATGTAATGAAAGCTTCCCATCTATAGTACTTACTGTGGGAAAGTGTCGTCGCTGCTATAACGAGAAGACTTCCCCAAAAAAATTCTCATCGGAGAATGACATGGATCCGGGTGAAGTACCTGAAGAACTTCAAAACCTTACAGAAATTGAGGTGATGCTGATCGCACAAGTTTTCCCCGTGATGTCAGTTTACATACTTCGTGGGGGACAGCATGGATACCATGAAAATGTAATAAACTTTCCTCAAGATGTGCAAGAATTTACCACTCACCTCCCTCGACATCCGTCATTATTAGATGTACTTGTTGTACGTCGTCAATCAGCAAATAATTTGGCAGGATTTAGGGATTTTAAAGTCTGTCGCGCTAAAGTTTCTCGCGCATTACATTGGTTGAAGGAAAATAATCGTTACTATGAAAACATTATTATTGATAATGAAATTCTTGAATCCTTGCCTGTTGATGGTCCTATTGATGACCAGCTTCAGAAAACTCAAATTATTGCTGAAGATAATAACCATCATGGAGATGACGGAAATGAAGGAGATGCGATTACACATACTTTTGTTCTGTTTCTTCCTTCAGTTCACTGTGAAGACGATGCCATTAAAAGTACCCTTGATCGCGTACAAAACAAAAATCGTCCAATAAAATGGCCAGAGATTAACAACCATCCCATCAATGAATTCCAAACGCCAGGATATATTGCACGTGCGTTTCCAACTTTATACCTGACCGGATACGCAGATCTTCGTGCAGAACGTATTAAGGATGTCAAGCCTGCCGAATACTTCAAGCACCTTCTTCAATATAAAGACGGAAGATTTGCGTGTCACACTCGTTGGCGATATTTCGCTTTAAATTCCCAAATGCGTTGGAGAGCACTACAAGAGGGAAAAGTATACGTTAAACAAAACCTCTCCGACGCTCAAATCACTGTTTCGGATATTCAGGAAAAAATTAATCAAGGTGATAGCCATTTTGCCGATAGGATCATGCGATTTGGTGAGGGTTTACGCGGATCACGGCAATTTTGGAATGCGCGGCGCTGGGAACTATCTGACATGATTAAACAGATAGGTTCACAAGGCCTAATTTTCTTTACATTTAGTGCTGCCGATCTGCACTGGCCCGAGCTTCATAAACTCATGCCATCTAGCGAAAATCCTGCAGCAAGATGCCATAACCAAAATATTATTAATAATCCTCATATAGCGGTCTGGTTTTTCAATAAGAGGTTTGAAATTTTTTTTAATGATGTTCTAAAGCAGCAATGGGATTTGGAAGATTGGTGGTACAGATTCGAATGGCAACACCGTGGTAGTGTCCATANGACCATCATGGAGATGACGGAAATGAAGGAGATGCGATTACGCGTACTTTTGTTCCGTTTCTTCCTTCAGTTCACTGTGAAGACGACGCCATTAAAAGTACCCTTGATCGCGTGCAAAACGAAAATCGTCCAATAAAATGGCCAGAGATTAACAACCATCCCATCAATGAATTCCAAACGCCAGGATATATTGCACGTGCGTTTCCAACTTTATACCCGACTGGATACGCAGATCTTCGTGCAGAACGTATTAGGGATGTCAAGCCTGCCGAATACTTCAAGCACCTTCTTCAATATAAAGACGGAAGATTTGCGTGTCACACTCGTTGGCGATATTTCGCTTTAAATTCCCAAATGCGTTGGAGAGCACTACAAGAGGGAAAAGTATACGTTAAACAAAACCTCTCCGACGCTCAAATCACTGTTTCGGATATTCAGGAAAAAATTAATCAAGGTGATAGCCATTTTGCCGATAGGATCATGCGATTTGGTGAGGGTTTACGCGGATCACGGCAATTTTGGAATGCGCGGCGCTGGGAACTATCTGACATGATTAAACAGATAAGTTCACAAGGCCTAATTTTCTTTACATTTAGTGCTGCCGATCTGTACTGGCCCGAGCTTCATAAACTCATACCATCTAGCGAAAATTCTGCAGCAAGATGCCATAACCAAAATATTATTAATAATCCTCATATAGCGGTCTGGTTTTTCAATAAGAGGTTTGAAATTTTTTTAATGATGTTCTAAAGCAGCAATGGGATTTGGAAGATTGGTGGTACAGATTCGAATGGCAACACCGTGGTAGTGTCCATATTCATGGAATCGGAAAAAGACGAAATGTACCTACGATAGAATGGAGTCGAATGAAGGATGACGAAAACATGATGAAAGGTGTAGTACAATATCTTGATACACTTATTACCACGATAAATCCAGGACTTAACGCACCTGTTCCTGACCGGCATCCATGCCAGAAGAACAAAGACGAACAATGCTATGATCAGCAAGATTATATTGATCTGATCAACAAGTTGCAACGCTATACACGTTGCAGTTCTTCGTATTGTCTTCGTGTTAAAGGTGGCCAGCAATCTTGCCAGTTCGGATACCCTAAGGAAAACGTCGAATACACCTTTGTACGTGATGATGGTCGCGGCCAGCCAGAGCTCATAACAGCAAGAAACGATCCATTAATCAACCCACATAGCCGACTTCAATTGCAAGGTTGACGAGCAAATGTTGATTTAAAGCCGATCCTAAATACCCATGTGGCTTTACAATAAATTGCGAAGTATGCGAGCAAGGCAGAACCCCCGATCGACTGCCTTTTCGGAAATATTGAATAAAATCCTTAGTAACAATAGCCCTGATGACTCAATACTTACCTCAGTCCAAAAGCTGCTACTCCACAGTGTCGCAGAACGCGATGTTTCTGCCCAAGAGACTTGCTACCTTCTACTTGGTCTTCCACTGTACCATTCAAGTAGGTCATCTGTATTCTTAAATCTCAACAAAGAAGTACCAAGGTGGATTTGTGGCACCGGAGAAAGTGAAGAGTTTTTTACGATTGATTCTGGACGGATGGAACAACCACCTTTAAAAAAATACTGGGACCGACCTGCCAAATTTGATGATTTTACATTATTTCGGCTCAATTTAACACACAAGTTTGTCAAAAATCAATGGAATGTTTGTAAACAAGAAAATATTGTACGCATCTTTCCGCGCCCGTCACCCTTACGCGAAAGTCCTCAATGAGAAGAGTTTTGCTGTGTAAAGGTTCTTCTTCACGTTCGGCATCGAAATCTTCAACAATTGACAGAGAATGGGGCCATAACATGGTCAGCTCTGTATGACCGCCATATAGAAGAAATCAATGCTGATCCGATTGATATACTTGGTCCACCTGTAGATAATGAGCCAAACGAAATTGATGATGAAGAGGATGAAGAACCACTCGAAGAAGATGAGCAGGACGAATTCCAACTTGACTGGATGCTTTTGGTGGAAATGGATCCAAATGCAAACATCGATTGTTCCTTTGGCTTAGAATCTCGGGATATGGATCGGAATCATGACTGGATCAATGATGTCATGCAACGATACTCTAATACTGATCTTATAAACGCAGATACTTTTGTGAATAGAGCCAGCAGTAAGCAAAGGAATAAAGAAACCGGAGATCTAATTACGGACATTTTCGATCATCAAACGTTAAATGAGAAACAAATGATGATCTTTAAGCGAATAGAGTCTCATTACAATGATATGCTTACAGGTCATCAAGTTGATCCGTTAAGAGTTATAGTAATGGGGACTGCAGGTACCGGAAAAACCTATCTCATTAAAACAATTCGAAGTCGGCTTTGCGAGATGGCAGGAATTGGATCTAAATCACTTGTACTTGTGCTTGCACCAACAGGTGTCGCGGCTTTCAACATCAACGGAAGAACGATCCATTCGACACTTTCTATCCCCATAATCACCGATAAGAATCTCAACATAAATGACGAACGGCTGAAGCAACTACAGAATAGATTAAAAAATGTGAGTTATTTTATAATTGATGAGAAAAGTATGGTCGGTCGCTGAATGTTTGGTTTAATAGACATGCGACTTCGGCAAACTTTTCCCGAGCACAATAATGAGGCCTTTGGTGGAAGATCAGTAATTATGTTTAGTGATTTCGGCCAGCTTCCGCCTATGCTTGATCTTCCCATGTACATCAACATTTCGCGAGATCTATTATCTAATAATGGTCTTGCAGCATATCTACAGTTCAAAGAGGCGTACAAACTTGATATTATTCAGCGCCAATCTGGAAATATTAAAGAACAACACATCAGTAAATTTTTTTAAACGTAAGCCTTCGAAGTCCTTCACTCCGATAACCTTCGAATACCTCCAACATAAACGTAATATTTACGAAGGTTATTGGTACCGAAAACCTTCATTTTTATTAATAAAACGTAATACTCCGGAGGTTATTGATATCAATAACCTTCAATAACCTTCACTTTATCATAATAAACGTAATATTTGCGAAGGTTATTGGTCCGATAACCTTCAATAACCTTTGAAAACGAAATTATTACAATAACCTCCGACATAAAAAATTTCCTGATGCAGGACTTTAGAGACCTTCTTTTACGGTTGCGCAATGGAGAATCTACTTTAGCTGACTGGAAGATTCTTACTACACGATTTGAAGGGAAGCTAAGTAGAACAGAGTGTGACAGATTCTCTGACGCTATGTTCCTCCTAACAAAGTGGTCAGATGTTAATGCGCTCAATATAGAACAGCTTAAGTCTCTAAATGTTCCTGTTGCAAAAATTCTCGCGGTACATACAGGTGGCAACGAAGCCAAAAAAGCAGATTCCGACGTTGCACATGGCCTTGAAGCACAATTGTTATTGGCGAGAGGTGCACGTGTTNAACAGGTGTCGCGGCTTTCAACATCAACGGAAGAACGATCCATTCGACACTTTCTATCCCCATAATCACCGATAAGAATCTCAACATAAATGACGAACGGCTGAAGCAACTACAGAATAGATTAAAAAATGTGAGTTATTTTATAATTGATGAGAAAAGTATGGTCGGTCGCTGAATGTTTGGTTTAATAGACATGCGACTTCGGCAAACTTTTCCCGAGCACAATAATGAGGCCTTTGGTGGAAGATCAGTAATTATGTTTAGTGATTTCGGCCAGCTTCCGCCTATGCTTGATCTTCCCATGTACATCAACATTTCGCGAGATCTATTATCTAATAATGGTCTTGCAGCATATCTACAGTTCAAAGAGGCGTACAAACTTGATATTATTCAGCGCCAATCTGGAAATACTAAAGAACAACAGGACTTTAGAGACCTTCTTTTACGGTTGCGCAATGGAGAATCTACTTTAGCTGACTGGAAGATTCTTACTACACGATTTGAAGGGAAGCTAAGTAGAACAGAGTGTGACAGATTCTCTGACGCTATGTTCCTCCTAACAAAGTGGTCAGATGTTAATGCGCTCAATATAGAACAGCTTAAGTCTCTAAATGTTCCTGTTGCAAAAATTCTCGCGATACATACAGGTGGCAATGAAGCCAAAAAAGCAGATTCTGACGTTGCACATGGCCTTGAAGCACAATTGTTATTGGCGAAAGGTGCACGTGTTATGCTGACAGTAAACTTGTGGACAGAAGCTGGATTAGTTAATGGTGCAATGGGAATTGTGCAAGATATAATATTCAAAGAAGATCAGGGACCACCTTCTCTTCCTATGGCAGTTCTCATCTCTTTTGACAATTACGAAGGTCCCACCTTAGAGGGCACAAGAGTTGTCCTAATTGCTACCATTCGGCATACCTGGGAGGGTAAATCCGGAATATTGTACTCACGTCTACAGGTTCCTATTCGTTTCGCGTGGGCAATTACAGTGCATAAAAGCCAGGGGCTCACTTTACCGAAGGCTGTAATAGATCTTGGCAGTAAAGAATTTGCAGCCAGTCTCTCATTTGTGGCGGTGTCTCGGGTCCGTTCTATTGAAGATCTTCTTTTTAAACCCTTCAATTTTGAGAGAATCCAGCGTATTGGAGACTGCAAAAGGATACGAGATAGGAAAGAAGAAGAAAAACGATTGGCTTCCTTGATACTTAGAAACTAAAAGCTTGTGATAAAGAAACATAAATAAAATAAAATAAAAATTCGGTTTATTTTTTTTTCTTGTTTTTATTATTTTTATGGTGCAGAACATCTAAAGACATCAACTACTGCGGTACCACTGAAATTTTATGGTTTATTGTTACGTGACTTTCACATGATTTTCGGCGAAGCCAAAAAATTTTTTGAACCAAGACACGTGATTCTCACATGAATTGTGTTAGCGAAGTCAAGAAAATATAAATTTTTTTTTTTTATCGCCTTCTATGCATATTTTATTTATTAAAAAGGTTTGGAAGACATTTTGAGCTACCTTGGTCAGCTTAGGAAGCTTCTGTTAAATATAAAATATGTTAAATATAAAATAAAAGTGTTTCTATTTCGTCATTACGGAGTACTTAGTTCCTTTTTTGTCAAAGGTATTTAATATTTGTCATTTTTAAGGGATTAAGGGATGATTATTTTAATTGTTTTATAAATTGACTATTTTTTTTAAACTATGACTAGGCGCAACAAACGCACTAGACACTGCCTTTCAGCTATCAAAAAACGGTGGAAAAAAAAGTCACGACTTGAAACAGATGTATTGGACTCCGATTATGATGAAACTAATTTTAATACTTGGTTAGATGATGAAAGCGAACCTGTTGNGTCTCGGGTCCGTTCTATTGAAGATCTTCTTTTTAAACCCTTCAATTTTGAGAGAATCCAGCGTATTGGAGACTGCAAAAGGATACGAGATAGGAAAGAAGAAGAAAAACGATTGGCTTCCTTGATACTTAGAAACTAAAAGCTTGTGATAAAGAAACATAAATAAAATAAAATAAAAATTCGGTTTATTTTTTTTTCTTGTTTTTATTATTTTTATGGTGCAGAACATCTAAAGACATCAACTACTGCGGTACCACTGAAATTTTATGGTTTATTGTTACGTGACTTTCACATGATTTTCGGCGAAGCCAAAAAATTTTTTGAACCAAGACACGTGATTCTCACATGAATTGTGTTAGCGAAGTCAAGAAAATATAAATTTTTTTTTTTTATCGCCTTCTATGCATATTTTATTTATTAAAAAGGTTTGGAAGACATTTTGAGCTACCTTGGTCAGCTTAGGAAGCTTCTGTTAAATATAAAATATGTTAAATATAAAATAAAAGTGTTTCTATTTCGTCATTACGGAGTACTTAGTTCCTTTTTTGTCAAAGGTATTTAATATTTGTCATTTTTAAGGGATTAAGGGATGATTATTTTAATTGTTTTATAAATTGACTATTTTTTTTAAACTATGACTAGGCGCAACAAACGCACTAGACACTGCCTTTCAGCTATCAAAAAACGGTGGAAAAAAAAGTCACGACTTGAAACAGATGTATTGGACTCCGATTATGATGAAACTAATTTTAATACTTGGTTAGATGATGAAAGCGAACCTGTTGATGATAATCAATTTGTCAAGGAACTAAGAGGAGTAAACCCAAATGTATTTGAAGAACTCATTAAAAATGCAAAACAACCAGATACCTGGAAAACTAAGGGACGAAAACAATATTATACTGGCTCTGCTGAATCAACACTACGCAATAAAAGAGCAGCTTGGAGAAAAGCTGCTTTAGGTTCCAAAAAAATTACAACTTGGTTTAATGAAATCTCTATTGATTGTATAGATAGCTCTAGTGAAGAAAATAATAACTATGAGCTTGACGAAGCAGGTTATTCAAACGATGAAGAAAATAATAACTATGAGCTTTCGTTTGACGAAGCAGGTAATTCGAGTGATGATGATAATGATAATTTGGCTTTGGCATCTCTTGATGCTTTGGTAAAAAAAAGAAACGATGATATACGACTTCGTACAGTGAGCTAATTTTTCCATCTCGTTCAAGACCATGGATATTCAAAGCTTTCAGCTAGTGAGTTTTTGGCTCGTAGCGTTAATAGAGGTCCATGGCATGCACGCCTTATCCGTTCGTGGGCAAATCAATAGCTAAAAGAAAGGAAACTTCCTAAATCACATCGTGGCCGTCACTCAAAGATCAAGTCGTTTTTGTATCATGAAGATTTTAAATTACGTATTCTTCAATATTTACGTATAAATAAGTTTACTTTAACCCTTTAACAATTTATAAAATTTGTCGAGGAGGAAGTAATTCCTGCTTTAGGAATTGAGGAAAAAAAAACGATTTCGGAAGCAACAGCCTGAAGATGGTTACATCATCTTGGATGGGATTACAAAGATCATTCGAAAAATATTTATTTCGATGGCCATGAGCGAGATGATGTAGTGGCATATCGAAATCGATTTTTAGAGCAAATGAACAATTTGAGATTTCGAATTGCAATATATGACAGAGAAAATATGGAGACAGTTATCCCACCAACACTTCCATCAAATGTTCACGAGCTTGTCCCAGTTACACATGATGAATCCATTTTTTATGCCAATGATGGCATTGTTAAAACGTGGGGTCCCATGGAAGAAAATCAACTCCGGCATAAATCACAAGGCCTTAGTGTCCATGTGAGTGATTTTATATGTGAATCAATTGGGCGTCTTCGCCTTTCAGAAGAGGGCCAAACTGCAAATAATTTGCTTCCCGAAGATCAGAAACTTTTGTACACCGAAGCTTGTGTTATCATGTATCTGGGTTCTAATCGAGACGGCTGGTGAACAAATCAAGATCTAATAAAACAAGTAAGCAAAAGGGCTATTCCGATTTTTGAAAAGGCACATCCAGGAAAAGTGGCACTTTTTATGTTTGACAACAGCAGCAATCATAATGCGTATGCTGATGATGCCTTAATAGTTTCGAGAATGAATCTTAAAGACGGAGGCAAACAACCACTTCTCCGTATTGGTAGAATGCCTAATGGATCTTCTCACGTTTTAACATTTGTAGACACCGATGGAATAACAAAACCAAAGGGTATACGGCGAATTCTTGAAGAGCGTGGCTTGTGGGTGCAAGGGCTGACAAAACAATGTGATTTGTGCAAGTCACGCAATATCAATCCGGCAAATTTACAGTGTTGTGCAACTCGTATCCTTAATGAGCAATCTGATTTCGTATCGCAAAAAAACCATCTACAAGAGATTATTGAAGCAGCTGGGCACATGTGCATTTTTTATCCGAAGTTTCACTGTGAGCTCAACTTTATCGAGTCATTTTGGGGGGATGCAAAACGGTACGCCCGTTTACATTGTGATTACACGTTTAAAGGCCTTAGAGAAATTGTTCCACGAGCGTTAGATTCCGTTTCTTTGACTAAGATTCGTCGTTTTGCACGTCGATCTAACCGATATATGAGTGCATATGAACAAGGGCTTTCAGGAAAAGCTACTGTCTTTGCAGTAAGGAAATATCGATCACATCGGCGCGTTCCAGAGAGTGTTTTGGATGAGTTTGATCATATAAAGCAATAAAAATAAGAAAGTGTAGTTTATAATCAAAGAAATAAAACAAAGAAATAAAATTTAAATAATCTTTTATTGATTTATAACAATGTTTCATTTAGATTTTAATAAAGAAATGTTTTGTGATATATTATTTTATGATTTATTTTAATTTTCGTTCATGATTATTACAACGGTCGAATCAATGACCAATCAAATATTAATACGTGATTCACGTGAAGAAATCTGGCCAATTAGAGACAATTATTCAGCGCTGAAAATCATAAGTTTTATATTACAAATGCCGCTAAAAAAAGTTTAATAATTCATTAATTTATTTATTAACTATAGAAAAAAAATACATAGAATGATAGAGCTTAACTAGAGCTATTAAACTATGTATTGTTTTTTTAAGTTCTAAATTTAGAAAAAAAGTTATAACAATTCAAAACATTGGATGTCTTTAGACGCTCTGCACCATATTATTATTATTGTTTTTTGATTATCCATCTATCAATTTTATGCGGCGTGACAACGGAAATCCCCACGTGACATCCTTATCTTCAAATCATCACATTAACTCCTAAAAGTATAATGTCCTACGCTATGCTCCGGACAATNCAAAGAAATAAAATTTAAATAATCTTTTATTGATTTATAACAATGTTTCATTTAGATTTTAATAAAGAAATGTTTTGTGATATATTATTTTATGATTTATTTTAATTTTCGTTCATGATTATTACAACGGTCGAATCAATGACCAATCAAATATTAATACGTGATTCACGTGAAGAAATCTGGCCAATTAGAGACAATTATTCAGCGCTGAAAATCATAAGTTTTATATTACAAATGCCGCTAAAAAAAGTTTAATAATTCATTAATTTATTTATTAACTATAGAAAAAAAATACATAGAATGATAGAGCTTAACTAGAGCTATTAAACTATGTATTGTTTTTTTAAGTTCTAAATTTAGAAAAAAAGTTATAACAATTCAAAACATTGGATGTCTTTAGACGCTCTGCACCATATTATTATTATTGTTTTTTGATTATCCATCTATCAATTTTATGCGGCGTGACAACGGAAATCCCCACGTGACATCCTTATCTTCAAATCATCACATTAACTCCTAAAAGTATAATGTCCTACGCTATACTTCGGACAATAAGTATAATATATCTTATATTCTAATAAATAATAATAAAAATATAATTATATACCTGAATTAAATTATTTTCAATATGCAATTTTATGATTTTAATCAAATCATCAAATGTTTCATACCTATATTCTACACATATTGAGCATAATCCTCCTAAATCTTCACGATACTTATGTTCTTTTCATTCCATTAGGATAATTTTCCAAAAATCTTTTCTATAGTGCTTTTTTTGATCAAGTAAATAAAGAATTAGATGACTTGTTTTTGGATCAACCTTGTAAGAACTCATCGTAACATTTGATTTATTCAAAAAAAAAGCTTAAAATTGATTTTCAATTTCTTCACTGAGAGATGAATTATGTGTTATTTTTGACTTATCAATTTGTAGCATATTTTTAAGCCATATTAATTGTATTTAATAACATCTAAATAATTGAGTAAAAAAATTATTATAAATATCAAATATCAAATATTATTTATAAATAAATAAATACAATAATATCAACTCCAAGTTTACTTTGTAATTTTTCATAATTAAATTTATTTGCAATAATTGATAAAATTCATCAAATACCATTTGAACCTTTTTTATTTATAGTCAAACATTCTTTAAAACTTTTCCAAAAAATTTTTACAGGATTTTGTATATTTGAAGAATATGAATTTAAAAATCCTAAATTATAAAGATTACTCAAAATTTTTTTATCTACTTCAGAATTTGAAAATTGGATCCAAAATTTATACAGTGCAGAACCTCTATAACTAGCAAAAAAAAATACTATTTTTAAACTATGTTATGCAGTCTAAAAGAGGTAACTTAAAATTTTAACTATTAATTTTAATAGATCAAGTCAAAAGCTATCAATTTTATCGGTTTTAATCAAAAAATTTTAAAATCTGCCAATATTATATAGATTTAAAAATTGTATAATTTATTATTAAAAACAAAATTGAGACTAATAAATTTTATATGGCTTTTTAAAAATACTGCCATTTTGTAGTACTTATATAGTTAGATTATTTTAACTTAAAAACATATAGATTAATTATTATAAAATTTTTGAGTTTTATTATATGTATTTTATTTGTAATTCATGTAATAAAAAAATACTAAGCAATTATTGACTAAAGTTCATCATGTGATACTTATATAATCTTAAAAAATTGAGAAAAATAGTTTTTTTAATGCACTTTAATTTTATAATTTGTTAATAGTTTGATCAAATTCTATTTAAGATTTTGTAAGTTCCTATTATAGAGGTTCTGCACTGTATTAAATTTAAAAAAAAAAAATAATAAAAATTTCAAATATTTATTAATAATAAAAAAAAATATAAAAATATTTACCATTAATATATTATTGTTAAAAGGATTTATATTAATACATTCAACTGCTTTGAGTATAGAATTCCAAGCTTGTAGTTTATGATCAGTAAATTTGTATTTTTTTTAATATAAACGATCTAATGTAATATTGATTTTAATAATATTTTCACAAGACTTCCATTCTTTAAACACTGGTTAAATAAACAAAAATCAGAATCCTATTGATAGCGCAAATATACATAAATTGGACATTCTATTTGTGAAAATTTATAAATTGGAAATTTATATTCATAAATCAGAAAAAAATCAACTACCTATGTTTAATAAATCTTAACAAATTTAACTATTAATCAGAATCCTATTTATGATAAAACTATCCTATTTTTTCACTTTGACTAGTGAAACAATTGTAACCAATTTATATTAACAATAGTTTACTTTTTAAGATAATGTTTATATAAACTATTCATTATATCTTCATTATACCATTGAGATAGTTGATATCTTGGAATGGATAATTGTTATAATATAGATTACATATATATATACTCAAGTTCAAATAAGTGTCATCAGAAAATTTTAAGAGGCAAAAATTTTCAAAGTGAAAATTTCTAAAAGATTTCTATATAAAATTTGCAGAAATTTTCATTTCAAAAATTTTTGAAAAATTTATACAAATTTCTATAAATTTTCGTAAAAATTTGTAAAAATTTTCAATTAAATAAAAAATATTTTTTATTATGTAATACAAAATGATTTTGTTTATTTACTACTAAATAATTATATTAAATGATCTTTACTAGTCAAATGAAAAAAAATAGGATGATTTTATCATGAATAGAATTCTAATTAATGGTTAAATTTATTAAGATTTATTAAATATAAATAGTTAATTCTGATTTATGAATAGGAATTTTTGATTTATGAATTTTTACAAATAGGATATCCGATTTATGTATATTTGTGCCATTAATAGAATTCTGATTTTTGTTCATTCGACCAGTGCTTGTTTTGAAATTTTCAAAAATTTATTTATTTCTCAAGTAAGTATGTTGATTTTTGACGAGATTAAATGCCATTGCTATTTATAAAATCTTCATTTAATATGGATATGTTTCTGAATCATTTGAGATTCCAACGAAACTTTTTAAGTCTTTTTGATTATGTTAAACTAATAAATTAGAGTAGAGTTCTTATAAGAAAAGTTTTCAACATTCTGTTTTCTTGATTAATACAATTCTTATACTACGATATTTTACTTTTTCCATAGTTTTTTCTACGTAACAGGTAATAATTTAGCAGGTTATGTTCATAATTTTACTGTTCTTTACCTTTTCCATAGTTTTTTAAAGTTTTAAGTAATCGTTCAACAGATTATTTATAACCTTGTTATCTAGAAGTAAAATACTCTTAGACATTAATATACTTATTTTAACATTTTTTTTTCTTTTTCATTAGTATCGATTATATATGTTTTCAAAATTAATTTTAAATTTTTGAAATATTTCATTTTTTTGAAATTTATACAGAATTTATTCTATATATAAAAGTAAAAAAATATCCAGTTATATATATCTTTAATTAAAGAATTTATTTGGGTAGTCAAAAAATTTTAGATTCTAAATAAAATAATTTTATCTTTTATGAAAAACTATTTTGACTTTTTTTTTCAAAATTGCAATTTCGGGGTTCCAAAATAATTTAGCGTATAAGTATAATATACGTGTTATTCAAATTTCAAATCATTTGAGATTTGAAATTCGAAACATCAAAATACACAAATTACTAATATTTGAAATTTGTGATTTGAAATTTTGGCAAAAGATACTAATTATAATTTAGAATTTGAGATTTGGAATTTGAGATTTGAGATTTTAGCATTTGAAATTTTGGGTAACAGGTATAAAGTATAGTATCGATTTAAAATTTTTCAAAGATTTTTGATGAATTTTATTTTTTATTTTTTCAAATATTCAAATTAGATTAGTTCTTTAGTTTTTTTTAATTACTTTTAAATTAATTTTTATTTTTCGCAATATTTTATAAAATTTTTATTATAAAAAAAAATATAATAAATTAATAAATGTTCTTTATTATGTAAAAAAATATAATAAACTAATGAGAGTTTTTTATTATATAAAAATATACACTGGTTGAAAATTTATAAAACCTATACTTATAGGTACCAGATATGTATAATATCTGTACCTAATATCATACATATTGTGACACTGTGAATTAATATTTATTAGTATTTATTATTATTTAGTTATATATTTATTCCTATATGTATTACCTTTGAATTTATAAATAGAGTAGATCAGTAGTACCGATTAGTAAGTACTACATTTGAAGGATTATCACTAAGGATTTACCTAGGTATATACCCAGGTACAATACCTAGGGAAATACTCAGGTAAACACTTGTAAAGATAAAGGAAATTGTGTTATTTAGAAAAGAACCAATCTAGAGGAAGGAATGGTAAATTTATCAGTGACGCAAGAAGCGTCTGAGAAGATATAAATACAGGCCCTTTTTAGATTGAGTTTGACAGAAGTTCGAAGTTAGAGTTCAATTTAGTTAATATAGTTTACCTTTAGTTTTTATAAGTATTTTTAATTCCTTTAGTTCTTAACTTTCTTATTCTATTTTATTTTCTTAAATTCTTTATATTATTTATCTTTATTTATTATCTATATATATATTATCCCGCATTATTATTTAATAAAGTTATCATTTTATTGAAACTTTTGTATATTTTATCGTTATTTAAACCTTTTACATATACGCTTTGCACAAGTAATACAAACTAACTTGGCGTGTAAAAGACCCCGTCACAATAAAGAACTCACTCACCTTTGCCTCTCTTACCTAACTTTGTAATTTGCTGTGGATTGATCAAGAGAATCTCCCGAAGCAGCACGATATTACTTAACTTGTAGGATAGTTTTTGTTAGGAAAGATTCTTTAACCTTCAGAACATTGTCGTAAAGGGCACGCGACAAATTGGTGCCTCCCGTGAGGTTGTGAAATAAATTAGTTTAATTTACATAGTTTAACTTTAAAGAATTTTATTTTTATTTTATTATTTTCTTTCGTATATATATCTTCTATTTATGATTCAATCAGAAGAATTAAATAAATTAATTAGTGAATTATCAGAAGTTTATAGTAGTAGAGTTAGAAAAATAGTTCAAGAGACTTCTAATTTTAGTACATCAGAACTTAAAGAATTACAATATATTAGAAAACAACTTAACCTTTTATTCCAAATAAGAGATAATTGTTTAAAAGTACTTGAAGACCTAGAATTACTCAATTTATATTCTTCTTTATCTTATTAGTTATAATTTCTTTTATTTTTATCCCTTTTATATCTCAAATATTTATTAGTATTATTTATATTTAATTAAAATAGTAATAGCATAGTATACCCCTTATTACATATCTATTAGTTTATCAAAGTAGTATTTTTATATAATGGCAAATCCCCAAGTAACCCAGCAATTAGTTGCAGCTCTAAATCGATTAGGAGATAGAATAGAAATAAGGAATATAATTCCAATGCCCCAATTTCATGGAGGAGTTCAAGATCCAATAGAATGGCTGGAAGAATTTGAAAGATGTGCTCAAATAAATAACTATGATAATGCTTATAAAATAAATACAGTTCAAGGATATTTATTAAATGAAGCACAAACATGGTTCACCTCTTTTGAAGCCACGCGAGGTCAATTTCAATCTTGGCAAAACCGTAACAACCGTCCTTTTGTACAACACTTTCTACACAAGTTTAGAACTCCAAACAGAGTTCTCCAATGGTGCTCTGAATTAAATAACAGAATGCAAGGACCAACAGAATCCATTGACCAATATGCTCAAGCAATAAAGAAACTAATCAGGAGAATTGATTATGATAATAATTGGTCAGAATTTGATCGAATATATAATTTTACTAAAGGATTAAGAAAAGAAATTGCTTTCCAAATCTGACCACAATTGGCCTTTCAACATAATATTACTCTAGAACAAACCATAGAGGTCGCCAGACAATTGGAAGAAAATAATTTAACACATCCTGAAATCTTTGCAGGAATGTATGGAACAGGATATAATTCTGCACCCACACATAATCAATTTCCTCAACAAACTCCAATGCAAAATTCTGTTGAAAATGCTGTGAATAATGCACTAGCTCCAATTCTTCAAGCATTAGGAAATCTTAACCTGAATCAAGGAAGCAGTAATGTGGAAGTTACAAATCAACCCTCTCAACCTAATCGACCTAATAATAACAATAACTTTGGTAACAACAATGGAAATAATAGACAACAAAGAAGACCAGTAACTTGTTACAAATGTAATTAAATTGGACATTATGCAAGAAATTGTCCTGCTCCAATTAATAATCAAAATATACCACCGCAAGTGAATAATCAAGTACCTGTAAATCAAAATAATAATAATAATATGTATGCAGCACATTTGTTCGCGCAGCAACAACCTTATCAACAACCACAACAGCAAGTGTACCAAATGCAAGTACCTCCAGTTCTTCAGCAACAAGTACCACAAATGCAACAAAATCGCAATATCCCAGTAGCTCCTGTTCAACAACCTTTACAAAATAATAACCAGCAAGTATTGGTAGGAATGCAAGATAATGATACTACCCAGATAGAGGAACAAGTTTTCCCTGTACCGCATTTAAACTATTAAGCGTACCCCAAGAGGGTGGGAGTACGACTATTGACAAAAACCCCTCATTAGTGGGAGGAGAATCTCAACATACTCAACCGCAACAAAAGGTATTTGGCCAGAGAAATGCAAATGAAATGGAAGTAGAAGATGTGCTTATACCAAATAAATCAGAAGGAAGTAAAACTACCCCTAAGAAAGGAAAACGAAAGGCTACCGAAGGACAAGCAGAAGAGAAAAAGGGAAGACAAAAATTAACTTGGGCTGAATTACCCATTATAGACCAAAAGACAATGCCGTATTCAATAGTAGAAGATCTATTACATTGCAAATCCAATATCACTTTAGGGCAATTGGCTAGTATACCTAAATATAAAAATGAATTAAGAAAAGCCATAACTCCAAGAAGAAAAAGACCACCTAAACCTAAAGATGAAAAGGAAGAAGTAAAAACACAAAGTGCCTCTTATAGTAACACTCCTATGATTTGCAAAGGACAAGTAGGAGGATGGACCGTAGATATTATTTTGGATAGTGGTTCTTCTGCCAGTATAATGTCTAAAAAATTTCTTGATCACTTAGAAAAGAAACCAAGTCGCCAGTCAAATAGAATGATCACAGGAATATATGGAAACAGGAAATCCAGTTTGGGAATAATAGATAATATAGCTGTACATATTGGAGATGTAGTAGTATCCACAGATATGGAAGTAATTAATATACAATCCTACACCTTGGTATTGGGAACAGATTGGTTACGAAAGGCAAATGCAGTAATTAACTATAAAGATTCACAAGTGACAATATTTGATGGTAACAGAAAAGCGCAAGTTTCCTGCAGAAATTCTACTGCACCTTTACCAGTACAAGAAGAAAACGAAGAGGAAGAATCTGATGAAGAAGATTATGAAGATAATGATGAAGAAGAAGATGAAGATAATACAAATCTAGTATTAGTAATGAATGAGGAAGAAAGTCCTGATCAACACTTCTACAAATTTACTCCTTGGGGAATTGAGATAGACCATGAAACTTTTACATGGCAAGAATATGATTATATGAATCGACAATTTAATCCTTGGCTAACAAACCAGAAGTACAGACATCAGATTAAACATTGGTTTGAAGGACCTGATAAAAATTGCTGGTGCCAAAAACACTTACATACAGGAAGTGACAGATGTGTAGATTGTTACAATGAATATTCCCGATGGGAAACTATTCAAACTATCCCTATACAAGAAATCTGCAATGCTCAATCCCTATTAGTATCTGGAGGAGCAGAAGAATTAGCTCAAAATGAATATAATTTTATTGTTCAAGACATCTTGGAGAAATATCCACAAGCAGTAGCTAAAGACTTAACTCAATTAGGCCGTACTAACATAGTAACTCATCACATTGATACAGGTGATGCAAGAGAAATAAAACAACACTATTATAGAATGTTCCCCAAACACGAGTCTTTTATAAAGGAAGAAATAGAACGCCTTAAACAACAAGGACTTATTGTACCTTCACATAGCCCATGGACTTCACCTGCCTTGGTAGTTGGAAAGGCAAATGGAAAATTAAGACTGGTGGTAGATTACTGACAATTAAACAAAGTGACAAAACTAGATGCATATTCACTACCAAAAATCTCTGATATGCTAGATGCTCTCGCTCACTGTCGATACTTTTCAACTTTAGACTTGACTTCTGGATTCTGGCAAGTGGCAATGAATACTCAGGACCAAGAGAAGACTGCCTTCAGCACTAANACTTACATACAGGAAGTGACAGATGTGTAGATTGTTACAATGAATATTCCCGATGGGAAACTATTCAAACTATCCCTATACAAGAAATCTGCAATGCTCAATCCCTATTAGTATCTGGAGGAGCAGAAGAATTAGCTCAAAATGAATATAATTTTATTGTTCAAGACATCTTGGAGAAATATCCACAAGCAGTAGCTAAAGACTTAACTCAATTAGGCCGTACTAACATAGTAACTCATCACATTGATACAGGTGATGCAAGAGAAATAAAACAACACTATTATAGAATGTTCCCCAAACACGAGTCTTTTATAAAGGAAGAAATAGAACGCCTTAAACAACAAGGACTTATTGTACCTTCACATAGCCCATGGACTTCACCTGCCTTGGTAGTTGGAAAGGCAAATGGAAAATTAAGACTGGTGGTAGATTACTGACAATTAAACAAAGTGACAAAACTAGATGCATATTCACTACCAAAAATCTCTGATATGCTAGATGCTCTCGCTCACTGTCGATACTTTTCAACTTTAGACTTGACTTCTGGATTCTGGCAAGTGGCAATGAATACTCAGGACCAAGAGAAGACTGCCTTCAGCACTAAATTTGGAACTTATGAATTTACTGTAATGCTCTTTGGTCTAATGAATGCTCCTGCTACTTTCCAAAGGTTGATGGATAATGTGTTCTATGATATCACTTGGAAGTTTGCTCTAGTGTATATGGATGACATTATCATCTATTCCAAATCCCTTGAAGATCACTGTGCTCATCTTGAACAAGTTTTACAATTTTTAATAAAGGCAGGACTAAAGTTAAATCCTGATAAGTGTGATTTCTTTAGAAAACAGATACTTTTCTTGGGACATATGGTCTCAGAGGAAGGAATAAAACCCAACCCAACTTTGGTTGAGAAAATCAAAGAATATCCGCAACTAAATACCAAAAGAAAAGTGAGATCTTTTCTAGGACTTGCCTCATATTATAGGAGATTTATCAAGGATTTTTCCAAAATTGCTAAACCTTTGTATGACTTAACAAAACAAAATGAAACCTTCCGCTGGACGGATACTTGCCAAGCAACCTTTGAACATTTGAGAACCTGTTTAACTACACAACCCATTGTAATTTATCCTGACTTTGCCAGACCATTTATTTTACACACTGATGCCTCTGATTATGCTGTTGGAGCTGTCCTAGCTCAGGTAGATGACAACAAAAGAGAACATGTTATTGCTTATGCCAGTCGAATATTAAATAACGCCGAACGAAATTATACTGTGACTGAGAAGGAATGCCTCGCCATTATTTGGGCCACCAAGTACTTTCACTATTTTCTACAAGGACATGAATTCAGTATAGTGACAGATCATGAAGTTATACCTTGGTTGAAGAAACACAAACAACCAAAAGGACGACTTGCCAGGTGGATAATTCATTTATCAGAATATGACCCTTACACTATTATTAAAAGAAGAGGAAGTGATCATACAAATGCAGATGCGCTCTCAAGATTAGAGACTAGCCTCGTAGATAGCTTACTTTCTTTCTTATATTAACCTCCTTATATATATATTAAAACCACACAAGTCAAATGGACTTGAAAGCGTACAACAAATTTATTGATTACTTACTTAGACACAATTATCCTGATAACTCCACCTCTCAAGAAAAACAAAATTTGGCAAGAAAAGCAATACAGTATACAGTAGAAAATGGCATTTTATTTAGAAAGAACAAACAGAAACCAGAACAATCCCTTCGAGTAATTACTCTGCAGGACAGGGAAAAGATATTATATAATTTATATTCGTCCCCTTTGGCAGGACATTTTGGCATAAAGAAAACAATAGAAAAGGCAATTGAAAGATATTATTGGCCTTACATAGGAAAAGACATTAAAGAATATATTCAATCATGTGATAACTGTCAAAGATTTGGAAAACCTCAAAAGATACAGTTAATACAATCAATACCAGTAGTTCAACCTTTTTACCAAATTGGAATAGATTATGTAGGTTCATTAAATTCTACACCAGATAGAAATAAATATATATTAGTAGCAGTGGATTATTTCACCAAGTGGCCAGAAGCTAAAGCAGTAAAAGAAGCCACTGCAAAAGAAACACCACAATTTTTATATGAAACAATTATTTGTCAACATGGAACCCCTTCAATAATACTCTCAGATAGAGGATCACATTTTGTCAATGATACAATCAAATTGATGAAAGAAGAAATTGGATTTCGACACAAACTTGCTTCAACCTATCACCTCCAGACAAATGGATTAACAGAAAGATTCAATGGAACTTTATGCAAAGCCCTTGCTAAAAGTTTACAAAATAATGAAACAAATTGGGACCAATTACTCCCCAGTATTTTATTTGCCTATAGAACTCTTAAACAAGAATCCACTCAGCAAACCCCTTTTTACCTAGTACATGGAAGAGAAGCACAATTACCGATAGATTTGGAGATCCAAGAACAAAATTTAGAGCCTATTACTAATTTTGATGGATCCCTGAAAAGAAGGATCAGTGCCTTAAAAGGAGTTTTTATTGATACACAAATAATGAACCTTAGAAATATTCAACATGCTCAAGAGCGACAAAGAGAGTGACAAGTGAAACTTAGAAAAGCCCACACCTATAAAACAGGAGATATAGTTTTATTGTACGACTCTGCAAAACAAAACCTTCATGGAGATAAATTTTCCATAAGATGGACAGGACCTTTTTGGATTAACAAAATTTTGGGAAGTAGTACATATTTAATTCGTGATAAATTAGGAGTAGTAAGACAGAGACCAGTTCATGTGGAAAGATTAAAACATTATAAACAAAGGTACCTTGTGGAACCACATGTAATAATTACCCCCAATTTAGTATAAAATTAATTTAGTGTAAATCCTTGAAATTAGTATAAATAGTAGATCAATACTATGGGTAATTTTAGTGAGAAGTAAAATGGAATTACAATTATCAGATACTCAACAACAAAAGTTATTTGAATTGTATCAAATCCTTCAGGTCCCTCCAAATGAAGTAAATATCCAAATGAGCTCTGGAAAAATCCAAGTAAAATGTAATGAGATTGAAACCACCATATTAGTCCCCATCTTCAACAAGAAAAGGAATATTGAACCTTTTGTAAATGAAGCATATGATGCAGATATCGACCTAGATATGACCATCAAAGATGAAGAAGATCTAATTAAACTTTTACAATATGTTTCTGATCCTCATATGGCAAATGGACAGAAAATATTAGCGTATTCGAAAATTTGGGAAAAATGTAACCGAAGAGTAAAAGAAGAAGGAACTTCTCTCTTAACGATAAAAAGAGAACTTAACTCTCTTACAAATAAAAATAGCGGAAGAATCATGAGAATCGCAAAAGGAGCTCATAAAGTCATGGAGATAATGGGAGATTTTTTTCCGAGGAAATTAAAGTTAATAACCCCTACCTGGTTACAACATGTTAAAAGGGATGATTTTGAAAGTTTCCTGACACAAACCCAAATCAAATACAGAAAAGGAATCGAGCATCTCGCAGGAGCTCGAAATTAAAGGAAGAAATGTTGTGACACTGTGAATTAATATTTATTAGTATTTATTATTATTTAGTTATATATTTATTCCTATATGTATTACCTTTGAATTTATAAATAGAGTAGATCAGTAGTACCGATTAGTAAGTACTACATTTGAAGGATTATCACTAAGGATTTACCTAGGTATATACCCAGGTACAATACCTAGGGAAATACTCAGGTAAACACTTGTAAAGATAAAGGAAATTGTGTTATTTAGAAAAGAACCAATCTAGAGGAANTTCTCTCTTAACGATAAAAAGAGAACTTAACTCTCTTACAAATAAAAATAGCGGAAGAATCATGAGAATCGCAAAAGGAGCTCATAAAGTCATGGAGATAATGGGAGATTTTTTTCCGAGGAAATTAAAGTTAATAACCCCTACCTGGTTACAACATGTTAAAAGGGATGATTTTGAAAGTTTCCTGACACAAACCCAAATCAAATACAGAAAAGGAATCGAGCATCTCGCAGGAGCTCGAAATTAAAGGAAGAAATGTTGTGACACTGTGAATTAATATTTATTAGTATTTATTATTATTTAGTTATATATTTATTCCTATATGTATTACCTTTGAATTTATAAATAGAGTAGATCAGTAGTACCGATTAGTAAGTACTACATTTGAAGGATTATCACTAAGGATTTACCTAGGTATATACCCAGGTACAATACCTAGGGAAATACTCAGGTAAACACTTGTAAAGATAAAGGAAATTGTGTTATTTAGAAAAGAACCAATCTAGAGGAAAGAATGGTAAATTTATCAGTGACGCATGAAGCGTCTGAGAAGATATAAATACAGGCCCTTTTTAGATTGAGTTCGACAGAAGTTCGAAGTTAGAGTTCAATTTAGTTAATATAATTTACCTTTAGTTTTTATAAGTATTTTTAATTCCTTTAGTTCTTAACTTTCTTATTCTATTTTATTTTCTTAAATTCTTTATATTATTTATCCTTATTTATTATCTATATATATATTATCCCACATTATTATTTAATAAAGTTATCATTTTATTGAAACCTTTGTATATTTTATCGTTGTTTAAACCTTTTACATATACGCTTTGCACAAGTAATACAAACTAACTTGGCGTGTAAAAGACCCCGTCACAATAAAGAACTCACTCACCTTTGCCTCTCTTACCTAACTTTGTAATTTGCTATGGATTGATCAAGAGAATCTCCCGAAGCAGCACGATATTACTTAACTTGTAGGATAGTTTTTGTTAGGAAAAATTCTTTAACCTTCAGAACATTGTCGTAAAGGGCACGCGACAATATATTAGATATCCGATAAGTATGAGAAAACATTTTTCACACTTATCAAGTATCTGATATATATAAAAAAATATTTTTCATATTTATCGGGTACTTGATATTGTGGCGAAGTAAATTGGTAATCAGGTGAAATGTCACAGGTGATAATATTTTGTGACACTAGATAAACTTTCAGATAATTGTCATTCTTGTACGAGGATAAAGGATGAAGAATGCTGTACAAGGATGAAAAAATTGTATGAAGGAATTGTACGAGGATGAAGGATGACATACAAAGGATGAAGTATGAAGTACAAAGATAAAGTGTAAACAAAAGAGAAAGTATAAATATTATACCTGCCGTCCAAATTCAAAATTCAAATGTCGAAATTCCAAATACCGAAATTTCAAATCCCAAATCCCAAATTATAATTAGTATTTTTTGCTGAAATTCCAAATTCCAAATCCCAAATACTAGTAATTTGTACATTTTGGCGTCCCAAATTTCAAATTATTTGGGATTTGGGCAACACGTATAATAAATATAACTGTTGTCAAAAGTTAGTGAGAAGTTAGTTAGTGAATAAAAAAATAATTAATTAATAATTAGAAATAATTCAGAATAATTCGAAATACTTTAATAAATATTATATAGAAAAGTAAACTTCCTTCAAGAACAGAAAAGATACGTCACGTTGTAATATTTTTGTTGTTGAATGATACTTTATTTTTAAAAAAACTTTATATTTTATATTTTAATAAACTTATATTTTGTATCGTAATATTGTGAAATATTATTAAATATTGTTTGATACTACGTTACTACTTTTATTCCACCTTACTTATTGTGTCTTCATGATTAAATTGATTATTCTTTGATTATTATTATTATTTATTATATATTTATTATCTGTTTCGAGATAGGCAAGTTTAGATCAATTGATTGCTTGACCTACTGGTAAATAGAGCGTATTATTATTTGTTTGTATGATGCAAACTGTGAGACTAATTTGAAAAATTGTTCAAAATACTCTGAACTCCTGTAACAGAATTTGGTACCTCCTGTGGCATAAAGTATCTAGCGCAGTAACCTATAATATTTACATATTTGTTTCACAAATTTTATATTCTTTAATTAATTTAGTAAAGTACTTATTATATTTCTATTTTTGGAAAAAATAACCAAAGTAATTTTTAACATCACGAAGTAATTCAAAAATATACAATTTAATATTATCATAATTACCTTTTTATAAAAACTGTTTTTTTATGTTTCGTTTCGCAGTCTATTAAGAATGATCATCAAAATAGTTATTAGCATAACAAAATTCTTTCAAATCAAAGGATTTACAACGAAGATTGTTAAGCGAAAATTTGTGTAACTAGATAAAACCTCTGAAGGATCGTCAAAAATACTTTTACAAAATCTTACAGAATAATACATTAGTAAATTTTTTTAAACGTAAACCTTCGAAGTCCTTCACTCCAATAACCTTCAAATACCTCCAACATAAACGTAATATTTACGAAGGTTATTGATACCGAAAACCTTCATTTTTATTAATAAAACGTAATACTCCGGAGGTTATTGATATTGATAACCTTCAATAACCTTCATTTTATCATAATAAACGTAATATTTGCAAAGGTTATTAGTCCGATAACCTTCAATAACTTTTGAAAACGAAATTATTACAATAATCTTCAATATAAAAAATTTTCAGATGTACGTCAAACTGTCAAAACAAAGGAAAATTACTAAACCAAGTATAAATGCTGACGAAAATGAGGTGAACGCCTTAATATTGGGACTCTAAAATACATTTCACATAAGAAACGNTAATTTTTAACATCACGAAGTAATTCAAAAATATACAATTTAATATTATCATAATTACCTTTTTATAAAAACTGTTTTTTTATGTTTCGTTTCGCAGTCTATTAAGAATGATCATCAAAATAGTTATTAGCATAACAAAATTCTTTCAAATCAAAGGATTTACAACGAAGATTGTTAAGCGAAAATTTGTGTAACTAGATAAAACCTCTGAAGGATCGTCAAAAATACTTTTACAAAATCTTACAGAATAATACATTAGTAAATTTTTTTAAACGTAAACCTTCGAAGTCCTTCACTCCAATAACCTTCAAATACCTCCAACATAAACGTAATATTTACGAAGGTTATTGATACCGAAAACCTTCATTTTTATTAATAAAACGTAATACTCCGGAGGTTATTGATATTGATAACCTTCAATAACCTTCATTTTATCATAATAAACGTAATATTTGCAAAGGTTATTAGTCCGATAACCTTCAATAACTTTTGAAAACGAAATTATTACAATAATCTTCAATATAAAAAATTTTCAGATGTACGTCAAACTGTCAAAACAAAGGAAAATTACTAAACCAAGTATAAATGCTGACGAAAATGAGGTGAACGCCTTAATATTGGGACTCTAAAATACATTTCACATAAGAAACGACGCAAAAATGCTGTTATTTTTCAGAGGAAACCAAGATCTTATGGAATGGTTAGAAGAATTTAATCGATCGGCAAGAATAAACCAATATACTGATGAATACAAACTTCAAGTAGTCAGCAGATATCTACAAGGTACAGCAAAACAATAGTTCAACGAAATACAAGAAGGACAAAATCTCATCAATCATTGGAACAATATAAATCAAACCTCCTTTGAGACATCTTTCTTGGTTACCTTTTGAACAATTGCGTTAATAAATCAATGGAGATTTGAGTTGCAAATGAAAGTACAGAAACTAGGCAAAACCGTAGAACAATATTCGAACGATATCAAGAAATTAATTAAACAAATAGATGGCAATAATAGATAAAGTGAAGACGAAAAAGTGTAGCAACTTTTGAAAAGATTACGAAAAGATATTGTTTATCAAGTCTGATCATTTATTATGTCCTAAGAGAAATTAACATTAGAAAAAGCGATACGAACAGCTAAATAATTTGAAGAAAATACTCAAACTTATCCCGAAGCTATAACAGGATATACTATTATCACTTCTATAGGCATGCAAGGATCCATACCTTCTCGAAATAAAAATAATGAAAGCGAAGATGTAATAGAACAAATAGTACAGAAAACTTTTGCCCCTATTGCCGAAACATTACAAAAAATTATTGAAAAAGGAGAAAGAACACCTAATACTTTTAATAACAAACTAAACTATAACAATAATAACAAAGGACAAGGTTATAATAATTATAATGATAATAGAGAACAGAGCTTTAGAAGTTATAATAACTCGCCGAATTGCTACCATTGTAAACAGACTATACATGTCGTCAAAACTAATTTGATCTTAACTTAACTCTTAAAATTTTAATTTTTAATTGCGTCTGACTCAACTAATTGCATCAATCATTAGTAAAAATCAAAATTTGCCTTGACTCAACTTCAATTTTTCTCAATTTTAATTGCGTCTGACTCAATTCAATAGTTTTAACGACATGTATAGAACAGACTGAACATATGGCTTGGAATTGTTCTATGAGACAAGGAAATCAAAGAAACCAAATAAATTCAGCTACTTCCGCTTCCCCACGACCTATCAATATTGTGCTCTTTTCAACTAATATAACGGCAAATCAGACTACATAACAAGTTTCGCAAGAAGATGTAAATAGTAATACGTTTATAACTCAAGAAGAAAAAATCTAACAACCTATCTCTACTGTTTGAAAAAGAATACAGTATTTAAACTAACAGGTGCACCTCAGGAGGGTGAGAGTGTAGATAATACAAATCTCTTATTTAAGACTGGAGATAATGATAAAGTAATAGGAAAAAGTATTGGATCCACAAATAAACAAGATACTTTGCAACCTATCACAAAAAAATTATGTTCTGCAGAAAAGAAAAAGGAAGTATCCAAAGATCCTAAACAAAAGAAAAAAAAGAAAGTACTTCAGTCCAACAATCATATATGATACAAAATGTTCTGTTTTATTCTATCGTCTCAGATTTACTGGTGACAAGAGTCAATATCACTTTGGAATAATTAATGGCTATACCTCATTATAGAAGTGAGACTATACATATTTTTAAGATATTTTGTCTTTTTAAAATTTATGCAAAATCTATTCTATATATGGAAGTAAAAAAAATATTCAGTTATACGTATCTTTAATCAAAGAATTTATCTGAGTGGTCAAAAAATTTTGAGTTTTAAGTAAAATAATTTCGTCTTCTATGAAAAACTATTTTGACTTTTTTCTCCAAAATTACAATTTCGGAATCCCAAAATAATTTAGCGTGCAAATATAAGCGAGACACGAAAGTCTTTGACATCTAAGCGTACAAGAATTGTAAAAATAATCAACTATACAATAGTAGAAGGGAATATGCCCATGATTTGTAAAACCCAAGTAACTAGATGAAGAGTTGAAGTAATACATCAGGAAATTTTTTATGTTGGAGGTTATTGTAATAATTTCGTTTTCAAAGGTTATTGAAGATTATTGGACCAATAACTTTCGCAAATATTACCCCTATAAGAAATATGTATGTTTAAAAAATACTTAAAATATAATTAAAATATTATTAAAATATTATTAAAATAAATTAAAATATACTTAAAATATATTTAATTATATTCATAAAAAACTACTTAAAATATTATTATTTTGTACTTAAAATACATTAAAATATACTTAAAAAATACTTAATTTAGGTAATAAGTAAGTATATTTTAGATATATACTTAAAATATACTTAATTTTAAATATGTTTTAATAATATTTTAAGTATATTTTAAATATATACCTAAAACATACTTACTCATTACCTGAATTAAGTATTTTTTAAATATTTTTTAAATATATTTTAAATATATTTTAAGTATAAAATAGTAATATTTTAAGTAATTTCTTATATACTTAAAAAATACTTAAAAAATACTTAATGTAGTATATTTTAAATATATTTTAGGGTATTGCTAAAGCTCACTGGTGGTGATTGTCACCACCAGGCAAAATTATATAATTCCTTGATCAACCCCTAACCTTAACTTTGTCCACGTAAATTTAATTTTACCCAATGGTGACAATCACCACCAGTGAGCTTTAGCAATTTTCTATATTTTAAGTATATTTTAAATATCGTAGTTTTTATAGGGTACGTTTATTATGATAAAGTGAAGGTTATTAAAGGTTATCGATATCAATAACCTCTGGAGTATTACGTTTTATTAATAAAAATGAAGATTTTCGGTACCAATAACTTTCGTAAATATTACGTTTATGTTGGAGGTATTTGAAGGTTATCGGAGTGAAGGACTTCGAAGGCTTACGTTTAAAAAAATTTACTGATGTACTTGATAGTGGTTCATCTATTAGTATCATTTCGAAAATTTCATGGAATCCATAAGTCGAAGGATTAAGAAACCATCTGGAAGAAAAATAATTGATATACACAGAAAAAGACGTCCTAGTTTAGGAATCATAACACAAGTACTAATAAAGTTGGAAGAAATTGTGGTAGCAGTTAATATGAAAGTTATTAATGTAGCAGGTTACGCATTAATTTTAAAAACAAATTAATTAAGGAAAGTGCACATTATAATTAACTATCAAGAATACAAATTAATCCTAAAAGATGAAAAGTGAACGGCTCAAATTTCTTGTAAAAATATTAGAACTATTGTCTTGGATAATAATAAAGAAGGAGATAATAGTGAAGAAGAATATGTAGAAAGTAGTGATGACTTAGAAATTGATGAAGAAGAAGTAAACTTCGCAAGATTAATTTATGAATTCCCATATCAAAAATTCTATATGAAATATAAATTTACTTCTAAAGGAATGCGCAAAAATTCAAAGCTTGTTACGTGAGAATTGTATAATCAATTATTTTATTGTTTTGATTCGTTCAAAAGAAAGAAAGGTGCTCAAGAACGATGTAAAGCAACAGGACCTAATTCCTATTGCTGATGTGATATATATTTAGAAACAAGTCAGGATATATACAAAGTCTGCGAAAAATATCAACAAGATCAGAAAATTATTTCTATCATATTGCAAAAGGAAATACAAGATATTTGTTGTAATTTAGTACGAAGTGAAGTAGAAAAGCTCGAAGGAAACCAATATAAGTCGCAAGTTCACGAAATTATTGAAGAATTTCTGAATCTAGTAGTTAAAGATCTTTCAGAATTAGGAAAGACAAACCTTTACCAGCATACAATAGATACTGACGAAGTAAAGCCCATTAAATTAAACTTCTACAGAACCTTGCCCTAATACTTGGAATTTTTGAAGGAGGAAATAGCAAATATGTTAAAGAATAGATTAATTCGAAAGTCGTTTAGTCTTTGATCCGCATCCATAGTAATGGTGAACAAGAAGAATGAGAAATTCAGACTTTATATAGACTATAGAAAATTGAATGTGGTTACAAAACCTGATGCATATTCAATATCACGAATAACAGACATACTAGATACTTTGAGACACTCCGCTTTCTTTTCAACCTTAAACCTTGCTTCAAGTTTTTGGCAAGTAGAAGTATCTGCTAAAGACTGGAAGAAAACTACTTTCACTACTCCATTTGGTACCTATGAGTTTCTTGTAATACCTTTCGGACTTATCAATGCCCCTGTAACCTTTCAGCGAGTGATGAATAGAATCTTCCATGAGGTTACTTGGAAGTTCATATTAATGTATATAAATGATATTATCATATATTCGAAAACTTACGAAGAGTACCTGGAATATCTGAAGGATGTATTTACACTTTTGAGAAATGTCAAACTAAAAATAAACTTGGAAAAGTATTACTTTTTCAAGATGAGATTAATATTTTTGGGACATATTATAATAATCGACAGAATAATCTCAAACCCTTTGAAAATTGAAAAGGTGCAGTATTATTCAGTTCCACAAAACAAAACAAACGTGAAAGCCTTCTTGGGATTAGCTTCATATTATTAAAGATTTGTAAAAGGCTTTGTCACAATTGTGAAACTATTGCATGACCTTATGAAGAGAAGTGTTATATTTGAATGGAAACTTGAACACCAGTTCGCGTTTGATACATTAAAAGGATGGTTAACTTCAATTCTTATAATGACCTACCCTGACTTTTCAAAACGATTTATATTAGCTACCGATGCATCTAACTGAGGAATTGGAACTGTGTTCTTCCAGAAGAATACAGAAAATCTTAAACACCCTATCGCTTACACCAGTTATCTCCTGTCATCTCCCGAACAAAATTATACTGTACTAGAAAAAGAGTGCCTTGCCGCAATATGGGCTGTACGATATTTTAAACATTATCTACATGGTTCCAAGTTTAATTTATATACGGATAACTCCGCTTTAGCATGGTTAAAGAATCATCCACAATCTAAAGGAAGAGTTACTAGATAAATTTTTGAACTATCTGAGTATAATTATGAACTTATTTATAAACAAGGAAGACTTAATGTCAATGCTGATGCACTATTTAGAATAACTAATTAAGATAGCAAATATAATAGAACTTAGATATTTATTAAAGATACAAAATCTCAAAACTTTTCGAAAATGGATATAAACACTTATAATTAGTTAACGGAATATCTAATAAATCATACTTTTCTTTCGAACGGCACTAACAAACAACGACGAAAATTACGACAACAAGCGAATTATTACATAGTTCAAGACAATATATTATATAAGTGAAACAAAGAGAGTGATCCTCTAAGGGTAATCACAAGAGAAAATTTAACTAATGCCAGACATTTTTGTATAAAAACTATCATAAATAAAACGAAACAACAATACTTTTAACCTATGATAGGTGAAGATATTTAAAACTATATAAAGACATGTAATATATGTCAAAGACAAGGCAAACCTAAACCAACTGAAGTATTGGAGTAGGACAAGCTTTTGATCGATTAGAGATAGATATTGTAGGTCACTTGAAACTAACAACAATGGAAAAAAAATACATAGTAGTGGTTACGGATTATTTTACAAAGTGATCAGAAGCCAAGGCTATTGAAAAAGCAGATGCAAAAATTATCGCTTAGTTTCTGTATGATGAAATTATATATAGGCATAGTTGCCTAAAAGAAATATTATCTGATAGAGGAGCAATATTTGTTAGTCAAATAGTAACCAACCTAATAGAAATAATGAGAACTCACCGAAGGCTTACGTCTGCTTACCACCCTTAAAATAATGGACTGACAGAGCAGTATAATCAAATATTTTGTCAAACTTTAAAGAAATGTGTAAAAGAAACAACGCGAGAATAGGATACATTGATAGTTTTGACACACCGAACAACCAAAAATAGAACAACAAAATACAAGCCATTTTATTTACTATATGGACGGGTTCCTACTATACTTGCACGCAAAATCATTTTGGGGCCCCGAAATTGGTATTTTGGAGAAAAAAGTCGAAATAGTTTTTCATAGAAGACGAAATTATTTTACTTAAAACCCGAAATTTTTTGACCACCCAGATTTATTCTTTGATTGAAGATACACATAACTGGGTACTTTTTTTACTTCTATATATAGAATAGATTCTGCATAAATCTCAAAAAGTCGAAATATCTCAAAAATCCAAAATCAATTTTGGGAACATGTATAGTTCCTACGTTGTCAATAGAACTTGATATTATTACCTGGCCAGTTGAAGAAATTGATGAAAAACAATTTAAAAAAATGATCCACAAAAGAACTAATGAAGTTGTAGGAATATTCGAAGATAATCGAATTTATACTTGCACACAAAATTATTTTGGGGTCCCGAAATTGCAATTTCGGGGAAAAAAGTCGAAATAGTTTTTCATAGAAGACGAAATTATTTTACTTAAAACCCGAAATTTTTTGATCACCCAGATTTATTCTTTGATTGAAGATACACATAACTGGGTACTTTTTTTACTTCCATATATAGATATATGGGCTGATTGCGAAAAATGGATCTAATTATATGTCACTCATTTGTCACATGTACTATAAATCAAATGATTATAGTGGCTAAGCAAATTTTCGCAGATCCAAAATACCCCCGTTTTAAATAAAATATTTACGAAAAAATAAACAACACTATTTAAACCCATCAAACTTGCTAGGAACCCATCAAAAAATTTCAAAGTAAATAACATTTACTTATTTGTAATTATGAAATAATCATTTTATTTATTTTTTTAAAAAATATAAAATATAATATATTGAATAAAAGTAAATTAATAAGAATTTCTTTTTATATAGTAATGACCGATTTTAAAATAAAGAACAAAACTTTACCTTGTAAGACGTTGGAATGTAAACTTTGCAACAAGATCTATAAAAGACCTTCAGGTTTAAAAAAACATAAAAAAATAATTAAAGATCTTAATACTATTAAACCATCAATTTATATTTTACCGGAAAAAGCCATAGAAGAAACACGCCAAATGTTGGTATATCATATCAAAGAAAAATTAAAACAAAATTCAAGGCACGTTGGAAATGTTTCTGTTACAATTGGTGGTACTGAGAGTCAATTTTTTGGGGTATTTAAAGGATATATACATAATTATTTTCCTAAATCTGGAACCTACAAATGTATATTTAAAGGTGCTGATGCATATTCTACTTTGGCACATATATTAAAAGATGAAAATTGGGGAGTTAAATATTTTTTACAACATCAAAAAACATTTGTATTATTAAATTCAAATAATCAAGATTCTCTTCAAGAATCATATTTAAATAAAGAAAATCAAGAACCTGATCCACTTCAAGAACTTGATCCACTTCAGGAACTCGACCCATTTCAAGAACCCGATCAACTTAATATTCAAAAATCAAGAAATAGTCTTAAAAAAAAAATTTATAGACCAAAACCTGTACAAATTATTATTGGATGGAAAAAAAAAATCAAATCAGATGTATATAATATTACATCTTCGGCAGGATTTATTTTTATTAATTTTATAGTTTCACGTACAAAAGTATATAATTCTGTATATGTAGATATAGAATAGATATTTGATGATAATATGTATATAAATATATATTAAAGAAAAAAAATGTATGTAATATTTACAATAAAATAAATAGAAGTTTTATTCTTCCTTTCATTCTCTTCTCATTCACTTTTAATTTTCATAAAATTCAAAGTTATATTTTATCTAGTTAAAAAATAATTTTAGTTTTATAATATTGGAATTTTAAAACAGACCTTTTTANAAATAAACAACACTATTTAAACCCATCAAACTTGCTAGGAACCCATCAAAAAATTTCAAAGTAAATAACATTTACTTATTTGTAATTACGAAATAATCATTTTATTTATTTTTTTAAAAAATATAAAATATAATATATTGAATAAAAGTAAATTAATAAGAATTTCTTTTTATATAGTAATGACCGATTTTAAAATAAAGAACAAAACTTTACCTTGTAAGACGTTGGAATGTAAACTTTGCAACAAGATCTATAAAAGACCTTCAGGTTTAAAAAAACATAAAAAAATAATTAAAGATCTTAATACTATTAAACCATCAATTTATATTTTACCGGAAAAAGCCATAGAAGAAACACGCCAAATGTTGGTATATCATATCAAAGAAAAATTAAAACAAAATTCAAGGCACGTTGGAAATGTTTCTGTTACAATTGGTGGTACTGAGAGTCAATTTTTTGGGGTATTTAAAGGATATATACATAATTATTTTCCTAAATCTGGAACCTACAAATGTATATTTAAAGGTGCTGATGCATATTCTACTTTGGCACATATATTAAAAGATGAAAATTGGGGAGTTAAATATTTTTTACAACATCAAAAAACATTTGTATTATTAAATTCAAATAATCAAGATTCTCTTCAAGAATCATATTTAAATAAAGAAAATCAAGAACCTGATCCACTTCAAGAACTTGATCCACTTCAGGAACTCGACCCATTTCAAGAACCCGATCAACTTAATATTCAAAAATCAAGAAATAGTCTTAAAAAAAAAATTTATAGACCAAAACCTGTACAAATTATTATTGGATGGAAAAAAAAAATCAAATCAGATGTATATAATATTACATCTTCGGCAGGATTTATTTTTATTAATTTTATAGTTTCACGTACAAAAGTATATAATTCTGTATATGTAGATATAGAATAGATATTTGATGATAATATGTATATAAATATATATTAAAGAAAAAAAATGTATGTAATATTTACAATAAAATAAATAGAAGTTTTATTCTTCCTTTCATTCTCTTCTCATTCACTTTTAATTTTCATAAAATTCAAAGTTATATTTTATCTAGTTAAAAAATAATTTTAGTTTTATAATTTTAAAACAGATCTTTTTAAAATTATAAAAGAGACATCAGTTATTAATGAACAATTAATCAGATGAGTGTAGGCAATTATTTCAGCAAAAATAATAACGTTGATCATAGTAATAATAATTAATATAGATCGTAATGATAATAATATGATAACATTGGTTATAGTAATAGCAATAGTTTAGAAAATTATGATGACATGATTATAGTAGTAATAGATGTTATAATTATTTAAATTTATTCTGTTTGGATTCGTAACCTTTTTGGTAAATGAATAGATTCAATTTCATTACAGTTATAAAAATATAACATTCTATTTTCATGTTCAAGAATATCTAAAATTGCAGATTTTCTTCCTTTTCCATTCTTTCCACCACCACCATCTTTTGTTGTTTTTTTAAAAAAATGAGAAACTTGTTGATGATTTTTTTTTTCAACTGCTGAACAAGAAAATGCTGCCAAACCAAAATGATTGTGAATTTTAATCATTTCTGGTATATGGTATACCAAAACATGAATATATGGTGTGATATCACTTGCTTGATAAAAGTCAGAATTTAAAAATTGATGTAACCATGCGTGTGTATCATTAGAAAACATCTTTGCATCAGTATTAAAATCTTTCATTGCTTTGTGAAGTAAATAAAAATTATCCCATAAATTTCGAATTTGGATTGCTCTTGAATGTGGAAAAAGTTTGGATAAATTAAAATGTTGTAGAACAGTTAATTTATCCTGTCCCATTAATGAAGTATATTGCCAAGTTGAAGATCCTACTTCGAGCCAAAAATGAAATCTAACATTAATACGTTTCATTTCTTCAATTATTACATCTCTTGCTTTATTACCCCATGTGTTTCTAGATTTTAACTCATCAATTACTAATCGCCAAAGAACATCAGTTATTCGTAACATTATGTGTAATTCATCTGGTACCCAATTTTGTAAAGGTATCATATCAAAAATTGCTGGACGAATATGTCCTCTATAACATTTATAATTTTGATGAATATTATTTATGGTTTTATTAATTTTCCATTCTAATGATAAATCTCCTTGTTGTTCTTTAGATATTTCACACCAAGGACAAAAATATTTACTGTTGGCAGCATTTAGTCCCAAACAAATTGCAAGAAATTTCCAATCTGATGAGAAGTAAAGTTCAATTTTCCATTCTCTACCTTGATGATCTTTTAAGCCCTTTTCCTTTAATGTTCTCAATTCTATAATTAATTGTTCTAAAGCAACTTGTAAAATTTCATACTTTTCAATTCCAGGATATAAAATTATAGTATGATGATTTTCTGAATAATATAAATTGTTTTTATTATTTAAGATTGCAAATGTAATCATAACTTGCTTTACTTTTCTTCCCACATTTCTACCATCTCCAGAAATTCGAAGATGTATTTCAGGATTTGATATATTTAAAATTTTTTGTTTAAGTAGATTAGGTATAAGAAATTTTAAAATATCAATAATATTTCGTCTACCACCTTTTCCAATTGATTCTTGTATATTATTAATAATTTCTAAATCATCTATGTGTATTTCAGAATTTACAGATTCATCAGATTGCAATGGTGTTAAATTAATAAGAGAAATAGGAATGAATTTATTCATTTCAATAGTTATTGTATTCCTTTCTGCTGAAACTCTCCATTCACGTGACAAATCTTGACTAATCGAAGCTAATGTTCGATATCCTTCGCGTGCCACTTGGCCTTTGTCACATGCCTGTACTGTTGCTCTTGCTTTATGTATTATTTCTTCAGTATTTTCTTTGCCAATACTAATTTGATAGGATTTGTTTTTAATATCAAGTTCAATTGATTTTAATTTCGGATTGTCTTCCGGATGACATTTTTCAATTGCAATTTGATTAAATATATTACAAACTGATTTTGTGATTTGTTTTGCACGATTATTTTGTCCAGTTGGAGTTAAATTATCAAATGGTTTTAAAACTGTTACTCGTCGACATGCATCTCTTGATTGTTGAAGAATTTCTAAATGAAGTCCAAAAAGATGTGGTCCTGAATATCGTGTTTTCTTTTTTATAGTTTTCTTTATAAAAATTATTTTTTAATTAAATAAAAATAAAAATTATAAACTATTAAAATAACAATATAAATAAATACCTGGGCATATAAATTTGCTACGTCTGAACAAGATTTATTAGATTTTACCTGGTCTTGATAATCATCTCCGTAAAAAATCCAAAAAACTGGATTTTCTCTTATGTATTTAATTTTACATTTAATTGTTTGTCTTTTTTTTTTTTTTCCCCAACTGGTTTTAAGTTCATAGTTGTTTGGAATTCGAAATATATTGCCTTTGGTATATTTAAGATAAGTAATAGATGGATATTGTCCTTCTTCAATAATTTCATATGTGTAGCTTCTTCCTGGTTCAGAATATTCAATAATAGACTCATCAGGATAATTATGTATTTCTTTGTTTTTTTTTTTTCCAATTTGTTCTGTTTCAGTTTGTTCTGTTTCA
>PQFF01000222.1:52051-71137 GCA_003547095.1 Diversispora epigaea | reverse complement strand
GATTTTTTTTTTTATAAATATAAAATAAATAATAAATATTATATCGTATAACATTAAAAATATTGCGCAACATTATATCGCATAACTTTACAAAATAATTATCTAAATATTTTTTATACTTGATTTTATATCAATAAATAAATATATTTGATTAAATAAAAATATTTTAATTATTATAACAAATATTTTAAAAATTTTAAATGTCAATAACCTTAAAATATTCTTAAAATATACTTTTATATAATTGAGTATCATTGGTTAATTTTTGCAGATCTATTTTTTTTTGATGATATATATATGATTTTGTTTTTTTTAGCATGACAGAAGTTCCCTTTTATTGGTTGTCAGTTAATAAGATCAGCTGTCAGAAAATAAGATCAGCATAAACTGTGATTAGCCAAAAAATATAATAGCTCAAAAAATTCAACACTGGAATTTTTATCTAATAAAACTAGTATTTTTTTTTTTTATTACAATATTTTCACAATTTATATAATAATCTTGGAAAAAGTGTATCCAAATTAAAAAAAAAAATTAAAAAAAAAACATCCTGAAATTTACATATTAGCTACTTTAGGTGGGTTTGCAAAAGAGAAATTTTTGAAAATGTTAATGCATTTTTAAAACGGGTTGAAAAGGGAGCAGATACACTTACACAGAAAGATCTTGATAATGAAAAAAATAATATAGAGGAGGAGGAAAACCAATCTAAAAAAATAGAAACACAAAATATTTCAAATAAATTACAAATAGAAATTAGTCAAATAGAAAATTGGTGATAATATAAATATAAAATATTTTGTATAAAATAGTTTAAAAGTCTAAATACTTGAAGTAATAAAATAGTATTAATATACAAATGTGTAAATTTTTAATAAAAAAACAAATAACAATAGAAATACTAATATATTACTTTTAAAAATTGCTCTAAGGTATCTCGCGTAAATCGGAGATGCCTAGAGATGTCATAGTAAATTGTGTTAGAAAAGCAGTCGAAAAACAATTTACTAAAGTATCGTGACGAGAGGTTTCGGCTATCAATTTGACACTATATAGTAACGTAAAATCATATATCTCCATTATATAAAAATTTGTGTAACATGATCATCAAAAAAATGAACTTCTGTCATGCTGTTTTTTTTGAAACTTATACTAGAAATAAACAATGAAACTTTATGTTTACTCGTCATATAATCTTGAGTTTTATTTTTTTTAAAGTTTTTTTAAACTTTAAAATAATCTTTAAACTTTATTTATTTTAAAGTAATCTCAAGTTTTATTTACTATTTAAACTTTATTTTAAGGTAATCTCAAGTTTTATTTATTTTANATTATAGTGTCAAGTCGCTGCATCAAGCTTAAAAGTTATGAGATCATCAATAAATTTTTTTAAACGTAAGCCTTCGAAGTCCTTCACTCCGATAACCTTCGAATACCTCCAACATAAACGTAATATTTACGAAGGTTATTGGTACCGAAAACCTTCATTTTTATTAATAAAACGTAATACTCCAGAGGTTATTGATATCGATAACCTTCAATAACCTTCACTTTATCATAATAAACGTAATATTTGCGAAGGTTATTGGTCCAATAACCTTCAATAACCTTTGAAAACGAAATTATTACAATAACCTTCGACATAAAAAATTTCCTAATGATGCACTTCGCGATATGATCAATTTTGTTCTTTTGACAATCATTCTTTATGGTGTAACTTTAGAAAAATACTTTATAAATTACAAATCAGAAATAATTCACAATCGTTACTACATATAAAACTTTTTATTTTAATAAGTAAATGACAAAAATGTAATTAATAACCAAAAATGCTGAGAATGTAATCTATCGACATAAAATATTTCAGATCAAGAACTTTAAAATTGACGGAATAATGGACATCTAAACTCAAACGTTTAAAATTTAAAACGTTTTGAGTTTAGACTATACTTGCATGCAAAATCATTTTGGGACCTCGAAATTGGTATTTTGGAGAAAAAAGTCGAAATAGTTTTTCATAGAAGACGAAATTATTTTACTTAAAACCCGAAATTTTTTGACCACCCAGATTTATTCTTTGATTGAAGATACACACAACTGGGTACTTTTTTTATTTCCATATATAGAATAGATTCTGTATAAATCTCAAAAAGTCGAAATACCTCAAAAATCCAAAATCAATTTTGGGAACATGTATAGTTTAGACGTCTATTATTTCGTTAATTTTAAAGTTCTTGGTCTGAAATTTTTTGTGTCGATAGATTACATTCTCAGCATTTTTGGTTATTAATTACATTATTTCCGATTTTTTTTTTATAAATATAAAATAAATAATAAATATTATATCGTATAACATTAAAAATATTGCGCAACATTATATCGCATAACTTTACAAAATAATTATCTAAATATTTTTTATACTTGATTTTATATCAATAAATAAATATATTTGATTAAATAAAAATATTTTAATTATTATAACAAATATTTTAAAAATTTTAAATGTCAATAACCTTAAAATATTCTTAAAATATACTTTTATATAATTGAGTATCATTGGTTAATTTTTGCAGATCTATTTTTTTTTGATGATATATATATGATTTTGTTTTTTTTAGCATGACAGAAGTTCCCTTTTATTGGTTGTCAGTTAATAAGATCAGCTGTCAGAAAATAAGATCAGCATAAACTGTGATTAGCCAAAAAATATAATAGCTCAAAAAATTCAACACTGGAATTTTTATCTAATAAAACTAGTATTTTTTTTTTTTATTACAATATTTTCACAATTTATATAATAATCTTGGAAAAAGTGTATCCAAATTAAAAAAAAAAATTAAAAAAAAAACATCCTGAAATTTACATATTAGCTACTTTAGGTGGGTTTGCAAAAGAGGAATTTTTGAAAATGTTAATGCATTTTTAAAACGGGTTGAAAAGGGAGCAGATACACTTACACAGAAAGATCTTGATAATGAAAAAAATAATATAGAGGAGGAGGAAAACCAATCTAAAAAAATAGAAACACAAAATATTTCAAATAAATTACAAATAGAAATTAGTCAAATAGAAAATTGGTGATAATATAAATATAAAATATTTTGTATAAAATAGTTTAAAAGTCTAAATACTTGAAGTAATAAAATAGTATTAATATACAAATGTGTAAATTTTTAATAAAAAAACAAATAACAATAGAAATACTAATATATTACTTTTAAAAATTGCTCTAAGGTATCTCGCGTAAATCGGAGATGCCTAGAGATGTCATAGTAAATTGTGTTAGAAAAGCAGTCGAAAAACAATTTACTAAAGTATCGTGACGAGAGGTTTCGGCTATCAATTTGACACTATATAGTAACGTAANAAATATTCTTAAAATATACTTTTATATAATTGAGTATCATTGGTTAATTTTTGCAGATCTATTTTTTTTTGATGATATATATATGATTTTGTTTTTTTTAGCATGACAGAAGTTCCCTTTTATTGGTTGTCAGTTAATAAGATCAGCTGTCAGAAAATAAGATCAGCATAAACTGTGATTAGCCAAAAAATATAATAGCTCAAAAAATTCAACACTGGAATTTTTATCTAATAAAACTAGTATTTTTTTTTTTTATTACAATATTTTCACAATTTATATAATAATCTTGGAAAAAGTGTATCCAAATTAAAAAAAAAAATTAAAAAAAAAACATCCTGAAATTTACATATTAGCTACTTTAGGTGGGTTTGCAAAAGAGAAATTTTTGAAAATGTTAATGCATTTTTAAAACGGGTTGAAAAGGGAGCAGATACACTTACACAGAAAGATCTTGATAATGAAAAAAATAATATAGAGGAGGAGGAAAACCAATCTAAAAAAATAGAAACACAAAATATTTCAAATAAATTACAAATAGAAATTAGTCAAATAGAAAATTGGTGATAATATAAATATAAAATATTTTGTATAAAATAGTTTAAAAGTCTAAATACTTGAAGTAATAAAATAGTATTAATATACAAATGTGTAAATTTTTAATAAAAAAACAAATAACAATAGAAATACTAATATATTACTTTTAAAAATTGCTCTAAGGTATCTCGCGTAAATCGGAGATGCCTAGAGATGTCATAGTAAATTGTGTTAGAAAAGCAGTCGAAAAACAATTTACTAAAGTATCGTGACGAGAGGTTTCGGCTATCAATTTGACACTATATAGTAACGTAAAATCATATATCTCCATTATATAAAAATTTGTGTAACATGATCATCAAAAAAATGAACTTCTGTCATGCTGTTTTTTTTGAAACTTATACTAGAAATAAACAATGAAACTTTATGTTTACTCGTCATATAATCTTGAGTTTTATTTTTTTTAAAGTTTTTTTAAACTTTAAAATAATCTTTAAACTTTATTTATTTTAAAGTAATCTCAAGTTTTATTTACTATTTAAACTTTATTTTAAGGTAATCTCAAGTTTTATTTATTTTATTTACTTTGTTTATTTTTTTATTATAATATAATTATAAGTTATGTTCAAAGTTTTCTTGACTTTAGTAGAATCTTAAGTTTTTAATTAATTATAACTATTTATTTAAGGTAATTTGAAATTTTTTTTTAAAACTTTATTTATTTTAAGATTAATAATATTTACATGAGTTTATTTTTTAGAATATATAACTTAATGTCATAAGTTTTGATTTATTTTATAAGCTTTTATTTATTTTTTGAACTTTAATTTTATAGTACATAATTTTTTATTTGACTTCGCTCGCGATTTACGCAACGGGAAACGATTTTTTACTATGATATTTCCTAATACAAATAAAAAGCCCCGGTTCTTGGCTACAATGTAGTATGTTTTTTAATTTTTTAACATCGATATTTATCAAGTTATTACGATTTAAAGTCTCACATCTATATTTCTTAAGCTTTATTTCCTGAGTTTTAATTTGTTTTATTTAAAATAGATATGAATATACATGCTACTTGAATGTAATTATTTCATGACTTTAATTTAATTTAATTTATTTCTTGAGTTTTAATTATTAACAATTATTAACTTTATTTTTATTTTATTTAATAAGTTTTAACTTTATTTTATTAATTTCTCTCTATTTCAGAATGTATAAATATTATTTGAAGTAATTATTTTATAAATTTTAATTTATTTCATGAGTTTTAATTTATTTCTTAAGTTTTTAATTTATTTCTCTTTATTTTAGAATACATAAACATTATGTAAGGTATACCTGCCGCCCAAATTCAAAATCCCAAATGCCAAAATCCCAAATGCCGAAATCTTAAATCCCAAATCCCAAATCCCAAATTATAATTAGTATTTTTTGCCGAAATCCCAAATCCCAAATCCCAAATACTAGTAATTTGTACATTTTGACGTCCCAAATCCCAAATTATTTGGGATTTGGGCAACACGTATAATGTAAGATAATTTATTTCTTGAGTTTTAACTTGTTTTATATATATCTTTTGAACTTTAATTTATTTATTTTATTATAATATTAAAAAAATATGTATTAAATATTAATAAATACTTAATAAATACTTTAAAATATACTTAAAAATAACCTGATAAATACTTAAAAATAATTAAATTATACTTAACTTGTTCTTATTTGACTAGTGATATATACTTAAAATATTATAGTTTTACTCTTATTTGACTAGTAACATGTACTTGGAATATACTTAAAATATACTTAAAACATCATAGTTTTACTATTATCTATAAATTTGAATAAAAATTGTCATATACTTAAAATATACTTAAAATATACTTACCATTATCTGTTTTGAATAGATTTTGAGTAGATTTTAAGTATATTTTAAGAGATTTTAAGTATATTTTAAGAAATTTTAAGTGTGTTTAAGAAATTTTAAGTGTATTTTAAGTGTGTTTTAAGAAATTTTAAGTGTATTTTAAGTATATTTTAAGGTTTTAAGTGTANGAATGTATAAATATTATTTGAAGTAATTATTTTATAAATTTTAATTTATTTCATGAGTTTTAATTTATTTCTTAAGTTTTTAATTTATTTCTCTTTATTTTAGAATACATAAACATTATGTAAGGTATACCTGCCGCCCAAATTCAAAATCCCAAATGCCAAAATCCCAAATGCCGAAATCTTAAATCCCAAATCCCAAATCCCAAATTATAATTAGTATTTTTTGCCGAAATCCCAAATCCCAAATCCCAAATACTAGTAATTTGTACATTTTGACGTCCCAAATCCCAAATTATTTGGGATTTGGGCAACACGTATAATGTAAGATAATTTATTTCTTGAGTTTTAACTTGTTTTATATATATCTTTTGAACTTTAATTTATTTATTTTATTATAATATTAAAAAAATATGTATTAAATATTAATAAATACTTAATAAATACTTTAAAATATACTTAAAAATAACCTGATAAATACTTAAAAATAATTAAATTATACTTAACTTGTTCTTATTTGACTAGTGATATATACTTAAAATATTATAGTTTTACTCTTATTTGACTAGTAACATGTACTTGGAATATACTTAAAATATACTTAAAACATCATAGTTTTACTATTATCTATAAATTTGAATAAAAATTGTCATATACTTAAAATATACTTAAAATATACTTACCATTATCTGTTTTGAATAGATTTTGAGTAGATTTTAAGTATATTTTAAGAGATTTTAAGTATATTTTAAGAAATTTTAAGTGTGTTTAAGAAATTTTAAGTGTATTTTAAGTGTGTTTTAAGAAATTTTAAGTGTATTTTAAGTATATTTTAAGGTTTTAAGTGTATTTTAAGTATATAATATCTTATTACCCTTTAATACTTAATATATACTTGTTTCATTAGTAAAATATACCTAAAATATTCTTAAAATACACTTAATTTTAAGTATATTTTAGGTATATTTTAAGTACATTTTAAGTATGCGTACTTCTTATAGAGCAGTTATAAATAATTGTTTTGATGATGATGATTTTTTTAAAGAATTAATTTGTTCAGAAGTTTTACCAGCAATTGAAGCTTCAATAATGTTATAACTGTCACAAAGATGTTTTCTACAATCTGATGTAGAACCATGATGATTATACAATCTTTTATCTGACAAACTGTATAAATAACATCTATTTTTGGATCAGATTCAGTTACAAAAAAATCTCACACAAAACTTGATTTCAAAAAAGGTACTGTTGTTGACATTGCACTTTTAGATTTTTTTCTTCTAGAGGTTTTTTTTAATGTGAATACTTTTTTCTTTTTACGATTTTTAAGACGATCGAAATTATTTAAAATATTATTATTGTTGATATTATTGTTATTAATTTCATTATTGTCACTTTTACTAATTTCATCATTATCATCTCCATTATTTTCTTCTTCATTATTTTCATTATTAATTTTTCCTATATTAATTAATTTTCTAAAAGATAATTGTTTTGTTTTCTTTTTTAGAAATTGTTTATTTTTAGTAACTGTAGAAATATTCTTACTTGATGAAGCAGAATTCATTTCAAAAAAATCATTTTCATAAAAATTATTATTAAAAGCTTTATTTAGAAAATCAATATTTTCTACATCTTTAACATTATTTTCATCATATTCTACTACTTTTTCTTTTCCTTCATCAGTCTTCGAAGTCCTTAAATTTATTTTTTAAATAAATTAATTAAAAAAGTTTTTTTTTAAACGATTATCAAATCTGATAATCTTGGTGATTAATATAATCGTGATCACGATTTATAATCGTGATTAAATTGACAATTATATAATTGCGATTTAATTGCCGATTATCAACGATTATTAGAGTTGCGATTAATCGTTTACCAATATTTAGACTCAACTATATAGTCGAGTCACGATTAATCGTGATTCTATAATCACGATTCCTATCCCTAATAATAACTCCTACATATTAAGAACCAATAATGGAAAAGTTCTTAATAGTCAACCTGTACATGACAATCGATTGAAATCGTATAAACAAAAGGGTTATCATCCTACGTGAGATAACGAGTAAATAATAAATTTGTTTAAAAGAATTCGTAAGATTGCGAAAAGTCCTGAAAATTTTATCAAAACTTTTTTTTAATTATGAATAATATCACAATTCCAAACAGCTTACAAAGGAGAGTTTATGAATTACAAAAAGAATTTTCGTAAATTTTAAGAGAAACTCAGGTTATCATAGACAATATTAGTGCATATTTGATAATAGAAAAAGCTATAATAGAAATTGATTAACTCGCAAATAATAAAATTATTACGCAATGTAACGATGCATTAATGATGTATGTGATAGATATTTTTACAGCCTTAGAAAAACAAGATTGGGTTATTGATTACAATTTAGACAAACTTCTACGAATAGTGACAGATATGCATAAAACAAATGGTTAAAGAATAAATGCATATAAGAAACTTGGTAATTATCTATAAGACGCTCAATTAAGAAGTACCGTGACAGTACTAAAAAGAGAATTACATGAATGATTCCACCAAAACAGAGTACAAATTTATCAAATAACAACACAGATACGATCATTATTTCAAGTAATAGGGACGCCACATGCCAAAAACTTTCGAAATGTTATACCAGATTGAATCTATAAATTGCCAAAATCAGAGTTCGAAAGATTTTTGCAGCTCTGTAAAACAATGGGTACACAATTAATGGAAAATCTTTTGGAAATAGATGAGGGTCGCAGAAGCTCCCCTTTGAAGGAGGAAATATTTGTAACGAAGTAAATTGGTAATTAGGTAAAATGTCATGAGGGATGATATTTTGTAACACTAGATGAACTTTCAGGTGATTGTTATTCTTGTACGAAGATGAAGAATATTATACAAAAATGAAGGATATCGTACGAAGATAAAGGATAACATACAAAGAATGAAGTATGAAGTACAAAGATAAAGTGTAAACAAAAGAGAAAGTATAAATACAACTGTTGTCAGAAGTTAGTGAATAAAAAAATAATTAATTAATAATTAGAAATAATTCAGAATAATTCAAAATACTTTAATAAATATTATATAGAAAAGTAAACTTCCTTTAAGAACAGGAAAGATACGTCACGCTGTAATATTTCTATTATTGAATGATACTTTACTTTTAAAAAAACTTTATATTTTATATTTTAATAAACTTATATTTTGTGTCATAATATTGCGGAATATTGTTTGATACTGCGTTACTACTTTTACTCCATTTTACTCACTGTGCCTTCATGATTAAATTGATTATTATTTGATTATTATTATTATTTATTATATATTTATTATCTGTTTAGAGATAGACAAGTTTAAATCAATTGATTACTTGACTTACTAACAGATAGAGTATATTATTATTTGTTTGTATAATGCAAACTATAAGACTGATTTGAAAAATTGTTCGAAATACTCTACACTTCTGTGACAATATGTACAATATTAGATACAGATACTATATACATGTCGTCAAAACTATTGAATTGAGTCAGACGCAATTAAAATTGAGAAAAATTGGAGTTGAGTCAAAGTAAATTTTGATTTTTATTAGTGATTGACGCAATTAGTTGAGTCAGACGCAATTAAAAATTGAAATTTTAAGAGTTGAGTCAAGGCCAAATTAGTTTTGACGACATGTATAAGATACTACACTTATCTAGTATTCAATAAGTATAGGTTTTATAATTTTCGACCAGTGATGGTAAAGCTCTCCAAAAGCCTTAAAACTTACAAGTTTAATGAGCTAAGTCAAGTTAAGCTTGATATTATAAGCTCGTGAGCCAAACTCAACTAAAGTTTGATTTATAAGACTCAAGTTTTAAAAATTTTATCTGTTGTATAATGGATAGAANTCACGCTGTAATATTTCTATTATTGAATGATACTTTACTTTTAAAAAAACTTTATATTTTATATTTTAATAAACTTATATTTTGTGTCATAATATTGCGGAATATTGTTTGATACTGCGTTACTACTTTTACTCCATTTTACTCACTGTGCCTTCATGATTAAATTGATTATTATTTGATTATTATTATTATTTATTATATATTTATTATCTGTTTAGAGATAGACAAGTTTAAATCAATTGATTACTTGACTTACTAACAGATAGAGTATATTATTATTTGTTTGTATAATGCAAACTATAAGACTGATTTGAAAAATTGTTCGAAATACTCTACACTTCTGTGACAATATGTACAATATTAGATACAGATACTATATACATGTCGTCAAAACTATTGAATTGAGTCAGACGCAATTAAAATTGAGAAAAATTGGAGTTGAGTCAAAGTAAATTTTGATTTTTATTAGTGATTGACGCAATTAGTTGAGTCAGACGCAATTAAAAATTGAAATTTTAAGAGTTGAGTCAAGGCCAAATTAGTTTTGACGACATGTATAAGATACTACACTTATCTAGTATTCAATAAGTATAGGTTTTATAATTTTCGACCAGTGATGGTAAAGCTCTCCAAAAGCCTTAAAACTTACAAGTTTAATGAGCTAAGTCAAGTTAAGCTTGATATTATAAGCTCGTGAGCCAAACTCAACTAAAGTTTGATTTATAAGACTCAAGTTTTAAAAATTTTATCTGTTGTATAATGGATAGAATAATAAAAAAATTCTATCTGTTACCTAATGGATAAAATAATAAAAAAGATTCTATCGATTACGCAACGGATAAAATAATAAAAAAAATTCTATCTATTACGTAATAGATAGAATAATAAAAAAATTCTATCCGTTGTGTAATGGATAGAATATTAATAAAAATTCTATTCGCTACGTTATTAGTTGTAGTGGTTTTATATATTATTATATTTTATTATTTAACTAATATTTATTATTTATTACTTATTATTAATTATTTATCATTATTTATTAACTATTATTATATTATTTCTATATTTATAAATATTAATGTAAATCACTTAGAAATTAGTATAACAAAATATGTATTACGACTGTAGATCAATAGTGTATAGTACAGTATAATAAACAGTGTAATAGATAATGTAATTAATAGTATTGTTATGCACTATCGGTCGATGTAATTAGAAGGAATAGAATAATTATAGAGTCTTATACTTAGAATTTAAACAATTAATTTTCAAGGGTTTCTCAAGATTAAAAAAATTAAGGTAACAGGTGAGTTCTTTTGTTAGCAATTGAGGTTTTATCGCACTTTGTTAGTTTGTGACTTATACAAAATGCAGGTAATAATTTATAACAAGACTTAAGATTTAACGGGATAAACATATGTTTATTAAACAATAAATAAAAATAATGTAAGAAAAATAGAAAAGAGATATCGTTACAAGTATCTCAAGACTCAAATTAATTTACTGATTAATTCCTTTTGTCTTTACTTGAACTTATACAAATAATAAAAGAAAATAAATTATAAAAAGTGAAAACTAAAAACTAACTCTGATTCGAACTGTCCTTAATTCTTTAAGAAAAATATCCTGTATTTATAATTATTAAAAATACTGAGCTACACTCTTTTTGTATGATAAAAATATTCTTTAATTTTCCTTCGTAACAGGAGATGATTACCGGTGATAATTATCAGAGATGATCATTTAGAGGTGATCATCTGAGGTAATTATCAAAGATATTCATCCTTTAATTTTTCAAATGTAATACAGAAGAGATACTCATCAGAGATACTCATCTCTTAAATTTGTACTACTATTTACTATAAATGATAAACAATACAAATAATATATAATTGGAAATGCTAATTTAATAAAATAAAATAATAATAAATAATCTAAAACTAAAAATAAATTAAAATTTGCATCACAACTATTTCTTCCTTTAGATTTGAGCTCCTGTTCAATTCCTTCTCTATATTTTCTAAAAATAAATATTTAATTTACAAAATTTCCTCTAGAAATTTTAAGAATAATTTTAAGTATTCAATACTTATCTAACGATATCTTTTTGTACTCTTATAATATGTATACTCCTTTTCCATTTTTGATTAACAAAGGAGATAATATTGTGGCGTAAATCAATTTTGATTTATCATTTTAATCTATACAGAAATTTTACCAATTTTGTATATCATGTGTATACATTTTCTCATCAATCTCATGTTTTCCATGTGTTTTGTATTGTTTTGAAATATTTTTTGCTGTTAACTTGTAGTTTTCTTGTTTCGATAAATAATATTTCTATTTAATTTTACTAGAACTTTCTAATTATTACTAATTTTTTACTAAAGCAAATGTTTTACACATGTTTTCTAATATATCCTTATATTCTCCTCATGTTTTTTACATTTTCTTCTAAAAATACTTTTCAATTTTTCCCTTACTCAAACCTCTTTTTCTTAATACAGAATTTTTTGTTTTTGAATTTTCCCATCTATTTTATTTTAAATTTTGGAATTTTCTCACCAAAAGTTTTCACACATTTATTTAAGGAGTTGATATTTAAAACTTCTTCTTTAATTTCTCTAATACTATACTTTATTTTCCTATTACTCGTAAGTTAAACTTACTTAGCACTTTTCTGGTATTCTCAAGTAATTTATAGAAATATTGTTGCCCTTTGCCAAGCTGGTAGTATGAGTTTAACATGAGTGACCCAGCTTCCCCTAATAAAAGAGATATTAAAAGACTTTGCACTTGGTGTTATGTCGTTGAAAGCTCATCGTGGCCTCTTTTTAAGAGAACGTTCCTGCATATCATCATATGTTCTTGAAGGAAAAATATTAAGTTGTAATTTGTTTATCTCTTTAAATTATTTCAGATATAATAATGACTAGAGAAAGCCTTAGACGTCGTAATGCAAGAAGATTTCCTTAAATTGCTGTAACTTATAATTTCTATCATGTTGTTATTATAACTAGTTTATAGTTTTACTTATTTATTCAATTTATTTTAATAGAACATTATTTCTCGTTGTCGTAGAGGAATTATGAATATTTTAAATTAAGAATACACACGTTCCATTATTAATCCTGTTGCCACTTGTCGATCAGTTCAATTACTAGTTAATCGTATTCGGCATTTGGAACATGCCTTAAATCTTGTTCTCTTCCCCAATCGTCCTCTTGTTTCAACTCCTAATAATCTTCCATCCTTTCCTGATACTCGTTCTGCTGATTATCCTACTGACTTAGATCCTTTTTAGTTCTTTTCTTAATACTTGTCACATAATGTTAATTAGTTAAATCTATTTTTATATAATTTGATATTAACATTTAAATTTTAATAATTTTTTTTTTTTTTCAGCCTTAGTTTAGTTTCGCTGTGTGTGCTATGAGATTCATTCATTGATTAGCCGCAGGATATAGTAATGTGCACTACTCCCATAGCCGTCTTGCCAATTTCCTGGGACTTTCGTTTTATTTCCCAATTTACTTTTCCTTTTTATTCGTCGTGTGCACTATAAGGTATCCTTTTTGGTGACAATAATTAGTCGCAGGGTTGAAGATGTACGTTACTCCTATAGCTGTCCGCCCATTTTTCTAGGACTTTTCGTTTTCCTTTTAATTTTTGATTTTTAATTATTTTGTAGCGATGGAAGCCGACTTCCTTTTTGATAATTCGTACGTATATTTTTCTAAATTCTTTACTATGATATTTTAACATCATGTGTATACATGTTCCCAAAATTGATTTTGGATTTTTGAGGTATTTCGACTTTTTGAGATTTATGCAGAATCTATTCTATATATAGAAGTAAAAAAAGTACCCAGTTATGTGTATTTTCAATCAAAGAATAAATCTGGGTGGTCAAAAAATTTCGGATTTTAAGTAAAATAATTTCGTCTTCTATGAAAAACTATTTCGACTTTTTTCCTCAAAATTGCAATTTCGGGGCCCCAAAATAATTTAACGTGCAAGTATAATCATGTGATAAATATAAAGGAAATAATTAAATTTCTATACTATGTAATATTTGTAAAATATTTATAAATAAATAAAAATAATTATATTAAATTATTGTTTGATATATATATTAATAAAAAAAAAGTTTTAATAAAAATAAATAATTAATGAATTTAAATATGTCTTTAGATTTGTACATCAGGAAATTTTTTATGTCGGAGGTTATTGTAATAATTTCGTTTTCAAAGGTTATTGAAGGTTATCAGACCAATAACCTTCGCAAATATTACGTTTATTATGATAAAGTGAAGGTTATTGAAGGTTATCGATATTAATAACCTCCGGAGTATTACGTTTTATTAATAAAAATGAAGGTTTTCGGTACCAATAACTTTCGTAAATATTACGTTTATGTTGGAGGTATTCGAAGGTTAACGAAGTGAAGGACTTCGAAGGCTTACGTTTAAAAAAATTTACTGATGTATTAATTCGCATGTTTTAATAAATATGTAAAGAAACTAATATAAAAGAGAAAATAAACTATTTATTGAACTGATTTCTAATCTTGAAAGCGCATTTGCATTTATATAATTATTTCCTTTTCNCTCAAAATTGCAATTTCGGGGCCCCAAAATAATTTAACGTGCAAGTATAATCATGTGATAAATATAAAGGAAATAATTAAATTTCTATACTATGTAATATTTGTAAAATATTTATAAATAAATAAAAATAATTATATTAAATTATTGTTTGATATATATATTAATAAAAAAAAAGTTTTAATAAAAATAAATAATTAATGAATTTAAATATGTCTTTAGATTTGTACATCAGGAAATTTTTTATGTCGGAGGTTATTGTAATAATTTCGTTTTCAAAGGTTATTGAAGGTTATCAGACCAATAACCTTCGCAAATATTACGTTTATTATGATAAAGTGAAGGTTATTGAAGGTTATCGATATTAATAACCTCCGGAGTATTACGTTTTATTAATAAAAATGAAGGTTTTCGGTACCAATAACTTTCGTAAATATTACGTTTATGTTGGAGGTATTCGAAGGTTAACGAAGTGAAGGACTTCGAAGGCTTACGTTTAAAAAAATTTACTGATGTATTAATTCGCATGTTTTAATAAATATGTAAAGAAACTAATATAAAAGAGAAAATAAACTATTTATTGAACTGATTTCTAATCTTGAAAGCGCATTTGCATTTATATAATTATTTCCTTTTCTATGAATAATAGTGTAAGGTTCATATTCAGATAGATGAATAATCCATCTTGCTAATCTACCCTTAGGATTTTTATGTTTCATAAGCCAGGGAATAGTTTCATGATCAGTTATTATTGAAAATTCAGATCCTTGTAAAAATGAGTGAAAATATTTAGTAGTCCATATTACGGCTAAGCATTCTTTCTCGGTAACGGTATAATAAATCTCTGCAGGGGATAAAACTCGGTTGGCATAAGCAATAACTCTTTCGTGTCCTTTATCATCCTTTTGTGCTAATACTGCACCGATGGCATAATTTGATGCATCTGTATTAAGGAAAAAGTGTTTATTAAAATCGGGGTATACTACTATAGGTTGGGAGGTCAGGCAATTCTTCAAGTATTCATAAGCCTTTTCATAGTCTTCAATCCAGCAGAAGACTTCATCATGTTTTGTTAAGTTATATATCAGTCGAGCTATTGCGGAAAAATTCTTTATAAATCGACGATAATACGAAGCTAGTCCTAAAAATGATCGGACCTTTGTTTTCGTGGTTGGTCTACTGCAATTTTTAATTTTCTCTACCAATACTGGGTTAGGCTGGATTCCATCTTTTGATATCATGTGTCCCAGAAATAATATTTGATTTTGATAAAAATCACACTTATCAAGATTAAGCTTTAAACTGGCGTTCGATAATAATTGGAAAACCTTTTCCAAATGGGATTTGTGTTCTTCACTGGTTTTCGAAAAAATGATAATATCATCCATATATACAAGAGCAAACTTCCAAAGAATATCATAGAACACACTATTCATAACTCGTTGAAAGGTGGCAGCATTCATTAAACCGAAGGGCATTACTATGAACTCATAAGTGCCAAATCGTGTACAAAAGGCAGTTTTCTCTTGATCAGCAGAGTCTATTGTTACTTGCCAGAATCCTGAGGTCAAATCAAGAGTAGTGAAGTAGGCACAGTTGGCCAAGGCATCCAACATATCAGAAATCTTTGGTAAAGGGTATGCATCAGGTTTTGTTACTTTATTTAATTTTCTATAATCAACTACATCAGGAAATTTTTTATAATGAAAACCTTCGAAGTTTAATGTTAACTATTGATTATCACTACATTATCCTTCGGAGGTTTTCGGTAACCTTCGAAGGTTATCGATTTTGATATTTTTATATGACGAAATCTTACGAATATTATCGTTTTTGTAGTTATCTTGTATTGGAGGTTCTTGATGACCTCCGCTTATATTAGATATTCATAATATATCGTTTCGTTAAACTTCGATGGTCATCACCTATATTTAATTTTCGTAAATCTCGACACATTTATTTTTGTTGTATTCCGCATATGTTTATAATGCAACAATTTTAATCGATATTGCATTGTTAACAATATCCTTCGAAGTTTATCGCAGCAATTTTAATTGACATTGCACCATTAGCAATATCCTTCGAAGTTTATCGTATCAATTTTAATTGACATTGCACCGTTAGCAATATCCTTCGAAGTTTATCGCATCAATTTTAATTGACATTGCACCGTTAGCAATATCCTTCGAAGTTTATCACATCAATTTTAATTGACATTGTACTGTTAACGATATTGTAGCAATTTTCAATCGACATTTCACATTATTATTATGATTTTATGAAATTTTCACTCTCATATAAATATATCAGGAATTAAATATAAACGTTCTGGTGCGTCCAAAATACACCGATCTATAGCGTCCTACGAACACCACCTACGTTCATATAGCGTATTAAATATGCCGTTCTAGTGCGTTCTCCGAACGCTTCGTATATATAGCGTACTACTTTGCTGAAATTGTTATTTTTTAAAAATATGATTTTGATATCAAAAAGATATTAATACTACATCGCAAAAATATCCCTGTGATATAACTATTTAAAATATAACAATTATATCATGACGATATTATAAGGATATCATTATGATATCATTGCTATATTTATAAATATCACTATGATATTATATAATACCTTCAGGATATTATATAAAACTAAAAAATTTAATATTATTAAATATTTTTATGATATTGTTTCGAGAATATACAATATCGAAATGATACCAAAATTATATTTTTTTGTTATTAAATGATATCTCTGCGATATTTTGATAAAATTAAAATATGAAATATTGATTTTATTTCACAACGATATCTTTACGATATTTTTAAAAATTCAAAATATTTAAATATCTCAGCGATATTTTTTATTTATTTTTAATTTTTTATAATTTTTATTTCAATATTTTTTAAATTAAAATTATAAAATATTGATTTTATTTTGCAATGATATTTTTATGATATTTTAAAATTCAAAATATATGATATTAAAAAAAAATATTAATATGATAATTTTTTTTTTTTGAAATAATATATCTGCGATATTTTGATAAAATTAAATTATGAAATATCAATTTTATTTTGCAACAATATCTTTACGATATTTTTAAAATTCAAAATATTTTAGCAATATTTTTTATTTATTTTTAATATCTTAATGATATCGAAAGGATATTAATATAATAATTTTTCTTTTTAAAATAATATATTTTCACAATATTTTAATAAAATTAAAATTATAAAATATTGATTTTATTTTGCAATGATATTTTTATGATATTTTAAAATTCAAAATATATGATATTAAAAAAAATATTAATATGATAATTTTTGAAATAATATTTTGATAAAATTAAAATTATGAAATTATACAAGCATATTTGATCGACATATAGTATATTCTACCCTTAACAAAAATCAAAAGAAGGTTTTGTTTACAGAGTCCTTCAAGCTCTGGATCACTAAGCTCGGTGATCAGGCTAGATCAGGTTAGCGAGGCTGGTACCAAGCCATTACTGGAATTCCACCAGAGTTTGTAAGTGAACTACTTATGTCGATTATGCTCTGTAAGGTTTACCCAACTGAACAACCGACGAAGCATCATGGGAACCGGACGATAAATTGCCCAAACTATACACCCTTTTTAACCTTAGGAAGGGATAGTCCTTATCCGAGTAAGAGCTGCAGTTACTCGAGGTCCTTAGGTTGGACCAGACACATTTGCCTTGTTAAATGGTAGCATAACCATTAACCGTTAATAGTATAGGTTTTCAAATCTATTTATATACACAATTAATAAAATATAAAAATATTATGGGATTAAAAATTTGTTAAATACTCACTTGAAAAATTTTTATTTAAATTTTTACAATTTTGAAACGATAATCAAAATAATATTATATAAACAATTAAATATTAAAAATATTCAATATTAGGTACAACTTGAGTATATAACAATTTATTTCTAATACTAAAGTATGTGATATAAAATATTCAACACCTAATCAAGCCACAACCCTAATAGGTATAATAAATACCTAATCAAGCTAGAACTCTAATAGGTGTAACTTGAATATGTGATATATAATATTTAACATCTAATCAAGCTACATTAGTTAAATGAATAATTTTATTACGAATTACAATAGAATTTCAATTTTTGTTATTTAAATTAGTAAATTATAACCTATTCTATTATCGATATTATTTATTGAGTATTGTTAAATATCACCGCAGGTGATTGTCACCACTAGACAAAATTTCATAATTCCTTGACCCTAACTTTTTCCAGTGGTGACAATCACCTGTGGTGATATCTAGCAATTTTCTTATTTATTTATTCTATTACCAATATTACCAATATCTATTAAATAATAAATTCTTTTTAATACTTTTATTTATATAATTATAATTATAATATATTATTATATTTTTTCTAATAATTAAAATATTAAAAATAATTAAAATATTAAAAAAAAAAAATATGACTACAAGGTGACCAATTCCTTGCAGAAAAAGAAAAAGAAATTATCGCACTATCGCACTATCGCACTATCGCACTTTCGCACTTTCGCACTTTCGCACTTTCGCACTTTCGCACTTTCGCACTTTCGCACTTTCGCAC
>PQFF01000222.1:38079-51294 GCA_003547095.1 Diversispora epigaea | reverse complement strand
GCACTTTCGCAAATTATTACAGGAAGACCTGTGGTCCAGTTTAAACTATAATAATTCGCACTTTCGCACTTTCGAAAATTATTATAGGAAGACCTATGGTCCAGTTTAAACTATAATAATTTTCATGTATAAATTATAATAATTTACACATTTGTACTTTCGTACTTTTTTTTTGGTCAAGAAAAAAAAAAAACGGAAATGAACAGATTCGATAATCTCAACTTTTCCTAACACTCTGATGGCTTGCATGTCCATACTGAATGAAAAATTTAAGATCCATATCACTGACTATGAATCAGTATCCATTCTCAAGAAGATTAAAAAAAATAACTACTACTATTATTATTTCTAATTATAATTATTATTATTGAAAACTATTTAATAATAAAAGTCAAATAAATAAATATCAATATCTATTCCTATAAAATAATTACTACTATTATTATTCCTAATTATTATTATTGTTATTGTAAACTATTTAATAATGAAAGTCAGATAAATAAATAATTGATAATACTAATTATATTAATTTAATTACCAATTATTATTATCATTATTATTATTTTTTGTTGCTATTTGTTGAATGTCATTAGTTCTTCCAAACTATTTAAATAATAATATTATTAAAATTGATTGTATTAATTATATTAATTTAATAAAATAAATTATAAAATAAATTATTGTTACCATAATCATTATTATTATCATCATAATTATTATTCTTGTAATTATCATCATCACTATTGTTACTATTATCATTATCACCATTATCATCATTATTATAACTGTTTAATAATAATAAATATAATTATATTAATTATATTAATTATATTATATTAATTATATTAATTTATTATGAAATGAATATTGTTACCATAATTATTTCGTTGGTCTGTTATTAGTTCGTCGTTAACTGTTGTTGGTCCTTCGTCGTTGTTGGTCCTTCGTCGTTGGTCGTCGTTAGTCCTTTGTTGTTAATCCTCTATCTTTGGTCTTTTGTCGTTTATCCTTCATTATTGACCTTTTGTTATTGGCCCTTGTCTTTTATTTTCATTGCTATTATTATTATAAACTATTTAAATAATAATATTATTTTTATAAATTATTTAATAGTAATAATTATAAAAATAAATAATTACCATTATTATTATCATTATCTTCATTTATCCATTGTCCATTATTATAAACTGAAAATAAAGAAATAATTATTATTTAGTCTTTCTTTCATATTAATTTTTTTCTTCACTTCATCCCTCTTCCTTTTTTTTAATTTCCCCCCTTATCTCACTTCACTATTTATCTTGTTACCTTATTCATCTTGCTTCTTTTGTTTATCTCATTACTATTATTTATCTTATTACTTCCATTTATTTTATTTCTTATATTTTTTACCTTACTTTAAACTCATTTTATTTTAGTTCCATTTTGAACGTAATGGAAAGTTTTTGGATATTAAAATAATTTAATAATAATAATTTTATTTTATTAGTTATTACAATAATAATTTTATTTTATTAGTTTATTACAATAATATTCTAAAAAAAATTATTAAAACTGATTATCAGGTTACGCAAATTAATCTTCGCGATGTACGAACTGAAAGAAATTTTCTTATTTTAATTTAGCCAATCAAATCATGTCACACTTATAAACAAATGTGATAAAAAAAATTTATTTAAATTTTAACATTCCTTTTAAAATATCTTTTTTAAAAATTTAAGAAGAATAATAATAATAAAACCGTGGAAGCAAGAATCGTGGAAGTTAAATAATAATAATAATAATAATAATAATAAAACCGTGGGGTTATAATAATAATAATAATAATAATAATAAAACCGTGGGCAAGAATCGTGGTTAAATAATAATAATAATAATAAAACCGTGAGGCAAGAATCGTGGGGAATAAATAATAATAATAATAATAATAATAAAACCGTAGGGACAAGAATCGTGGGGCTAAAAATCGTGGGAGACAAAGAAAGAAGAAAAAGAAGAATAATAATAAAACCGCGGGGCTATAATAATAATAATAATAATAATAATAATAATAATAATAATAATAATAAAACCGTGGGGGCTAAATAATAATAATAATAATAATAAAATCATGGGGCTATAATAATAATAATAATAATAATAAAACCGTGGGGCTAAATAATAATAATAATAATAATAAAATCGTGGGCTATAATAATAATAATAATAATAATAAAACCGTAGGGACAAGAATCGTGGGGGCTAAAAATCGTGGGAGAAGAAAAAGAAGAATAATAATAATAAAACCGTAGGGACAAGAATCGTGGGGGCTAAAAATCGTGGGAGAAGAAAAAGAAGAATAATAATAAAATCGCGGGGGCTGTAATAATAATAATAATAATAACAAGAATCGTGGGGGCTAAATAATAATAATAATAATAAAACCGTGGGGGCTATATAATAATAAAACCGTGGGGTTATAATAATAATAATAATAATAATAATAAAACCGTGGGAACAAGAATCACGGGGCTATAATAATAATAATAATAAAACCGTGGGAATCGCGGGGGCTATAATAATAATAATAATAATAATAATAATAATAATAATAATAATAATAATAATAATAAAACCGTGGGAGCAAAAATCGCGAGGGTTATAATAATAATAATAATAATAATAATAAAACCGTGGGGCAAGAATCGCGGGGGCTATAATAATAATAATAATAATATAATAATAAAACCGTGGGGACTATAATAATAATAATAAAACTGTAGAGCTATAATAATAATAATAATAATAATAAAAATAAAATCGTAGGAGCTAAAAATCGTGGGAGACAAAACCGTGGGAGTAAGTGAGGGCTAAAAACCGTGGGAGATAAGAATAATAATAATAACAAAACCACGGGGGCTATAATAATAATAATAAAACCGTGGGGGTTATAATAATAATAATAATAATAATAATAAAACCGTGGGGCTATAATAATAATTATAATAAAACCGTGAGGGCTAAATAATAATAAAAATAAAATCGTAGGGATAAGAATCGTGGGAGACGAAACCGTGGGAGTAAGAATCGTGAGGGCTAAAAACCGTGGGAGACAAGAATAATAATAATAACAAAATCGCGAGGGCTATAATAATAATAATAATAATAATAATCTTAATAATAAAACCGCGGGAGCTATAATAATAATAATAATAATAATAAAAAAACTGTAGGGATAAGAATCGTGGGAGCTAAAAATCGTGGGAGACGAAACTGTGGAAGCAAAAATCGTGAAAGCTAAAAATCATAAGAGACAAGAATAATAATAATAATAATAATAATAATAATAATAATAATAATAATAATAATAATAATAATAATAATAATAATAATAATAAATAATAATAATAATAAAACCGTGGGAGCAAGAATCGTGGGAGCTATAATAATAATAATAATAATAATAATAAAACCGTGGGGCAAGAATCGCGAGGGCTATAATAATAATAATAATAATAATAATAATAATTATAAAACCGTGAGGGCTATAATAATAATAATAATAATAATAATAATAATAAAACCGTGGGAGCTATAATAATAATAATAATAATAATAATAATAATAAAACTGTGGAGTCTATAATAATAATAATAATAAAACCGTAGGGATAAGAATCGTGGGAGATAAAATGGTAGGAGCAAGAATCGTGAGAGCTAAAAATCGTAGGAGACAAAGGAACTGTGAGGTAAGAAGAAGAATAATAATAATAACAAAATCGCGGAGGCTATAATAATAATAATAATAAAACTGTGGAGGCTATAATAATAATAATAATAATAACGCGACGTACGGCTGAAAGGTAAGTTATTTTTTTTATTTTTTTTTTATTTTTAAAAAAATAAAAAAAAACTTATACTTACCTTGCTTTCTTCCTTATCTTTCTTTTTTTTAGTTCGTGGAATCTAAATGGGTTTTGTGGAGGTCAAAATGGGCTTCGCGAAAATTGAAATGGACTTCGCGATGTACGGCTGAAAGGTTTTTATTTTTTTTATTATATAATTATAATTATAATAATTATAATAATTATAATAATTATAATAATAATTATAATAATTCTCAATCTTTTAGCAACAGAGGATATTTCTTTAGAATGTACGGTCATAAATTAATCAATTCAAGTCCCATATAGGGAAATAACTAACATAAAGACTTTTATGGAAGACGAAGGGTGATATATCAATACCATATATATATTATATGAAAATAATATCAATTTTATATCGTTATAATTATTAAAACAGGACAAATTTTAAAATATTAAAAATATATCGATACAATATATTTTCCATATGAAACTAATATCGATTCTATATAGAATAAATTTTAATATATCGATACGATATATTTTTTATATTATTATGATTATTAAAATAAAACAAAATATCGAAAATATATTAACACAATATATTTTCTATATAAAACTAATATCAATTTTATTATTTCTAAAAATTTAATAATAAAATAATTTTAAAAAAATAAATCGCAATTATATCACATTGATATCGTGGTGACATTTAATAACATCGAAATAATATCTTCAAGATATTTTTTATATTTATTACGATTGTCGTAATAAATATAAAAAATATTTCAGAGATATTATTTCGATATTATATAATATCAAATTGATATCGATTCAATATCATATCGATATTTTTGAAAAACAACAATTTCAGCAAAGTAGAACGCACCGTTTTAGTGCGTTCTCCGAACGTTTCGTATATATAGCGTACTAGAACGTACCGTTCTAGTGCGTTCTCCGAACGTTTCATATATATAGTGTACTAGAACGCACCGTTCTAGTGCGTTCTCTGGACGTTTCGTATATATAGCGTCCTAGAACACCTCTATATAATTCCGGATGTATTATAAATATACCGTAAACATTCGCAATGAAATTTTCAAATAAGTATTATCATGTAATTTCTGTTTCTAATATTTTTAATGTTTTTGATAGATCGTGTAATATTTTCAGTATATATTGACATGCTGTGAAATTATTGAAATAAATATAATGTTATTATTTTATGTTTGTACTGCATTATAAGTTTACGAAAATAAGTGAAAAGTTATTAATTACAGAATCCATATATTATCTTTAAATCTTACGGTTTAAGAGATAAATAAACAGAGATTCTTTAAGAATTTTATTTTTACTTTACTGTCCTAACTAACCTTTATACATTCTTTTCTTAAATACTTTGTGGGAAGAAAAATTGCAAATATCTTTTTAAGGTAAATGGAAAACAAAATATATATCAGTGGCTAATTTCAAGGAGGTCGAATCTTTACTAAAATTCATATCTTTATTTATCAATATAGGAGGATTTACTATTTCATAATAAAAATTTGTGTCTAGGAGGTATTTATTAATCATTTAATTCTTTTCGAATATTCACAGTATATTAGAATATTAATTTTTTGATAATGCTTAAATGTAATTATAACCTTTCGAAATAATAATACAATCAATCAGATTTTATGAAATGAGTTGTCTTGAAAATAATGATTATAAATACAATATTTTTTCCATCACTTTTTTTTATAACATCAGGAAATTTTTTATAACGAAAACCTTCGAAATTTAACGTTAACGTTGATTATCACTACGTTATCCTTCGGAGGTTTTCGGTAACCTTCGAAGGTTATCGATTTTGATATTTTTATATGGCGAAATCTTACGAATATTATCGTTTTTGTAGTTATCTTGTATCGGAGGTTCTTGATAACCTCCGTTTATATTAGATATTCATAATATATAAACTTCGATGGTCATCACCTATATTTAATTTTCGTAAATCTCAGCACATTTATTTTTGTTGTATTCCACATATGTTTATAATGCAGCAATTTTAATCGACATTGTATTGTTAACAATATCCTTCGAAGTTTATCGCAGCAATTTTAATCGACATTGCACCGTTAACAATATTCTTTGAAGTTTATCGCATCAATTTTAATTGGCATTGCACTGTTGATGCATCAGGAAATTTTTTATGTCGGAGGTTATTGTAATAATTTCGTTTTCAAAGGTTATTGAAGGTTATCGATATCAATAACCTCCGGAGTATTACGTTTTATTAATAAAAATGAAGGTTTTTGGTACCAATAACCTTCGTAAATATTACGTTTATGTTGGAGGTATTCGAAGGTTATCGGAATGAAGGACTTCGAAGGCTTACGTTTAAAAAAATTTACTGATGTAATATCCTTCGAAGTTTATCACAGCAATTGACCTTTCATATTATCATTAGTGATACCTGTTGTAATTCAAAAAAAGTATCGCAATTATATGGCGCAATTCATTTTTCTTTATGGCGTAATTAGTTGCAACTATACTTGCACGCAAAATTATTTTGGGACCTCGAAATTGTAATTTCGGGGAAAAAAGTCAAAATAGTTTTTCATAGAAGACGAAATTATTTTACTTAAAACCCGAAATTTTTTGACTACTCAGATTTATTCTTTGATTGAAGATACACATAACTGGATACTTTTTTTACTTCCATATATAGAATAGATTCTGTATAAATCTCAAAAAGTCGAAATACCTTAAAAATCCAAAATCAATTTTGGAAATATATATAGTTGCAACTGGTTGCAACTCTTGCAAATAATTACGACAGGTATTACTAATTATCATTATGATTTTATGAAATTTTCAATCTCATATGAATATTATAAATATACCGTAAATATTCGCGACCACATTTGCAATGAAATTTCCAAATAAGTATTATCGTGTGATTTTCCAGTTCTAATATTTTTAACGTTTTTGAAAGATCGTGTAAGTTAGCAATATCCTTCGAAGTTTATCGCATCAATTTTAATTGGCATTGCACTGTTGATAATATCCTTCGAAGTTTATCATAGCAATCGACATTTCATATTATCATTAGTGATACCTGTTGTAATTCAAAAAAAGTGTCGCAATTATATGGCGCAATTTATTTTTCCTTATGGCGTAATTAGTTGCAACTGGTTGCAACTCTTACAAATAATTACGACAGGTATCACTAATTATCATTATAATTTTATGAAATTTTTAATCTCATATGAATATTGTAAATATTCGCGACCACATTCGCAATGAAATTTCCAAATAAGTATTATCGTATAATTTTCCGGTTCTAATATTTTTAATGTTTTTGAAAGATCGTGTAAGTTAGCAATATCCTTTGAAGTTTATCGCATCAATTTTAATTGACATTGTACTGTTTTTGAAGTTTATTATAGCAATTTTAATTAACATTGTTCTGTTAACGATATTGTAGCAATTTTTAATCGATATTTCACATATGAATATTATAAATATACCATAAACATTCGCCACCACATTCGCAATGAAATTTCCAAATAAGTATTATCGTGTAATTTTCCGTTTCTAATATTTTTAATGTTTTTGATAGATCGTATAATATTCTCAGCATATGTTGAAATGCTGTGAAATTATTGAAATAAATACAATGTTATTATTTTGTTTGTACTGCATTATAAGTTTACGAAAATAAGTGAAAAATTATTAATTACAGAATCCATATATTATCTCTTAAACCTTCAATTTTCACATACTACTATGTTTTAGCAGCCAAATTTGTCCGCTGGACGGTCCAAGAGATAAATAGGCAGAGATTCTTTAAGAATTTTATCTTTACTTTACTGTTCTAACTGACCTTTATACATTCTTTTCTTAAATACTTTGTGGGAAGAAAAATTGCAAATATCTTTTTAAGGTAAATGGAAACAAGATATGTATCAGTGGCTAATTTCAAGGAGGTCGAATCTTTACTAAAATTTATATCTTTATTTATCAATATAGGAGGATTTACCATTGATTTGTGTCTAGGAGGTATTTATTAATTATTTGATTCTTTTCGAAATTTTTTGGTAATGCTTAACTGATTAATTGTATTATTTTTCGAAAGGTTACAACTGGATTATTATTACAATTGAATTATTATAAATACAATATTTTTTCCATCACTTTTTTTTATAAAATTAAAATGTCCACTTCCGGTCGTAAAAATAAGAGAAAAGAAACCACTGGAAACCCAAATAAAAAAAAAATTCGAACCCAAGATACAGACCAAATTAATCGTGAGACTTCGAATGTAACCGAAGGTAATAATAATAATCTGTTCCTTTTTTTAAAAATATTTTCTAATATTTATTTATAGGAACACAAGAAGGAACCCAAGAAGAAACACAACATGAAAGAATACTGGGGGGAAGCACTAGAAATTTAACACTTGATAAATTAATTATGCAAAATGCTGAATTAATAAAAACATGTAATACTTTGAATAATAAAATCGACAATTTAGAAAAAATAATTGTCGAATTCATTGAAAACAAAAAAGATGAAATTTCATCTGAATTTGTTATGGTAATTTTGATTGCGAAACCTTTCGTTTGATAATAAATTATAAAGGATTACTTATAATTTGTTTTATTATTAGAAATTAGTAAAGGAAATAGCGGATGAAACCTTTAATAAAGCCATCTATCTAACACAAGACGATTTTAAAAAAATCTCGGAATCTGTTGCAAAAAAAAATTATAGAGAAATATTTAATACGTATTCTTTAAAAAAATAGAATACATTTTACGTCGGTTGAATAATGGCGAATGTAATTATTTTTACCTTGTTGCTAAAATATTATTTTTCAAAATATTTTAGATAATTGCATATAATATTAAATTTTTAGTTATTAAAAAAGCATCGCCAACTACGAGGAACTGCTGCCTCCACTTATCGAAAAGCCCTATTTAGTATTTTTGGAGAAAAAGAACTGTCCTATATACAGAGTACCAATGATCATAATGTGATTGCAACATGGAAAGCATCTTCGCAGGTCCACAAAATTTACGGAAACCTTTTTAAAAGAATACCCAACTCCGAAACTACATATATGTATTAATCATGTATTAGAAAAAACCTATAATGCTGATATGCCGATCCATCAGAAAGCTTTCGCTATTGTTACATGTGAAAACTTTCTAAATCCCAAGTTGCCAAATATAATTAGTAAAGAAAAAATAATAAAACCATTGTTACTTATTTTTGAGGTAAATTCTATATATATATAGTTATATAAAAAATTTAATAAAAATAACAATTTCAAAAATTTTTAGGAACAAATAAAAAAAGGTGAAAGTCTTCATCGTGAAGTCAACCATTCAACTGAAAGTGAAGATAAAGATGACGAAGATGAAGAAGCTTTTATAAATGAAGAAGAATAAATTTATAAAATAGTAATAATTTTTTTTATAATTTTGTATATAAATATTTTATAATATAGCGAAATTATTAAAAGTAACACACGTCTTAATATGGAAATATAATTATTATAAATACAATGATAGTCGTTAAACATCAATTAAAATGTCTTGGAAATGTGACTTTTGTCCCCAACGTATTTTTATAACTAAAACTTCGTATACTAACCACATAAAATAATGTCTCAAAAGTGTAGATTCGTCTGAAAAATTAAGTTTGGAAGTAATGATGATCGATAGTTTAGAAAGCGAAAATTTATTAAATAATGAGGTAAAAAAAATAATAAAAAAAATAATTTCAAAATAGCTTATACTAACCTCGATGTTTATAGAATAATTTCGAAAGTATTCACGAGAATTCAAATGAAAATGAAGGTGAAGGTGAAAATGAAGATGAAGATAATGATTCATATAATGCTGAAGTTGAAGAAGAATCTTTAACTAGCGATATCAGCCATTCCAGTGTTTCCTTTTTTGAAAATATGGAATTATCTAATAGTGAACCTGAAAATTACTCATTTAATAATTATACTTCGGACTATAATAATATTTGTGAAGAAGCGGAACCTATCGAGTTTCCTAATAATGCATACGCTGATTTAATGGCTCCTGTTACCAATTATAATTTATCTAATGAAGCTACCAATGCCATGATTCATTTTTTTAATGAACATTCCAATCTTCCTTTATCTCCTCTTCTGAAAAATGCCAAAAAAGGACGTGAATTAATGGAAAAAATGAAAATTCCCACTTTAACATCTAAAAAACACAAGATTCTTACTCATAACAATATAGATTATTATTTATTTTATCATCCCGTTCTCAATTGCATTAAAAATATTTTATCTATTTCCGACATATCACAAAATTTTACATTGAGATTCGAAAATTTTAAAGTATATTAAATCTATATAAACTTTAAATATTGAAAATAATATTAACTGTAATATTTTGTAATATAGTACAAAGGTGAAAAGGCTTACAGTGAACAATACACTGGAAATTGGTAGAAGAATACTGAAGCTTCTTTACCACATGGTTCAAACCTTTTATCCATAATACTTTATTCTGATGCTACTACTACTGATACCTTAGGTAAATCCTTTTTGTATCCTATCTATATATCAATTGGAAATATTTCAACTAAAAGGCGTAATAAATCTGACGTTAAACAATTACTTGGATACCTTCCTATCTTAAAAGTAAAAGATAAATCTGAAAAAAAATCTCAAGACTTTAAAAAATTAGTACGCTTAACCTTCCATAATTCTATGAAATTTTTATTAGATCCTTTATTTGCAGAAAAAGGTNATTATCTAATAGTGAACCTGAAAATTACTCATTTAATAATTATACTTCGGACTATAATAATATTTGTGAAGAAGCGGAACCTATCGAGTTTCCTAATAATGCATACGCTGATTTAATGGCTCCTGTTACCAATTATAATTTATCTAATGAAGCTACCAATGCCATGATTCATTTTTTTAATGAACATTCCAATCTTCCTTTATCTCCTCTTCTGAAAAATGCCAAAAAAGGACGTGAATTAATGGAAAAAATGAAAATTCCCACTTTAACATCTAAAAAACACAAGATTCTTACTCATAACAATATAGATTATTATTTATTTTATCATCCCGTTCTCAATTGCATTAAAAATATTTTATCTATTTCCGACATATCACAAAATTTTACATTGAGATTCGAAAATTTTAAAGTATATTAAATCTATATAAACTTTAAATATTGAAAATAATATTAACTGTAATATTTTGTAATATAGTACAAAGGTGAAAAGGCTTACAGTGAACAATACACTGGAAATTGGTAGAAGAATACTGAAGCTTCTTTACCACATGGTTCAAACCTTTTATCCATAATACTTTATTCTGATGCTACTACTACTGATACCTTAGGTAAATCCTTTTTGTATCCTATCTATATATCAATTGGAAATATTTCAACTAAAAGGCGTAATAAATCTGACGTTAAACAATTACTTGGATACCTTCCTATCTTAAAAGTAAAAGATAAATCTGAAAAAAAATCTCAAGACTTTAAAAAATTAGTACGCTTAACCTTCCATAATTCTATGAAATTTTTATTAGATCCTTTATTTGCAGAAAAAGGTATTGATTTAGAAGTTGATAATAAAACATTTTGGTTCTTTTCCCGTATATCAACAATCATATGTGATTGGCCGGAAGCTGCTACATTTAGTTTAGTATACAAATCAACTAATTTGAACTTTCTTTGTCATTTTTGTTTAATTTCAAAGACGTTGTTAGCGGATACCAATTTGTCAGATGTAACTTTTCGTAATAACGAAAATATGTAGGAATATTTTTACAATAATGCTGGACAGGATGTGAGTTTGGAAAATATCCTTAATTATTTTTGATCTTTACCAAGTATAAATGTATATTCAGCAACAGTTCCAGATAGAATGCACCATTTAGATTTGGAACTATTTCATTACCAAATAGAATTTACTCAAGCACTTCTTCAAAAACAAGATGTTCATTAGTCAATAAAATAGACAACAGACTTTTGAAAATTCCATGATTTCAAAAATTTCAAATGTTTACTAATGGACTTCAATCAATTTCCAGAATGACTGCAAAAGAATATAGAATTCTAATGAAAGTAATGGTATTTGTGGTAGATAACTTATATAAAGAAAATGAAAATAATGTTGAAAATTTTGTTGAAAATAAAAAATTATCAGAAGTATACGCAAAATGAAATAAATATACATGATGAGCAGATCAGAAATATTCACAGAAAGCGATCTCGAAAATTTTCGGGTATGTTATTAAAAATTAAAATCTTGATTTTACTAATTATATACTAAATAATTTATCTTTTTAGAAAGATACGTTTGAATGGGCAAAACTATTTGTTGAAATATTTAAACTATATTCGTGTTTCAAATTAAAATTTCCAAAATTTCACTCGTGAATTTACCACATTTTCGAATCAATCTGTCAGTTTGATATAATAAATGGATATACAACAGAAACTTACGAAAGTTTGCATAAGGATTTTGTTAAAATCTCTTACCGAATGAGCAATAAAAAAAATGTGGAAGATCAAATAATGAAAACAGTAAGTTAACTATTTTATTATAAATAATATAAATGAACTGTTAATTAATTTATAACTTTTAAATTTAGTTGAAAAGACAAGATATAATAAACGTGATTAATAAAAAACAAAAGAAGAAGAAGCCGACTAAACTGTTGAACTTTTCATCAAAGCTTTTTGAAACAAAATTAACAGAAGCAAATATATATTTTTGTGAAAAAATGAATGATCCAAATATTAACAATAATATGATTAAAGGTTTTAACCAATTTTTAGAATGTTTCAACGATTTTTTAGATAATATTTTAGAAGTTAAAAATATTAAGGAATGTGATATTATTATATATGGTACGGCAACTTTAGAAAATGAATCAATAATAAGGGCAAGAAACAAATTTCATGATAAACCATGGTTCAGTAATGTAGCAATTTCGATGGATTCTAATGAATCTTCTGATTATCAATCCGATGAAGGATTATGTTATGGTAAAATTTTATTAATGGCAAAAATTGAAATTGAAGAAAAACCTCTGTTAAATCTCGCATTAGTTCAATGGTACGACTTCAAATTTGAAAAAAATTCCTATCTCTATAATTGTCCTCTTTTAAAATTAGTGGAGTTATATAATTTAATTCCAATTGAAACTATAGATAATATTGTACATATTATACCTCGTTTTGACGAAGATAATGAATATTTTGTTAATAAATATATTTCATAATATTGCGAAATTATTTTTTAAATTTTATAACTTCTGTAATGTTTTATTTCTTATAATAATAATAATAAAAAATTAAAAATTT
>PQFF01000222.1:14807-37744 GCA_003547095.1 Diversispora epigaea | reverse complement strand
TTATAATAAAAAAAATAAAAAAAATAAAAAAAAATTTCGCAATATTTTTGAAATTAATTTAAGTTCCCGAAATGATTTTTCCTTCATAAAATATAATATTATTATCAAAATATTATAATAAAAAAAATAAAAAAAATAAAAAAAAATTTTGTAATATTTTTGAAATTAATTTAAGTTCTCGAAATAATTTCTCCTTCATATAAAACTTCATCTTCTTCTTCCTCTCCTCTTTCCTCTCTTCTTTCCTCGCCTCTTTTCTCCCTTCTTTCCTCCCTTCTTTCCTCCCTTCTTTCCTCTCTTCTTTCCTCCTTTCTTTCCTCCCTTCTTTCCTCCTCTCTTTCCTCTTCTTGATCCTCATCTAAATCTTCGACCTCATCTGAATCTGAGCTAGACGTTAAATCGAAACTTATACCTTTTTCCTTTTTTTTCTATTAATACAAATTATATATATTATTAGTATATTAGAAATAACAAATTTCCAGATATTTTTGATACTTACTCTATTTTTTTGTATTCTTTTACTTAAAAATTTATTGTCATTTTTTAGTATTTCATTGTTTAGATTTAAAAAACTTTCGCACACTGCTACAGTAAATACTATTTGTTCATCGGAAATTTTTCCCATGTCTGGCCAAGTTTCGTGAATGATCTTCCCGCACCAGGTCATAGTTTCATCCGATATGGTTTTATGAAGTTTTTCGAAATATTCTCTTACTACAGGTAATTCTTTCCAAGTTTTGATTTCACTTGGTGATACTTTCATATTTATTCGCGGAAGATTTCTGAATACCGCAAATATTGATTTTTTAATTTGGGTTGATATAGTCCCCCTTCTTGACCGATGTCTTTCCAATAACTATGAATAATTCAAAATCTTTTATTAATTATTGGGATATTTAAAATTATAATGTAATTCAGTAAAACTTACTTTTTTATGGATGGTTAAATCATAATAAAACATCCAGTGTTTGTTAGTCCAATCAAAGAAAAGTTCTGGGTATTTTTTTCCTAAGTGTTTCGCAGTAACTTGTTTAAATTTGATGTCACTTGGATAAATTGCTTCCAAAATTGTCTTGTTTACAATTTCATTAACAAGTTTCTTTTTTTTTAAAAATATTAAGATATTATAAGTAAAATAGTTTTTTGTTTGTAAAGAAAATAAATAAATCACTTATATTAACAAATATTGGATCATACATCTCGTCCCATAATTTGTTGTTTTTCATTTTTTTTCGGATGTCAGACATTTCCTTTCGAAGGTCTCCGACTTCCTTATCAATTTTTTTTAAATAGTCTAGCATTTGATCTTGTTTTCCTTTTCTTTTCAATAGAGGTTCTTCTTCTTCTAATAAAATAAATTATACATTAGAAAATATTTTTATTAAATGTTTTGAAAAATTTTGAAAAATTACCATCAGAATATTTTTCTCTTCTTTTTTCAGTTCTTCTTCGTTTTCTTGCTTGAGCTGATGGAGAAGTTTGTCGTTTATTATCACTTCCCGTTGATCCTATTAATACAGCTTCCATTTCAGTTTCTCCACTTCCTCTTTCAAATGATGATCTTGACATTGATGCTTCTGCTGTTGCCGGAATAGATACTCTTGACGTTGATGCTTCTGCTGTTGCCGAAGTAGATACTGAAGTTCTTTTTTTTGCTTTAGTGGAACTTGATCCAGATAAAAAACTAGAAATTCTATCATCATCTCTTTAATTTTTTTTTATATAAAAACTAACGAAAGTTCTTCGAGACATTTTGAAAATTTTTAAAAAATGGTTATATTTATTTGCAAATATATTTTATGATAAAGATAGAAGAATTTCGATTCTTTATATACATTTTTTTCTATCTCATTTTCTCAGAATTTAATAATAACTTCAAATACTTCCTAAATGTATCATCATATTTTTTTTATTAATACAATAAAATATAAATTACAACTCTTCTCTCCTTTTTTTTGATACATTATAATATTATACCCTGATTAATTACATAAATATTAAATTTATATCGTGAAATATCTTAAGATATGTAATTATAAATAAACTTTACCTTTGATATAACGAGAAAGGTGATATTATTGTATGCATATATGCATATTACTTAATTTTAAGGATAATTCATTAATTAAATAAATTATTATTAGTATATCTTTCATTTTTCGAAGTATTGTCTATAGATATGTATTATTTTATTAAAAATTTATTTAATTGATTAAATTTCTACATATTGAAAAGGTATTATCTACAAATAAAATATGAATACTTTCTGAAACAAATCCCTATAAGAACTATATATACTTAAAATATACTAGAAATATACTTAAAATATCCTTGATATCCTTAAAACATACTTAAAATATTATTAATATTTGAAACTTAGCAAAAATCGGTTATTTAAATTATATACCATTATACTTAAAATATTATTAAAATATACTTAAAAAAAAATTTTATAATTAAAAAAATATACTTAAAATATACTTAAATATACTTAAAATATACTTCCGTTTTTTAATAAGTATATTTTAAGTATATTTTAATAATATCGATTTAGGTATTTTAAATTAATAAATTTATTTACATTATTAAAATATACTTAAAATATACTTTTATTTTTAATAAGTATATTTTAAATACATTTTAAAAATATAGACTTAGGTATTTCGAATTAATAAATTTTATATATATTCTTAAAATGTACTTAAAATATAATAAAAATCAAGTGACATATAATTTGTAACACATAAAAATTTGTTTTTATCAAGATTCTTTTTACACCTTCAGAACTTTATGACATAATTTTGACCCTTTTATCAAAGTAAACTGCCTTTAAGCAACTAATTAAAATTATTCAAAAGGTATGAAATTACTTGAATATTAATTTTCGTTAAGCTAGCTTACAAATGGACCAANTTTATAATTAAAAAAATATACTTAAAATATACTTAAATATACTTAAAATATACTTCCGTTTTTTAATAAGTATATTTTAAGTATATTTTAATAATATCGATTTAGGTATTTTAAATTAATAAATTTATTTACATTATTAAAATATACTTAAAATATACTTTTATTTTTAATAAGTATATTTTAAAGGGTAATGTTATTCCTCACCCAGGGTGAGATGAAATATTGCTCACCCCCTATTTTTACTCGAGTAAGATTGCTTTCATGTGATTACCAAAAGATTATCAGGTGATTACTATGTGAAAAATAATATGTGACAAATAGGGTTTTCTAACCCTAAAAAAAACTAAGTCCAAAAAAAATATAATAAAAATTGATATTCAGGGGGCGTGATGCAATGTGACAATTATAAAGGATATGGGGGGTGAGATTTCTCACCTGGGTGAGAAATAAATTTTCTCTATTTTAAATACATTTTAAAAATATAGACTTAGGTATTTCGAATTAATAAATTTTATATATATCCTTAAAATATACTTAAAATATAATAAAAATCAAGTGACATATAATTTGTAACACATAAAAATTTGTTTTTATTAAGATTTTTTTTGCACCTTCAGAACTTTGTGACCTTTTTATCAAAGTAAACTGCCTTTAAGCAACTAATTAAAATTATTCAAAAAGTATGAAATTACTTGAATATTAATTTTCGTTAAGCTAGCTTACAAATGGATCAAATAATGAATTTTTCTTTAATCACAAATACTCATGAATTTTTTTACACTACCATTTCACTTCCAAAACTTTGTGACATAATTTAGACACTTTTATCAAAGTAAACTGCCTTTGAACGACTAATTAAAATTGTTCAGAAGGTATGAAATCACTTGAATCTTAATTTTCGCTAAGCTAGCTTACAAATCGATCAAATTATAAATTTTTCTTTAATTATAAATACTCACGAATTTTTTTACACTTTAGAACTTTGTGACATAATTTCAACACTTTAATCAAAGTAAACTACCTTTGAACGACTAATTAAAATTGTTCAGAAGGTATTAGATTACTTAAATCTTAATTTTCGCTAAGCTAGCTTACAAATGGATCAAATGATAAAATTTTTTTTAATTACAAATATTCACGAATTTTTTACACTACCATTTCACTTCCAAAACTTTGTGACGTAATTTCGACACTTTGATCAAAGTAAACTGTCTTTAAATGACTAATCAAAATTGTTCAGAAGGTATGAAATCACTTGAATCTTAATTTTCGCTAAGCTAGCTTACAAATCGATCAAATTATGAATTTTTCTTTAATTATAAATACTCACGAATTTTTTTACACTTCCAGAACTTTGTGACGTAATTTCAACACTTTGGTTAAAGTAAACTGCCTTTGAATGACTAATTAAAATTGTTCAGAAGGTATGAAATCACTTGAATCTTAATTTTCGTTAAGCTAGCTTATAAATGGATCAAATAATGAAATTTTCTTTAATTATAAATACTCACGAATTTTTTTACACTTTCAGAACTTTGTAACTTTACTTCCAAAACTTTGTGACATAATTTCGACACTTTGGTCAAAGTAAACCGCCTTTGAACGACTAATTAAAATTATTCAAAAGGTATGAAATTACTTGAATATTAATTTTCGTTAAGCTAGCTTACAAATGGACCAAATAATGAATTTTTCTTTAATTACAAATACTCATGAATTTTTTTACACTTCCATTTCACTTCCAAAACTTTGAGACATAATTTAGACACTTTGATCAAAGTAAACTGCTTTTGAACGACTAATTAAAATTGTTCAGAAGGTATGAAATTACTTGAATCTTAATTTTCGCTAAGCTAGCTTACAAATCGATTAAATTATGAATTTTTCTTTAATTATAAATACTCACGAATTTTTTTACACTTTAGAACTTTGTGACGTAATTTCAACACTTTGATCAAAGTAAACTACCTTTGAATGACTAATTAAAATTGTTCAGAAGGTATTAGATTACTTAAATATTAATTTTCGCTAAGCTAGCTTACAAATGGATCAAATGATAAATTTTTCTTTAATTACAAATATTCACGAATTTTTTACACTACTATTTCACTTCCAAAACTTTATGACGTAATTTCGACACTTTGATCAAAGTAAATTGCCTTTGAACGTCTAATAAAAATTGTTCAGAAGGTATGAAATCACTTGAATCTTAATTTTCGCTAAGCTAGCTTACAAATCGATCAAATTATGAATTTTTCTTTAATTATAAATACTCACAAATTTTTTTACACTTCCAGAACTTTGTAACGTAATTTCAACACTTTGGTCAAAGTAAACTGCCTTTGAACGACTAATTAAAATTGTTCAAAAGGTATGAAATCACTTGAATCTTAATTTTCGTTAAGCTAGCTTATAAATGGACCAAATAATGAATTTTTCTTTAATTATAAATACTCACGAATTTTTTTACACTTCCAGAACTTTGTAACTTTACTTCCAAAACTTTGTGACATAATTTCGACACTTTGGTCAAAGTAAACCGCCTTTGAACGACTAATTAAAATTGTTTAGAAGGTATGAAATTACTTGAATCTTAATTTTCGCTAAACCAGCTTACAAATGGATCAAATAATGGATTTTTCTTTAATTACAAATACTTATGAATTTTTTATACTATCATTTCACTTCCAAAACTTTGTGACATAATTTCAACACTTTGGTCAAAGTAAACTGTCTTTGAATGACTAATTAAAATTGTTCAGAAGGTATGAAATTACTTGAATCTTAATTTTCACTAAGCTAGCTTACAAATCGATTAAATTATGAATTTTTCTTTAATTATAAATACTCACGAATTTTTTTACACTTTAGAACTTTGTAATGTAATTTCAATACTTTGATCAAAGTAAACTACCTTTGAATGACTAATTAAAATTGTTCAGAAGGTATTAGATTACTTAAATATTAATTTTCGCTAAGCTAGCTTACAAATGGATCAAATGATAAATTTTTCTTTAATTACAAATATTCACGAATTTTTTACACTACCATTTCACTTCCAAAACTTTGTGACATAATTTTGACACTTTGATCAAAGTAAACTGCCTTTGAACGACTAATCAAAATTGTTCAGAAGGTATGAAATCACTTGAATCTTAATTTTTGCTAAGCTAGCTTACAAATCGATCAAATTATGAATTTTTCTTTAATTATATATACTCACGAATTTTTTTACACTTCCAGAACTTTGTGACATAATTTCAACACTTTGATCAAAGTAAACTGCCTTTGAACGACTAATTAAAATTGTTCAGAAGGTATGAAATCACTTGAATCTTAATTTTCGTTAAGCTAGCTTATAAATGGACCAAATAATGAATTTTTCTTTAATTATAAATATTCACAAATCTTTTTACACTTCCAGAACTTTGTGACTTTACTTCCAAAACTTTGTAACATAATTTCGACACTTTGGTCAAAGTAAACCGCCTTTGAACGACTAATTAAAATTGTTCAGAAGGTATGAAATTACTTGAATCTTAATTTTCGCTAAGCTAGCTTATGAATGGATCAAATAATGGATTTTTCTTTAATTACAAATACTCACGAATTTTTTACACTACCATTTTACTTTCAAAACTTTGTGACGTAATTTCGACACTTTGGTCAAAGTAAACTGTCTTTGAACGACTAATTAAAATTGTTCAGAAGATATGAAATTACTTGAATCTTAATTTTCGCTAATATAGCTTACAAATCGATCAAATTATGAATTTTTCTTTAATTATAAATACTCACGAATTTTTTTACACTTCCAGAACTTTGTGACGTAATTTTAACACTTTGGTCAAAGTAAACTGCCTTTGAACGACTAATTAAAGTTGTTCAGAAGATATGAAATTACTTGAATATTAATTTTCACTAAGCTTACTTATAAATATATTAAGATACACTCGAATCTTTAATTATAAATACTTTTAATTTTTTTATTCTTTAGATGGGTTTGCAAATACAGGATAATATTTTTTTTAACAACTATATATTTATAAATTTTTAATCATTTTTAGGACTAAGTAAAGTTATTCTTTTAAAAATAAAATACTTTATAAAATTTCCAACCCTATTTTCCGAGGTTGTTATTTATATTAATTCTATATTGATATTGTTATAAATATTATATCACATGATTTTATTGATTAATTTTTGCATATAAATCTTTGTTTTGATGACATTCTTATATTTATTTCGAGTTTATTTCTACTTAACTATCATATAATCTTGAACTTCTTGAACTTCGTTTATTTAAATTAATGTCTTAATTTTACTGAATCTCAAGTTTGTTTATTTTAAGATATTTTTAAACTTTATTTATTTTAAAATAATTTTAAACTTTATTTACTTTAAAATAAATATTAAACTTTATTTACTTTAAATATTTGAGTTTATTTTTTAGAACGTATATATACTTGTATTTATTATTATATAGTTATAAGTATTATTGAAAGTTTTATTTACTTTAAGGTAATCTTAAATTTTAAATTAATCTTAATTTTATATTTATTTAAAGTAATCTTGAGCTTTATTTTTTTTTAATTTATTTTATAAGTTTTATTTCAAACAGGCACAAATACACATGTATAAATATTATTTAAGATAATTCTTTCTTGAATTCTTTATATTAAATTAATTATATATTTTGACTTTATTCAAACAGAAAACAATTTTCTACTATGATATTCGGGTTCTTGACTATACAATGGTATACCTGCCACCCAAATTCAAAATCTAAATGCCGAAATTCCAAATGCCGAAATCCCAAATTACAATTAGTATTTTTTGCCGAAATCCCAAATCCCAAATACTAATAATTTGTGCATTTTGGCGTCCCAAATCCCAAATTATTTGGGATTTGGGCAACACGTATATACAATGGTATATTTTTTATTTCTGCATTAATATTCACCAAGTTTTTATAATTTTGTCTGTATTTTTTAAGTTTTAACTTTATTTTTTGAACTTTAATTTTTATATTAGATTAATTCTGTTTTTGACTTCACTTACAATTTATGCATTAGTTATAAAATGGTATGTATTTTATTTTTGTAATGTCAATATTTATCAAGTTATTACAATTTAAAGTTTCATACTAATTTATTTTAAATAGATTTAAATATTTCTTGAGTTTTATTTCTTATTTCTTATACTTACTTTATTTTAAATGTATTCAAATATGTATATATGTAATATGTAATATTTAATATTAAAAATAACTTAATAAATATTTAATAAATACTTAAATTTAATTTAAAATATTATTAAATAAATTTAAAATATTATTTCATTTTTATTACTTAATTAAATCAATAAATTCAAGTATATTTTAAATGTGTTTTAAGTATATTTTAAATGTGTTTTAAGTATATTTTAAGTATATTTTAAATGTTTTAAGTATATTTTAAGTATATTTTAAATATATGTATCATATCATCAGGAAATTTTTTATGTCGGAGGTTATTGTAATAATTTCGTTTTCAAAGGTTATTGAAGGTTATCGATATCAATAACCTCCGGAGTATTACGTTTTATTAATAAAAATGAAGGTTTTTGGTACCAATAACCTTCGTAAATATTACGTTTATGTTGGAGGTATTCGAAGGTTATCGGAGTGAAGGACTTCGAAGGCTTACGTTTAAAAAAATTTACTGATGATAAATAAATTGATAAATTTAAGTATATTTTAAATATATTTTAAATATATTATTATATACTTAAAATATACTTACTCATTACCTAGATTAAGTATATTTAAGATAGATATTAATTATATTTTAAGTATATTTTAAATATATTTTACTGTAATTTTAAATATGATGAATTTTATACTTAAATATACTTAAAATATATTCAAAATATATCTAAAATATTATTAAAATATACTTATTTTTTTAAATATATTTTAAGTATATTTTAAGTATATTTTAGGTATGTATATTTCTTATAGGGAATTAAAATAATAAAAAAAGAAATGATAAAATTATAAAAGTATGTTGCATTATATATTAATATTAATACAATACGAAATTTATTGATATAATTATAATACAAATATTTATTTATAAAATATTTATTAGTATCAAAGCGTGAATTATATCTTCGATTGCATCTATTTCTATAAAATTGTACACTTTTGAGAACTTAATCATACTATTGTACGAGTGCAAGATGCAATAGTGATTTATTTGGTATTATTAATTCTATTATTAATAGTGTCTGAAGTTTATCGAATTTCTATATTTATAAAGGCAATTATAAACATAAACCTGTGCATAATAAGTTATAAACCAATGTTTTCGCAACAATTTTGCACTGTTCTTCGCAGCAATTTTAATTGACATTGCACTGTTAACAAATATTCTTCGAAGTTTATCGCAGTGATTTTAATTGGAATTATACTGTTAACAATATCCTTCGAAGTTTATCGCAGTGATTTTAATCGACATTGTACTGTCAACAATATCTTTCGAAATTTATTTGTACAAAAAGATCAGTTATCTTATTATATGACTTCTTATTTAACACAATATTCTTTGTTTATTTTCAGAAATAACTACTTTACTCCCTTAACAATCCTTATGAAGCTCTTCGAAAAGAAATACATTTATCTTCTTATATTGAATTGAATTTTATTATTATTATATCAAATACACCATAATTCAAAATGTATTTAATAATATTTATTGACTTTATTTATAATTTTAACAAGTAAATAAATATATTTCATATTCTGTTTACTTTTAGGAATACCTCATTAATTTTAATATACACTTACGAAACACTTCGAAATGATGTATTTTATATTTTCCTATAATTTATTTTGTAATATTTATTGACTTTATTTATAACTTTAACAAGTAAATAAATATATTTCATACTTTGTTTACTTTAGGAATACTTCATTAACTTTAACATACATTTACGAAACACTTCGAAATGGTATATTTTGTATATTCCTATAATTTATTGCATCAGTAAATTTTTTTAAACGTAAACCTTCAAAGTCCTTTACTTCGATAACCTTCGAATACCTTTAACCAGTGTTGTCAAATTTGCATGTCCTTAACTTTTTCGACTGTACCTATGTCCCATGTCCCAATGTTCCTACCCTTAAATAGTTTATAAATAGATACTAAAACTTTATAGATATGTATAAAAATTAATTTTAAACAACTTTAATTAATAGGTCAAAATAAATTTTTATAATAAAATTTTGTATTATTTATATTTTTAAAAAAATAATTTTTGTCCCAACATTGTCCTGTAATGTTCCTTGACAACACTGCCTCCAACATAAACGTAATATTTACGAAGGTTATTGGTACCGAAAACCTTTATTTTTATTAATAAAACGTAATACTCTGGAGGTTATTGATATCGATAACCTTCAATAACCTTCACTTTATCATAATAAACGTAATATTTGCGAAGATTATTGGTTCAATAACCTTCAATAACCTTTGAAAACAAAATTATTACAATAACCTCCGACATAAAAAATTTCCTGATGTGTTATATCAAATACACTAATTTTATTGTAATGCTATTGACTTATGTGATTTTAATTTTATATAAGAATATTAATAATATATATGTATCTAATAGAATATTTTCGAAGAGACAAGAAATAATAATTTGTTTATTAAATAATTGCGTTAGGGTTTTATGTAGTAGTATTTAAAATCATAAGTTCTACTTTGTTAAGATATTTATGACAACAATGTAAGTATTCGAACTATTTATTTGAAAAATTAATTTGCTTCAAATCGCAAAACGTTACAATATTTAATAATTATATATGAAATATACGACGTAATATACCCTTTGATCGTTTGATATAAGAGAATATTCAAAGCAAATAATATTATTAACTTTAATTATTATAATAAAAAAATTTTGTGAAAGAAATTTGAAAAAAATCTCAAAGGATAATTAAATATCTTTCGTAAGATTACGAAAAACAAAAACGAAGCTAAAATATTATTATCTTTTAAAAAAGAACAAGATGAAAAGAAAAATATAATATTACAGAAAATAGGAAATTTAGGAATTGTTGTGGACATATTAGATATATAGAAAATGGTTACCTCACGTTATTGTACGGAAACAGGACCCCGAAATATTATAATAAATATCATAAAAGATCTACAAGATTTTGATCAAAAATATGCAAATGTTTTTTATATTAACTCTATACAAAGTTTTTATGAGATATCTAAAATTTAGCAAAAATTATGCAAATAAAATTATGACTTATAATTAAAGTAATTTAATTTAGATCAATGATGCCTGACGGAATTAATGTATTGTAAATTTTAATTTAATTACAAATATTGAAAATAGAGATATAATATATACGCATTATTTAACATCTATATTATTACCTATTTTTTTCATTTCTATATTATTTACCCACTTCTTTTATTTCTATATTATTATCTATAAATATATCTAAACTAATAAAATAAACAAAGTATTATTCACTTATAACTCTATAAACTATATATGTCGTCAAAACTATTGAATTGAATCAGACGCAATTAAAATTGAGAAAAATTGAAGTTGAATTAAAGTAAATTTTGATTTTTATTAGTGATTGATACAATTAGTTGAGTCAAACGCAATTAAAAATTGAAATTTTAAGAGTTGAGTCAAGGCCAAATTAGTTTTGATAACATATATACTATAAACTCCTTTTAAACTATATTTTTTTTGTTTAGATCTATAAAATAGCAATATTAGTAAAGTGCTGATTTTACTATAAAAATAGTTCTAAAAAGTAATAGTTAGTACTTTTGAATATCTAAAAATATTCTAAACTAATAAAATAAATGAAATATTATTCACTTATAACTTTTTAAATTATATAATTATCTTTTTTTGTCTAAATCTATAAAAACGGTATTGTGCCACCCGATACTAAAAAATAGTTTTAGAAATAACCAAAAAGTAATAGTTAATACTTTTAAATATCTGAAAATTATTTAAATTAATAAAATAAACGAAATATTATCTACTTATAACTATATAACACAGGTCAAAATCCAAATATCGGGCAGCTATCGGGCACCTATCGGGTACCCGATATTTTTGAATATCAGGTACCTATCGGGTACCTATCGGGTACCTATCGAGTGCGAATAATATTTTTATATATATCGGGCACCCGATATCTAGGGTTTTTTTTTGTAAATTTTATAATGCACCTGATATGACAGCGATATTAATTATTATTATTTCAGGCACCCGATATTACCTTCAATATCGGGTACATGATAATAAATAGTAATATCGGGTATATATCAGACACCTGATTTATTAAAAATTTTATTCAGGTTTTTCCTTTGGCTTATCTATCAGATGCATATACTTAAAATTCAAGTTTTCTTGCATAAAATCAGATATACTTTAAAGTTTAGTTATTGTTTGATATGCTCATTGTATTAAATAATCTCTTTATTATTAATTAATAAATAAATAAAATTAAAATTAAACATTAAATCTTCGATTCAATGGTATTATTGAAACATAATTATTCTTATTCTTATTCCCCGTCCGATAGTTTATCTTAATGGCCTGACCATATATTCTATGCACTGCAATAATTGAATCTTGACCTTCCTCATAGTATTCTCCATTCCACAACTCAGTATTGGATACTTCAGGCNCACAGGTCAAAATCCAAATATCGGGCAGCTATCGGGCACCTATTGGGTACCCGATATTTTTGAATATCGGGTACCTATCGGGTACCTATCGAGTGCGAATAATATTTTTATATATATCGGGCACCCGATATCTAGGGTTTTTTTTTGTAAATTTTATAATGCACCTGATATGACAGCGATATTAATTATTATTATTTCAGGCACCCGATATTACCTTCAATATCGGGTACATGATAATAAATAGTAATATCGGGTATATATCAGACACCTGATTTATTAAAAATTTTATTCAGGTTTTTCCTTTGGCTTATCTATCAGATGCATATACTTAAAATTCAAGTTTTCTTGCATAAAATCAGATATACTTTAAAGTTTAGTTATTGTTTGATATGCTCATTGTATTAAATAATCTCTTTATTATTAATTAATAAATAAATAAAATTAAAATTAAACATTAAATCTTCGATTCAATGGTATTATTGAAACATAATTATTCTTATTCTTATTCCCCGTCCGATAGTTTATCTTAATGGCCTGACCATATATTCTATGCACTGCAATAATTGAATCTTGACCTTCCTCATAGTATTCTCCATTCCACAACTCAGTATTGGATACTTCAGGCCAGTATTGTCATGGGACATCTTGGGATATTTTGGGACAAAAATAATTTTTTAAATGATAAAAAATTCCATTATAAAACTTAGTTTAAGTCATTAATTAAAGTTATTTAGAATTGATTTTTACATATATTTATAAAGTTTTAATATATCTTTATAAGCCCAATAAGGGTAGGGACATTGGGACATGGGACATTGGGACAGTAAAAAAACCTAGGGACATACAAAATGTACAATACTGCTTCAGGCTCCATAAATTTATGCTTAAATCGTATACTAGAGGAAGGCACATTTTTATACCATTTGACATATGCTAGAAGATGTGTTTTAGGTTCTTTTGGAAGTGTTAGAGTATGTTCGAAGTAATATTACACCTCCCCAGGATAAATATCACTTGTTCCATCTCTATATGCTTTCCACTTCGCTAATATAATTGCATTATTTTCATGTCATCCAGTGATCTTGGACCCAAATATTTCATTACCTATTATTAATCGTGCATGTTGGTTTATAGTTACTTCCATATATGCGTTTACATCTTTCTTTTTTCTATTATATAATGTTACATACCATTCACATAATATTTTTTGAACCTCCTTAGGAATACTTACTTTTTCATGTGAAGGTGTTAGCATACGTCCTGGTATATATTCAGTGCCATAGATTTTATTGGACGTGTCATGTCTCAGGGAGATGAAATACTGTAACTCTTCTCTATCAAATTCATTAGTTACAGCTAAGCTGCCAGCAACTTTCTTTGGTGCAAGAAATTTAAGAGAATTCTCTAAGAGATCAGACGTCCATTAACATGAAAGATGATAATCCACAAGCGAATTTTTAAGAACAATTCGCATAAGTTCGGGTTCGATCTGCCGATTACTATTAGGATATGAACCTATGAAAAGATTTGTGTTAAAATTTTATTTATTATAATTTCGTACACCCGATATGTGCGGCTTACCTATGTATCCATTTAATCGTTCGTACGGGAATAACCAAAAACTATAAACAGAGCCATAATCCCGTATGCATTCAGGAATATGCATTGATAAATGGATATTACTTGTAATAAATTCAGGTCCATAGGTTCTTTCTATATTTATTGACATATCCCTTAATCTTTCTTGGGCTTCTTGCAGATTATCTTCAGTAACAAATCTAACAACCAATAAGTTACACGCTCGAATAAAATGTCCTAATATCTTTCTATCATTATCATCTAACATGTCCCATAAAATTGTTGTTGCATATATCATAATAAAGGTCTTCCATTGGTCAGCAGTGAGCTTTGAAAATCCTTCTCCGATAGCAATTTTTGGAGAGATTCGACCAATATCAGATGGAAGTTGAACGTTATCCATCCTCTTTTGTGCTGTACGAAGTTGCTCGGAATTTAGCTTATTTTCTTTAATAAATATGGATTGAATAATCCATTTTGCAATCCCAAGGAACAAACAATGCATTGGATCCACTACTGCAAATCTGATCGGATCTATGTAAGGGAGACGAAGCAATTCAGATCATCGCACTCCGTTTATTTTAAAATGAGCTTCTCTTGTTCCTCTGGTGTCACATTTAAGCCATTCTTGAGCATATTGTCTATGTTTTTGGGGATCTGCAGATTCTGTAATCCATTGTTCATAATCATGCATACCACCATAATGAGTTTTTTTAAACTTCTCACTATATCGGCTTCTTTTCGAGCACCTGTGACATTTCATTACTGCAGATCCATGTCCAAATAACTTTTGTGTAGCTGGAATATCGGAAGAACTTACTAATATTACAACTCTTATATCGAGCCCATTTTTATTTTCATATGTTTTGGAAACTCTCCATCCCTCCCATAATTCCTTAAGTTCATCAACTATCGGGGATAGGTAATAATTAATTTGGTTCTTATCGGCTTCCTTAGGTCCAGGTAGGAAGCCTAAATAAATAATATTTTCGGGCTTATTTCTTTCTGCCCTTGGAAGATTACATATCGAAACATAAATAGTACCAGTGCTATATTGTGTGTACTTAAAGGGTTGGAACCAATTCAAATTTATTAATAATCCTAAATTTGAGGTAGCAGTTTCTGGACTAAAAAATTTGCTACCATCGAAAGGAAATGAATTCCATACTTTCCCATCATATATATCAGCATAGATATTACTATCATAATTTCTTGTGCCCGATTGGTCTAGCATTTTTTCAAAGCCAGATCTCTGGTACAAGATACTTAATTGTTGTTTAATTGAGGGCTTAGGATATAGCATTTTAGGAATTGCTACCATATTTTTCATATTTCTTTTGAGGGAGGAGAGCTCATTATTGCATAAATTCTTTCGGGAAGGTATTGGATTGTTTGGATATTCTTCATAACGGCAATGCATAATTGCTAACTTATTNAATCTTAGAATCATATAATTTATGACAGTTTGTGCAAACTGCCATCCTTAATTTTGGTTGGAAAATTCCTAACCTTTTTTTTGCTAAAAATAAAGAAGCAGGAAATTTCCAAAACTTAGAATCGTCAATCATCTTTAGGGTATGGTTTAAAAACTTAATTAAGGCCTCCAGGGCCGTATCAGGTATTCGATATTTTTGTTGAAACTTAAATAACCACAAAAGTATCTCTATGTCTAATTTATCTTTTAATTCTACTCCTTCATAGCATTCGTCCTCCTCTTCCAGCTCAGGTGAGACAAACAAGTTATCATCATCTTTAAATATTTCATCATCCGAATCCATATATTCATTTTCTAATTCTACTTCTACTTCTAATTCATCATCGTCACAAATAATTTCTTCATCATCACATTCTTCTAAGTCGTCAATTAATTCATTATCATTATCTTCTATATTAAACAAAAGTTCATCATCAAATATATCGAGCATCTTATCCATGTGTGGTTCGTGAAATTGATCATTTCTTGGACGAGATGATGATGCTACAACTATTTCTTCACCAAGATCCAACCCTGTAAGCATATTGCTTATTGACACGTCTCTATTTAACTTAGGTACATCAGATGTCGGTGAACTTCTTTTTTTTTTTTTACTATTTTTATTTGATGACGTATCTTTATTCACTTGAGTTTCGTTCACTTAATTAAGAAAGATAAATATTATAAATGTTACACAAGTTAAAAATTGATATATCAGGTACCCGATATGGCTATTTGTCTACCCGATATGCGAAGTTATTTCAACAATTTACTTACCTCTATAATTAAACTTTCTTGCTTCGATCATTGCTAATTGAATCTTTCTTTCTTTACTAGATTTCTACATAATTTTATCATTAGTATGCTTTTTCTGGGTCTTTCCTTCAACTTCTTTTCCTTCACAGACCATACAATTACAAATGTATTTGTATTTTTTAGTTATTTTATTCAAAAGATAGGTAAATTATATATTAGTCAAAGTTCTTTAATAAATTTATTTTCAAAAAATGTTCTCTAAAATATTCACATGGTCAAATACTTGCTTTTTTATAATGTGCAAAAATTATTTACAGATGATACGCGTCTTTAAAATTCGCGTAAAGATGATACGCGTCGTCTTAAAATTAGAGAAATTTTATTTAGTTAATAGTAAATTTTATGTTCATATATATATAGTTATATATAGTAATGATTTATATTTATTAATATAACAATAGTACTAAATAATTTATATTATTATATTAAAATTAATATGTTACACATTACTTCTCTGATCTGCATATAAGTAAACAAATACCTATTTTTCATTATTTTTCATTATCATTAATACCATCTCTTTCTCTTTAATATGCATAACACCTCCTTGCGGCCCATTTCTATTCATTTCTTTAAAATACATATAATATTAACAATACTATACTATACATATATATAATATGTCCGATATCAAAAAATATGATATAATGATTAATAACTTTACCTTTTCGTGATGCAATAATTAATTCATCTGCCCGAAAAATGCAATATATAAAAAACTACTCTTCCCCTTTCTTTCTTTTTNTTCTTTACTAGATTTCTACATAATTTTATCATTAGTATGCTTTTTCTGGGTCTTTCCTTCAACTTCTTTTCCTTCACAGACCATACAATTACAAATGTATTTGTATTTTTTAGTTATTTTATTCAAAAGATAGGTAAATTATATATTAGTCAAAGTTCTTTAATAAATTTATTTTCAAAAAATGTTCTCTAAAATATTCACATGGTCAAATACTTGCTTTTTTATAATGTGCAAAAATTATTTACAGATGATACGCGTCTTTAAAATTCGCGTAAAGATGATACGCGTCGTCTTAAAATTAGAGAAATTTTATTTAGTTAATAGTAAATTTTATGTTCATATATATATAGTTATATATAGTAATGATTTATATTTATTAATATAACAATAGTACTAAATAATTTATATTATTATATTAAAATTAATATGTTACACATTACTTCTCTGATCTGCATATAAGTAAACAAATACCTATTTTTCATTATTTTTCATTATCATTAATACCATCTCTTTCTCTTTAATATGCATAACACCTCCTTGCGGCCCATTTCTATTCATTTCTTTAAAATACATATAATATTAACAATACTATACTATACATATATATAATATGTCCGATATCAAAAAATATGATATAATGATTAATAACTTTACCTTTTCGTGATGCAATAATTAATTCATCTGCCCGAAAAATGCAATATATAAAAAACTACTCTTCCCCTTTCTTTCTTTTTTAAAAAATGACGAAATCAAAAAAAGTAACATATTCTTTTCGTCCTATCAAGGCACTAAAAAAGAAAACACACAACAAAATATCAAAAAAAGGTAAATTAATTAATTAATTAATTAATTGTCTATTTATAAAATAATAATAATTATAACTAATATATTAATTATATTTAATAGATTACGAAACAATTGGAAAAATTTTTACAAAAATGCTAAGTAAAAACAAAAAAATTGGTGAAAGTAGTAAAAAAATTAGTAAAATTAGAAAAAATAATAAAAAAATCAGTAAAATTAGAAAAAATAAAAAAAATAAAAAAGAATCTTCCTCCTCTTCCTCTTCTTCTTCATCTTCTTCGTCCTTTTCATCCTTTTCTTCACCCTCCTCCCCTACTGCTTCCTCATCATTATCATCACCTTCTTCTTCTGCTAATGAATCTTCGTCATCTTCCGATGAATCTGATGAATCTGATGAATCTGATAAATCTGATGAATCTGATGAATCTGATGAATCTGATGAATCTGATGAATCTGAATCTTCATCTGAAGAAGAAAAAAAGAAAAAAAAGAAAACAAAAACAATAAAATATTTAGATTCTGAATTATATAAACGAATTAGGGTAAATTGTTTTTTTTTTTTGATTTTTTATATTATACATATATCGGGCACAGAATAACTAATACAAATTTATCTAATTATAGAAAGAATTATTTTTGGTTTATAATTCCAAATACAAAATAAAATATCCGATAAAACCAGAACTTACATGGGTGGAACAACGTGATTTTATCATCACAAAACTTTTACCTCGTCTAAATAAAATAATGAATAAAAAATATACTGTATCAGATACAGATTTGTTAGAAATGATACATACTAGGTGGGAAACTAGGCATCGAATACATAGAACTATAGTAAAAGGAAATAGAAAAATAGAATTAAGGAGACTGAGAAAGAATACTGACATGCAAAAGGTAGGATTTTTATAATAATATATAATATAGCTATCAAGTATAGTATTGATATAATTTTATTTTAAATAGAAGAAGAAACTGAGAAACAGGGCAGCAGAATACCTGTTTCAAGGAGATGACGAAAAATTGACCTTGTATCCTTGAAAGGAAGTCAAAAAAATATTAAATGAAACTGAATACCACTCTGAAGAGTGGGAAATGACAGACGAAGAATACGAATATGGTAAAGGTACTATATTTATAAATTATATTTATTATTATTTTAATTTGTAACTAAATTAATTATTAAATTTATAAAACAAGGTTCATTTGGAGATGCGTTTGGCATAATAGATGTTGATGATGACAATAATAATAATAATAACGATAATAACGATAATGATAATAACGATAATAATAACGATAATAATAACAATAATAATAATAACGATAATAATAATAACGATAATAATAATAATAATAATAATAACGATGATTATAATAGTAATAATCGCGATAATGATAATTGTAATAACGATGATAATAATAATCATAATAACGATAATAATAACGATAATGATAATAATCGTAATAATAATTACGATGATGATAATAATAATAGTAATAGTAATAGTAATAGTAATAGCAGTAATAGAAGTAGAGGTACTACAGCAGCTACTTCTATCACCTCAACGAGACAAAAAACAACATCGATTTATATTAAGGATAAATGGTAGAGATCTGAATCGGTAAGTAGATCAACAGTAATTAATATATTTTTATACCTATCGAGTATGATATTAATAAATTATATTTTATAGTTAAAAAAATTATTGCACAAAAGAATCGATCTAGTGATTGATATTGTGAATAGACCAGCAAATACACAAAAAGCACAAAAGACTAGAATCAGATCCGAATGCCATAAACAAAACAAAACAGAGGCCGAAATTCCAAAAGGTGCTCCAATTTGGACACTGAGTTATACGTGTTGCCCAAATCCCAAATAATTTGGGATTTGGGACGCCAAAATGCACAAATTACTAGTATTTGGGATTTGGGATTTGGGATTTCGGCAAAAAATACTAATTATAATTTGGGATTTGGGATTTGGGATTTCGGCATTTGGGATTTCGGCATTTGGATTTCGAATTTGGGCGGCAGGTATACACTGAGTAGGGAGGTGCTTGAACACTTGAATTGGGTTAACAGAGATATCCCAATTTGTGATCCGAACGAAGATAATGATAATAATGAGGAAGAAGAAGATAATGATAATAATGAGGAAGTAGGAACAAGTAGTAGAAAAAGAAAAAGAAAAGGAAAAGGAAAGGAAAAAGAAAAAAAAAATAAAAAATCTAAAAAAAATAAAAAAAAATAATTAGATAGATTTAAATATGAACATTTTATATAGTATAATTGATAACGTTTTATATACACTCACCTGCCAAAAGTATCCGGCCAACTANTACTGACATGCAAAAGGTAGGATTTTTATAATAATATATAATATAGCTATCAAGTATAGTATTGATATAATTTTATTTTAAATAGAAGAAGAAACTGAGAAACAGGGCAGCAGAATACCTGTTTCAAGGAGATGACGAAAAATTGACCTTGTATCCTTGAAAGGAAGTCAAAAAAATATTAAATGAAACTGAATACCACTCTGAAGAGTGGGAAATGACAGACGAAGAATACGAATATGGTGAAGGTACTATATTTATAAATTATATTTATTATTATTTTAATTTGTAACTAAATTAATTATTAAATTTATAAAACAAGGTTCATTTGAAGATGCGTTTGGCATAATAGATGTTGATGATGACAATAATAATAATAATAACGATAATAACGATAATGATAATAACGATAATAATAACGATAATAATAACAATAATAATAATAACGATAATAATAATAACGATAATAATAATAATAATAATAATAACGATGATTATAATAGTAATAATCGCGATAATGATAATTGTAATAACGATGATAATAATAATCATAATAACGATAATAATAACGATAATGATAATAATCGTAATAATAATTACGATGATGATAATAATAATAGTAATAGTAATAGTAATAGTAATAGCAGTAATAGAAGTAGAGGTACTACAGCAGCTACTTCTATCACCTCAACGAGACAAAAAACAACATCGATTTATATTAAGGATAAATGGTAGAGATCTGAATCGGTAAGTAGATCAACAGTAATTAATATATTTTTATACCTATCGAGTATGATATTAATAAATTATATTTTATAGTTAAAAAAATTATTGCACAAAAGAATCGATCTAGTGATTGATATTGTGAATAGACCAGCAAATACACAAAAAGCACAAAAGACTAGAATCAGATCCGAATGCCATAAACAAAACAAAACAGAGGCCGAAATTCCAAAAGGTGCTCCAATTTGGACACTGAGTTATACGTGTTGCCCAAATCCCAAATAATTTGGGATTTGGGACGCCAAAATGNATTATAACACAAGGAATGATTCAAATTGCATAAACTTTTTTTTAAAAGAATCCCTTACTAAAGGGCTATCATATGATATCTTATTTGTTAAAATCTGATGCTTTCTTGTGCAGTAATTGTGTTTTAAATGAAATTAACCAAAAATGTTCAATTGAATTAATGACAGTAATATCTTTCGATTTCAATAACTATTCATCGTAAGTACCAACTATCTTATACAGACTTGTAGCTTATAACAAGGGCTACAAGTTTTATTAATACCATATTTGACATTTTCTAATTAAAATCAGAACTTTACTTAGACACGACTAAAAATGATCGAAATTATTAAAAATTTGACTTGATATTGACAAATAATTATCAATCGTTCTCATATATAAAACTTTATTTTTTACTAATTAAAAGTTATACATGATACTAAGTAATCTTAAAGACAAATATATTGTGCACCTGTCACAAAAATATTAGACCTATGTCATAAGAACTGAAGAAATAAATGATGTTTGAATTTTAATATATAATTGCTAATTATTTATTATTTAACAACAAAATATCAGAAATGAGTCTAATTAACCTTAAAGACAGGCATGTTGTACATCTACTGTAAAAATTTTAGAATCATAGCATAAGAATTGAGGAAGTTTTTATATGTAACAACTTTTGAAAAATATTACATCGGAATAAAGTGATCAGCAATCATTTGTCGCAAAATCCTTACTAGATTTATCTATAAATTTCAAAGACGAATTATAACAAAATGGATAATCAAAATTATATAAAACTTTTTTTTAAACGAATTTCCTAATCAAGAGCTATCATATGATATCTTGTGTGTTAAAATTGGATATATACTTGCACATAAATTTTGGTTTAAATGAAATTAACCAAAAATATTTAATTGCATAATTGATCGTAAAGTCTTTCGATTTTGATGAATATTTATCCTAGATATCAACTATCTTATACACACTTGTAGCTTAACATGAGAGCTATAACTTTAATTATTACAATTTTTAATATTTTTTAGTGAAAATAAAAACTTCACTTAGAAACAAATAAAAAATATTTATATTAATATATTGTTTAAATTCTTTCACAGATTATCATAAAATTTACTATAATAGAGAGTTTGTAAAATAAATATTTCTAAAATTTGAAAATACATTTTTTTTAAAAAAAACAAAGAAACTGCATATGCTGTTGATTTTTATTTTATATAGTAATTATAATATAAAAAATATAATTTTTAAATATCAATATTTTTACAATAGAATAGTAAATTTTTTTCTAAATTAATTTGATAAATTTGATAAATTATCTTACTTTTGTTTTTGAAAAATAATTTTCAATAATTATTTCAAAATTTCAAAATTATGCCTAAAGGAAAAGAACTTACTGACTTTGAACGTGGAGAAATAATTGGTTTATATAAAGGAAACAAACATACACAAAAGGAAATTATTGAAATATTAAAGCATCCCAAGTCAACTGTAGGAGATGTCATAAAAAA
>PQFF01000022.1:176255-228583 GCA_003547095.1 Diversispora epigaea | reverse complement strand
TTCTTAGTTATATTTTATTCCCCAGTATTTATACCCATTCACATAATTTAACCAATACCAGCTTATCACCAAGCTAAACCACTATAATTTAGTAAGCTTGCTCTCCCAGGTGGTAACAATGTATACAGCATTTTCTTTAATTTTTTTATATAATGATTATAAAACTTTCTGTAGTATTATTCCTTATTCATTATTATTACTTATTGACCATTATTCCTTATCATTATCATTATTATTTATCATAATCACTATTACTACTTTACGTGATATAAGTAATGAAAGAACAAATAATTCTTGTCGCATTATTTGTTGTGTATAAATGAATCCTCATAAATACCAACCATCTAAACTTAAACTTGCTATCATTAATTTTCTTACCTTATTATCAGTTATAATTGATATCTACATAAAAAGATTTAGATATTAAGAAAAGAAAGAAATAATCTTTGTATAAAGGGAATCGATTCATTTAAGTTGATCTTATTTAAGTGAATAAGAAAGACATACCTGGATATATATATTATTATTACAAGAGACATACGATAATTCATTTTGTCAATTATCATTATATAATCAAATAACCATATTTCTCAAATTGTTGAATAATATGTATTGCATTACGCCTTTTTTTTTATAGAAATAATAGAAAATTTGTTATCTTTGTAGAATACGTAAAATCTGTGCGAAATTAAATAACTAATAATTGCATTAATTACTATTATCAACTGCAGTTGTTATTATCGTATCGTTAATATTATTTGAGAGAGTAATTGAAATAATGAACAAATGAATTAATAAATGAATGAATAAAATTTAAATTTTATGATTTTTTAATCGAAAAAAATTGTTTAACAATATCTATATCGTCTTCAACTCAAACTATTTCACTTATCAAACACACATATACACATATTACGTTCAATTCGAACGTAAATTTCAGGCAGCACAAATTTTGAGAGCACAAATCGAGAACTATTTAAAGATGATGAACGAAAAAGTAATTCTAAATAGAAGAAAAGAAAATTTCATTATGATTCTAATTGCGAATCTTTTGGTTTGTAGTAAACTTTAATCTAAAAAATTATTCTTCAAATCTTAAATTTAAATCTAGATTTATTTTTATGATTTTTGATTAATTTAAATGACCCGATTTTTTATAATAGATAATAAATAGTTTGGAGATTTTTTGATGAAAATCGCTCCTTTTTGGGAAAAAAGGAAATGATCTTCAAAAAAAAACAAACGAAATAAAAAATTCAATTTTATTTTTTTGTATTTTTCACTTATGATAATAAATAAAAAGTATGAAAACAATTATTTATTTTTTTTCGCGGATTTTTTTGATTCAAGGGGTTCGTAACCATAGTGTTAAACTGCTGCATCAAGGCTAAAAGTTATGAGATGCACTTTGTGGATAATCGATTTGTTCCTTTGATGATCACCATTTCATTATTTTATATTTTAGTAAAGAATCCGTAATCATATGTCAAGTTGCACTTTACGGATGATCAATTTATTCCTTTGACAATCACTTTTTTGTTTCTTTGATGAAAAATTTTTAATAAAAGCTCATTGACATAAATAAATTTTTTATTTTTGACAAAGTGAATTGTGAGAAAAAAAAATATTAATACTTATTATTATTAAAAAGTTATGCATTTGCTCTTACAAAATAAAAAATGTATATGAATTTTTTTTATTAAGATAGTATACATTTTATTGTTCATAAAAATAAAGGTGGTATTATGTAATCAAGTAAGTGTCCATTTTTTTACGCCTATAATTAATTTCGCAATAATTAAATGAACAACTTTGGAATAATAAATGAGAATTTAATTTTATTATTTAATTGAAAAATGTTATTTATAAAAAATTTGTATTTTTTTAATATTGATTTTTTAAATGCCTTTTTCATTTTTATAAATAGAATATTATTTAATTATTTAAAAATTTTATAAAAAATAAATTTGTAGATAAATTTGATTTTATGAAATAACAATTATTTTAAATTGATATTATCTTTATTAATTTGAGTAATTACACGATAAAAATAAAAATAACAATAGTTAAAAATCTTTAATGGATATATTATTTCATTTATTATAATGATAAGTAATTATGTTGTTCTTAGATTGCTTATTTTGGTTAAATAAAAAAAATAAGATTACATCACTTCAATGTTTTTTATAAAAAAAAATCAATTTGTTATTAAGTAATTTGGATATTATTTTAAATCTTTTAGTAATTACGTAATAAAAAATAAAAATAACAATAATTAAAACTTTAATTTAGGTATCTAATCACAACCAAAGATTTAATTTTATTTTAATGAAATAACAATAATTAAAAAATAAATTATGTTGTATGATTATTATTTGCATTCATTTGATTAATCCCTTTTCTCTAAATTACTTATAAAAAATGTTAAACTGGTAAAAAAAATAAAAAAAACAACGTATTATGTAATTTGGATATTAATTTTTGTTGGTTAATTTGACTTTTACAAAACAACAATAATTAATTATTTTAAATCTTTGATAAAAAATAAAAAATAGAAATAACAATAATTAAAAAATAAATTATGTTGTATGATTATTATTTGCATTCATTTGATTAATCCCTTTTCTCTAAATTACTTATAAAAAATGTTAAACTGGTAAAAAAAATAAAAACAACAACGTATTATGTAATTTGGATATTAATTTTTGTTGGTTAATTTGACTTTTACAAAACAACAATAATTAATTATTTTAAATCTTTGATAAAAAATAAAAAATAAAAATAACAATAATTAAAATATTTAATAAAATTAAATCTTTAATTGTGATTAGATATCTAAATTAAACATTAATAAATATAATATTAACTTAAAATTCAAACAAACAAAACTCCCCTAATCCTGAACTCTTGTTTTTTTAAAAAATATAATTTTAATAGCCTCAAATACTTTATAATCAACTATTGAGGAATTATCTGCTGTAGTTCTTGCACACATAATTTGATAATTTATATTGACGATTAAAATTCTGGATCAATTAAATTGAGGCAATGATAGAATAATAGTATAGGATTTCATGGTAACTTAAAATTTCAAAAAAATAGGAAGACATATTCTATTTAGAAAAACATAAAAATAGGCTTTAAATTTATTTAATTATACTCAACAACCATAAATTTCATTGTTATAATCCAAACTTTCTAACTAGATTTCTTAATAACTTTAAATACTTCATAATCAACAATTGTGAAATCACTTGTTGCTGTCCTGATAGGTTTTTCATAATGATGATAATAGTTATTACAAGCGCATCTTTTATCTAACTTAAAATTAGAGACAGGACTATACATGCGAAGATCATTTCCAAAATAAGGACCACAATATGCTTGATATCGTTTACCAGCATTCCCAATTGCCTCGTTGCGATTTTTTACTCTGCTAATAATTGAATTTTGTACGTTACCATTTTTCAATGAGAAAATAAAACTATCATTAGTTATTCCCCAATCACCATCGGAATTAGCATCCCAAGACAAAGGATTATAACCTCCAAGGATTTCTTCAGTTCCTTTAACTTTCATGATCACTACAGTTCTTGCATGGTCATGGCAAATATCCCAAAACGTTTGGGGTGCGAATCCATTTATGCTTCCTCTTAAAATTAATTGAAACTCATATGGAATGTCTTCTAAAGAATAAGTACTTGATTTACGATCAATCCAAGAGGAAATTTCAGCTACATGTTCATAAGTAATAATAGTAGAAAGTGATTTTGCTTGTCCTATTGTACGGGCTGGTAATTCTTGAGCTAACATCGTTCTTGGTGGTAAAATTATTGATTCCACTGGTTGCTCTGGAGCCATGAAATACTGATTCAAATCTTCCCAAAGTTGTTTATCAAGAATTTTCTTGTAAGGCTTTATTTTTTTCGCAACGTCAGTACCAGAAATATGGAAATATCGAATTAAAGGTAGGCATCGTTGAAGAGTGGTTTTTAAAGTTGTAAAGTTTTTTTTATTCCATTCTTTAGGGTTTGCAGGTAAAGTAGAATTCTGAGCAATTCCCCATTTAATTACATATTCCCAAATTATCACCTCTTCTAGTTGTAAATCATCACGTTTGAGGAGAGATATCAATGCAGGTTCTTGAAGAGAAGTGAATTCATCAGCATCAAAAATGAGAGAAGGATATTTTGTAACAATATCATTGCAAAATTTCTCTAAATCTTTGAAGCTATTTCCATTAAAAATTGTACGATAAACTAGAGAAAAATGAGACTTTAGCCAAGAACTTTTAGTTTCAATAAGATGATTTTCAAGTTTTTTTGTTAATTCTTCGATTTTAAATTCGTTAGCTGTCACCATTAAATCAAAAATAAACTTTGTTTCTACATTCCCTAAATCAACAATTCCACCATAAATATATCTAGTTAATATAAAAATTATTAAATTATGTAATTTATAATTGTTATTGATAATATCAATTTTAATTAATGAATAGTAATAACTTACTTGAGAATAACATCAAAAATTTCATTCGAAATATTTGGCTTAGTAATCGTCTTAATATTGTTTTCGTTTGGGATAGTATTTTTTAATTCTTTACAAAACCAAGGTGAACGACACTTTAACACATTTGAGTGTGCTGTAAAGGATTTTTCATTTTTAACTATAATGATTACATTATAATCGTCTTTATCACTAAGAAGTTCAATAAAATTGCTTGATAATTGATCAAAAAATTTTAAAATCATTTTTTATTAAGCAGAAAAAAATTATGAATAACAAAATTAATCAATAGTTGTTTTGTAAATATTTTTGTGATAGCTGCTTATGTATAACACTGAATGAGTGAACACAAATGGATTTAATTAACTCCTTTTATCGACATTATGCATGTCAGACCAACTTAGGAATAAATGAATGAATATGTACTTTTTTTATTTATTCAAAACTTCTTGTTTTGGTGATATTCTATATCGAACATACTTTTACTTTTTTTATTCACTCCTTCCATCAATATAGAAATAAACATAAAAATTTCGCACATCCACTTGATTTAATACTTGATTTATTACCTGTTTTTGCTTGTTTTTTTTCAAGTTCTAAGTTAAAATGAAGCTTGGACACATGGTGGAATTTGTATTAATTATAAAATAATACTCAATAAGATGAATGAATGTATTAGGAACAAAAAAAACATTAAGGATAATTTAATAATAAATAAATAAAATAATAATAAAAATAAATTAAAATAAAATGCCAAGATACTGCTGTAAGTACATACAACATTTTCTTTATATTTAATATAATTTTTGTATATAATGATTATAAAACTTTCTGTAGTATTATTCCTTATTCATTATTATTACTTATTGACTATTATTCCTGACCATTATCATTATTATTTATCATAATCACTATTACTACTTTACGTGATATAAGTAATGAAAGAACAAATAATTCTTGTCGCATTATTTGTTATGTATAAATGATTCCTCATAAATACCAACCATCTAAACTTAAACTTGCTATCAATAATTAACTTATATAATCAAATAACCATATTTCTCATATTTTTAAATAATATGTATTGCATTACACCTTTTTTTTTAGAAATAAGAATAGTTTGTTATCTTTGTGGAATACGTAAAATCTGTGCGAAATTAAATAATTAATAATTGCATTAATTACTATTATCAACTGCTATTGTAATTATCGTTTTGTTAATATTATTTGAGAGAGTAATTGAAATAATGAACAAATGAATTAATAAATGAATGAATAAAATTTAAAATTTATTTTTTTAATCGAAAAAATTATTTAACAATATCTATATATCGATTATAATCTTCAATTCAAACTATTTCACTTATCAAACACACATATACACATATTAAGTACAATTCGAACGTAAATTTCGGGCAGCACAAATTTTGAGAGTATGAATCGAGAACTATTCAAAGCGAAAAAGTAATTCTAAATAGAAGAAAAGAAAAATTTCATCATGCGAATCTTTTGGTGTGTAGCAAACTTTAATCTAAAAATTTATTCTTCAAATCTTAAATTCAAATCTAGATTTATTTTTATGATTTTTGATTAATTTAAATGACACGATTTTTTTTTTTAAAAAATATAATTTTAATAGCCTCAAATACTTTATAATCAACTATTGAGGAATTATCTGCTGTAGTTCTTGCACACATAATTTGATAATTTATATTGATGATTAAAATTCTGGATCAATTAAATTGAGGCAATAATAGAATAATAGTTTAGGATTTCATGGTAACTTAAAATTTCAAAAAAATAGGAAGACATATTCTATTTAGAAAAACATAAAAATAGGCTTTAAATTTATTTAATTATACTCAACAAACATAAATTTCATTGATTATAATCTAAACTTTCTAACTAGATTTCTTTATAACTTTAAATACTTCATAATCAACAATTGTGAAATCACTTACTACTGTTCTGATAGGTTTTTCAAAATTATCATAATAGTTATTACAAGCGCATCTTTTATCTAACGTAAAATTAGAGACAGAACTATACATACGAAGATCATTTCCAAAATGAGGACCACAATTTGCTTGATATCGTTTACTAGCATTCCAAATTGCCTCGTAGCGATTTTTTACTCTGCTAATAATTGAATTTTGTACGTTACCATTTTTCAATGAGAAAATAAAACTATCATTAGTTTCTCCATAATCATCATTGGTATTAGCATCCCAAGACAAAGGATTATAACCTCCAAGGATTTCTTCAGTTCCATTAACTTTCATGATCACCACAGTACTTGCATGGCCATGACAAATATCCCAAAACGTTTGGGGTGCGAATCCATTTATGCTTCCTCTTAAAATTAATCGAAACTCATATGGAATGTCTTCTAAAGAATAAGTACTTGATTTACGATCAATCCAAGAGGAAATTTCAGCTACATGTTCATAGGTAATAATGGTGGAAAGTGGTTTTGCTTGTTCTGTTACACGGGCTGGTAATCTTTGAATTAAGATCATTCTTGGTGGTAAAATTATTGATTCCACTGGTTGCTCTGGATCCATGAAATACTGATTCAAATCATTCCAAAGTTGTTTATCAAGAATTTTCTTGTAAGGCTTTATTTTTTTCGCAACGTCAGTACCAGAAATATGGAAATATCGAATTAGAGGTAGGCATCGTTGAAGAGTGGTTTTCAAAGTTGTAAAGTTTTCTTTATTCCATTCTTTAGGGTTTGCAGGTAAAGCGGAATTCTGAGAAATTCCCCATTTAATTACATATTCCCAAATTATCACCTCTTCTAGTTGTAAATCATCACGTTTGAGGAGAGATATCAATGCAGGTTCTTGAAGAGAAGTGAAATCTTCATCATCAAAAATGAGAGAAGGATATTTTGTAACAATATCATTGCAAAATTTTTCTAAATCTTTGAAGTTATTTCCATTAAATATTGAACGATAAACTAGAGAAAAATGAGACTTTAACCAAGAACTTTTAGTTTCAATCAGATGATTTTCAAGTTTTTTTGTTAATTCTTCGATTTCAAATTCGTTAACTGTCACCATCAAATCAAAAATAAACTTTGTTTCTACATTTTCTAAATCAACAATTCCACTATAAATAAATCTTGCGAAATAAATAAATATTTGTTATTAACTTATTATCATATTCATTTTTATTAAAGAATAGTAATAACTCACTTAAGAATAANTTCTTGGTGGTAAAATTATTGATTCCACTGGTTGCTCTGGATCCATGAAATACTGATTCAAATCTTCCCAAAGTTGTTTATCAAGAATTTTCTTGTAAGGCTTTATTTTTTTCGCAACGTCAGTACCAGAAATATGGAAATATCGAATTAGAGGTAGGCATCGTTGAAGAGTGGTTTTCAAAGTTGTAAAGTTTTCTTTATTCCATTCTTTAGGGTTTGCAGGTAAAGCGGAATTCTGAGAAATTCCCCATTTAATTACATATTCCCAAATTATCACCTCTTCTAGTTGTAAATCATCACGTTTGAGGAGAGATACCAGTGCTGATCCTTGAAGAGAAGTAAAATCATCAGCATCAAAAATGAGAGAAGGATATTTTGTAACAATATCATTGCAAAATTTTTCTAAATTTTTGAAGTTATTTCCATTAAAAATTGTACGATAAACTAGAGAAAAATGAGACTTTAACCAAGAACTTTTAGTTTCAATAAGATGATTTTCAAGTTTTTTTGTTAATTCTTCAATTTTAAATTCGTTAGCTGTCACCATTGAATCAAAAAAAAACTTTGTTTCTACATTCCCTAAATCAACAATTCCACTATAAATATATCTGGTTATATATAAAAATAATTAATTTATGTAATTTATTGTTGTCATTGATAGTATCAATTTTAATTAATGAATAGTAATAACTTACTTGAGAATAACATCAAAAACTTCATTCGAAATATTTTGTTTAGTAATCGTCTTAATATTGTTTTCGTTTGGGATAATATTTTTTAATTCTTTACGAAACCAAGGTGAACGACACTTTAACACATTTGAGTGTGCTGTAAAGGATTTTTCATTTTTAACTATAATGATTACATTATAATCGTCTTTATCACTAAGAAGTTCAATTAAATTCCGTGATTATTGATCAAAAAATTTTAAAATCATTTGAGCAGAAAAAAATTATGAATAGAAAAATTAATCAGTAGTTGTGGTGGGTTAACTTTGTATGATAGCTGCTTATGTAATAACATTGAATGAATGAACACAAATGGATTTAATTAACCCCTTTTATCGGCATTATGCATGTCAGACCAATTTAGGAATAAATGAATGAATATGTCAAATTAAATACTGTTATGTATATTATTTTTTATTTTTTTATTTATTCAAAACTTCTTGTTTGGTGATATTCTATAACGAACATACTTTTACTTTTTTTTATTCACTCCTTCCATCGATATTGAAATTAACATAAAAATTTCGCACATCCACTTGATTTATTACCTGTTTTTACTAGTTTTTTTTTAAGTTCTAAATTAAAATGAAGTGGTGGGATTTGTAGAATTTATAAAATAATACTCAATGAGATGAATGAATGTATTAGAAACAAGAAAAAACATTAGGAAATTTTTTACGCACAATCGGAACAAAAAAAATTTGATTTCGTTAATTTAAATTTCAAATTAATTTACTTTTATGTTGTCGTTGATTATTTAATAATAAATAAATAAAATAATAATAAAAAAATCAAATAATAATAAAAATAAATTAAAATAAAATACCAAGATACCGCTGTAAGTACGGTAAGAAGTTTTTTTCATTTATTTAATGATAAATTATTTTCTTTATTAAATAAATTTTTCTTTTTATGTGTGAATGTAAACAAAATTTTCTTTATATTTAATATAATTTTTGTATATAATGATTATAAAACTTTCTGTAGTATTATTCCTTATTCATTATTATTACTTATTGACCATTATTCCTTATCATTATCATTATTATTTATCATAATCCCTATTACTACTTTATGTGATATAAGTAATGAAAGAACAAATAATTCTTGTTAAATTATTTGTTGTGTATAAATGAATCCTCATAAATACCAACCATCTAAACTTACCTAAACTTGCGATCATAAATTTTCTTACCTTATTATCAGTTATGATGGATATCTACATAAAAAGATTTAGATATTAAGAAAAGAAAGAAATAATCTTTGTATTAAGGGAATCGATTCATTTAAATTGATCTTATTTAAGTGAATAAGAAAGACATATCTGGATATATATATTATTATTACAAGAGACATACGATAATTCATTTTGTCAATTATCATTTCTCAAATTGTTGAATAATATGTATTGCATTACGCCTTTTTTTTTAATAGAAATAATAGAAAATTTGGTATCTTTGCAGAATACGTAAAATCTGTGCGAAATTAAATAATTAATAATTGAATTAATTACTATTATCAACTGCTATTGTTATTATCGTATCGTTAATATTATTTGAGAGAGTAATTGAAATAATGAACAAATGAATTAATAAATGAATGAATAAAATTTAAATTTTATGATTTTTTTAATCGAAAAAAATTATTTAACAATATTTATATCGTCTTCAATTCAAACTATTTCACTTGTCAAACACACATATACACATATTATGTTCTTTCGAACGTAAATTTCGGGCAGCACAAATTTTGAGAGCACAAATCGAGAACTATTTAAAGATGATGAACGAAAAAGTAATTCTAAATAGAAGAAAAGAAAAATTTCATTATGATTCTAATTGCGAATCTTTTGGTTTGTAGTAAACTTTAATCTAAAAATTTAAAATTCAAATCTTAATTTAAATCTAGATTTATTTTTATGATTTTTGATTAATTTAAATGACCCGGTTTTTTTTAAAAAAAATATTTTATAATCAACTATTGAGGAATTTTCTGTTGTAGTTCTTACACATATAATTTTATAATTTATATTGACGATTAAAATTCTAAACCAATTAAATTTAGGCAATAATAGCTGATAATAGTATAGGATTCCATGGTAACTTAAAATTTCAAAAAAAGGAAGACATATTCTATTTAGAAAAACATAAAAATAGGCTTTAAATTTATTTAATTATACTTAACAAACATATGTAAAAAATAATATAAATATAAAAAAAATTAAACATAAATAAATTTCATTAATTATAATCCAAATTTTCTAACTAGATTTCTTAATAACCTTAAATACTTCATAATCAACAATTGCGAAATCATTTGTTGCTGCTCTGATAGGTTTTTCATAATGACGAGAAATGTTATCACAAACACATTTTTTATCTAACGTAAAATTAGATCTAGGACTATACATACGAAGATCATCTCCGAAATATGGACCTAAATGCATTTGAAAACTTTTGGGAGCATTGAAAATTGCATTATCAGGGATTTTTACTCTACTAAGATTGGAATTTTGTATATTTCCATTTTTCAATGAGAAAATAAAACTATCATTAGTTATTCCCCAACCACCACCGGAATTGGCATTCCAAATTAAAGGATTATAACCTCCAAGGATTTCGTCTGTTCCTTTAACTTTCATGATCGCTACAGTACTAGAATGACCATGACATGTTTTCCAAAACGTTTGGGGTGCGAATCCATTTATGCTTCCTCTTAAAATTAATTTAAACTCATATGGAATGCTTATTAAAGAATAAGTACTTGATTTACGATCAATCCAAGAGGAAATTTCGGCTACATGTTCGTAAGAAATAATAGTGGAAAGTGGTTTTGCTTGATCTGTTGCACGGGCTGGTTTTTCTTGTTCTGTTGTACGGGCTAGTTTTGCTTGTTCTGTTGTACGGGCTGGTTTTATTTGTTCTGTTGTACGGGCTGGTAATTCTTGAGCTAACACCGTTCTTGGTGGTAAAATTATTGATTCCACTGGCTGCTCTGGAGCCATGAAATACTGATTCAAATCTTCCCAAAGTTGTTTATCAAGAATTTTCTTGTAAGGCTTTATTTTTTTCGCAACGTCAGTACCAGAAATATGGAAATATCGAATTAGAGGTAGGCATCGTTGAAGAGTGGTTTTTAAAGTTGTAAAGTTTTCTTTATTCCATTCCTTAGGATTTGCAGGTAAAGTGGAATTCTGAGCAATTCCCCATTTAATTACATATTCCCAAATTATCACCTCTTCTAGTTGTAAATCATCACGTTTGAGGAGAGATATCAATGCAGGTTCTTGAAGAGAAGTGAAATCTTCATCATCAAAAATGAGAGAAGGATATTTTGTAACANTAAAGAATAAGTACTTGATTTACGATCAATCCAAGAGGAAATTTCGGCTACATGTTCGTAAGAAATAATAGTGGAAAGTGGTTTTGCTTGATCTGTTGCACGGGCTGGTTTTTCTTGTTCTGTTGTACGGGCTAGTTTTGCTTGTTCTGTTGTACGGGCTGGTTTTATTTGTTCTGTTGTACGGGCTGGTAATTCTTGAGCTAACACCGTTCTTGGTGGTAAAATTATTGATTCCACTGGCTGCTCTGGAGCCATGAAATACTGATTCAAATCTTCCCAAAGTTGTTTATCAAGAATTTTCTTGTAAGGCTTTATTTTTTTCGCAACGTCAGTACCAGAAATATGGAAATATCGAATTAGAGGTAGGCATCGTTGAAGAGTGGTTTTTAAAGTTGTAAAGTTTTCTTTATTCCATTCCTTAGGATTTGCAGGTAAAGTGGAATTCTGAGCAATTCCCCATTTAATTACATATTCCCAAATTATCACCTCTTCTAGTTGTAAATCATCACGTTTGAGGAGAGATATCAATGCAGGTTCTTGAAGAGAAGTGAAATCTTCATCATCAAAAATGAGAGAAGGATATTTTGTAACAATATCATTGCAAAATTTTTCTAAATCTTTGAAGTTATTTCCATTAAATATTGAACGATAAACTAGAGAAAAATGAGACTTTAACCAAGAACTTTTAGTTTCAATCAGATGATTTTCAAGTTTTTTTGTTAATTCTTCGATTTCAAATTCGTTAACTGTCACCATCAAATCAAAAATAAACTTTGTTTCTACATTTTCTAAATCAACAATTCCACTATAAATAAATCTTGCGAAATAAATAAATATTTGTTATTAACTTATTATCATATTCATTTTTATTAAAGAATAGTAATAACTCACTTAAGAATAATATCAAAAATCTCATCGGAAATATCTGGCTTAGTAATCGTCTTAATATTGTTTTCGTTTGGGATAATATTTTTTAATTCTTTACGAAACCAAGGTGAACGACACTTTAACACACTTGAGTGTGCTGTAAAGGATTTTTCATTTTTAACTATAATGATTACATTATAATCGTCTTTATCACTAAGAAGTTCAATTAAATTCTGTGATAATTTATCAAAAAATTTTAAAATCATTTTTTATTTCGAGAAAAAAATTATGAATAGAAAAATTAATCAATAGTTGTGGTGGTTAACTTTGTAAATATTTTTATTATTATGATAGCTGCTTATCATTATGCAATAACATTTGAATTGAATGAACACAAATGGATTTAATTATCGACATTATGCATGAATTTTTTGGTCAGGTTATTAAAATTTTAAACCAACTTAGGAATTAATGAATGAATAGTGTCAAATTAAATATTGTTGTCTATAGTTATGCATTTTATTTTATTTTATTCAAAATTTCTTGTTTTGGTGATATTCTATAACGATCATTCTTTTACTTTTTTTTTATTCACTCCTTCCATCGATATAGAAATTAACATACAAATTTCGCACGTCCACTTGATTTAATACTTGATTTATTACCTGCTTTTACTTGTTTTTTTTAAGTTCTAAATTAAAATGAAGCTTAGACACGTGAATTTGTATTGATTAAGAAATTTTTTACGCATAATCGGGTCAAAATTTTAAATTGTGTCGTTGATAATTTAATAATAAATAAATAAAATAATAATAAAAAAATTAAATAATAATAAAAATAAATAAAAATAAAATGCCAAGATACCGCTGTAAGTACGGTAAGAAGTAATAAATAATGTAGTACTTGATGTAACTTCTTTTTATTTGTTTAATGATGAATTATTTTCTTTATTAAATAAATTTTTCTTTTTATGTGTGAATGGTAACAACATTTTCTTTATATTTAATATAATTTTTGTAATGTAAGAATTATAAAACTTTCTGTAGTATTATTCCTTATTCATTATTATTACTTATTGACCATTATTCCTTATCATTATTATCATACTTTCATTTTCTGCAATTACTTTACGTGATATAAATAATGAAAAAACAAAGAATTCGTGTTGCATTAATTATTGTGTATAAATGAATCCTCATAATTACCAACCATCTAAACTTATCTAAACTTGTATCATAAATTTTCTTACCTTATTGCCAGTTATGATGGATATCTACATAAAAAGAATTTAGATATTGAAAAAAGAAAGAAATAATCTTTGTATAAAGGGAATCGATTCATTTAAATTGATCTTATTTAAGTGAATAAGAAAGACATATCTGGATATAACAGACATACGATAATTTATTTTGTGAATTATCCTTATATAATCAAATAACCATATTTCTTAAATTGTTAAATAATATGTATTGCATTGCGTCTTTTTATAGAAATAATAAAGTTTGTTATCTTTGTAGAATACGTAAAATCTGTGCGAAATTATAATTGCATTAATTACAATTGTTGCCACTATTATTACTATTATCAACTGCTGAGTTATTAGCGTTAGTATTATTTGAGATAATGAACAAATGAATGAATAAATGAATGAATCTAAAAAAAATTATTTAACAATATCTATATCGATTATCACAATTGTTTATCTTCAATTCACTCTTCAAACACACATATAACATATGTACGTACAATTCGAGCATAAATTTCGAGCAGCACAAATTTGAGAACATAAATCAAAGATGATGAAATTTCATTATAATTCGAGTTAAGGAATCATTTAGTGTGTATTAAACTTTAATTAAAAAGTTAAAAATAAATCTAGATTTAAATTTAAGATTTGAAGAATAAGATTTTTGATTCGTTCGTTCTCTTAATTTTAATGACTCGATTTTTTTAAAAAATTTAATTTTTATCTTAATAACCTTAAATATTTCATAATCAGCTATTGAGGAATTATCTGTTATAGATCTTATACACATAATTTTATAATTTATATTGACGATTAAAATCATATTTAGTCAATAATAGCTCATAATAGTATATGATTCATGGCAACTAAAAATTTTAAAAAAAGGAAGACGTAAATTCTATTTAGAAAAGCATAAAAATAGGCTTTAAATTTATTTAATTATACTCAACAAACATATGTAAAAAATAATATGAATATAAAAAAAATTAAACATAAATAAATTTCATTAAGAATAATCCAAAATTTCTAACTAAATTTCTTAATAACTTTAAATACTTCATAATCAACAATTGAGAAATTATTATTTGTCGTTCTTATAGGTTTTTCATAATGAACAGGAATATTATTACACCCACAGTTATTATCTAACGTAAAATTATAACTAGGACTATACATATAAAGATCATGTCCAAAATGTGGACCATGTGTCTTTTGATAAGGTTTGTTTTCATTCCCAATTGCAAACTCGCAAATTTTAATTCTACTAAGAATGGAATTTCGTAAATTTCCATTTTTCAATGAGAAAATAAAGCTATCATTAGTTTTTTCCCACCTAATAAAAAACCCATTAGCAATATTAGCATCCCAAATTAAAGGGTTGTATCCTCCAAGGATTTCTCCTGTTCCTTTAACTTTTATGATTACTACAGTACCAGCATAGCCATGGCAGGTATCCCAAAAAGATTGAGGATTAAATCCATTTTTGCTTCCTCTTAAAATTAATTGAAACTCGTATGGATTATTTGCTAAAGAATAAGTACTTGATTTACGATCAATCCAAGAGGAAATTTCGGCTATATGTTCATAAGTAATAATTGTGGAAAGTGTTGTACGGGTAGGTAATTTTTGAACTAAAATTGTTCTTGGTGGTAAAATTATTGATATTACTGGTTGGTCTGGAGCCATTAAATGTTGAGTTAAATCTTCCCAAAGTTGTTCGTCAAGAATTTTCTTGTAAGGCTTTATTTTTTTCGAAACATCAGCACTAGGAATATGGAAATACCGAATTAAAGGTAGGCATTGTCGGAGAGTAGTTTTTAAAGTTGTAAAGTTTTCATTTGTCCATTCTTTGAGGTCGACGGGTAAAGCAGAATTCTGAGCAATTCCCCACTTAATTACATATTCCCAAATCATGACCTCTTCTAGTTGTAAATCATTTCTTTTGAGGAGAGATACCAATGCAGATTCTTGAAGAGAAGTAAAATCACCAGCATCAAAAATGAGTGATGGATACTTTGTAATAATATCGTTGAAAAAGTTTTCTAAATTTTTGAAATTATTTCCGTTAAAAAGTGAACGATAAACTGGAGAAAAATGAGATTTTAGCCAAGAACTTTTAGTTTCAATAAGATGATTTTCAAGTTTTTTTGTTAATTCTTCGATTTCAAATTCGTTAGCTGTCACCATTAAATCAAAAATAAACTTTGTTTCTACATTTTCTAAATCAACAATTCCACCATAAATATATCTTGTGTATGAAATAAAATAAAAAAAGTTGTTAATTTATGTAACTTATCGTTATTAATATTATTTTTGTTAAAGAATAGTAATAACCCACTTAAGAATCATATCAAAAATTTCATATGAAACATTTGGCTTAGTAATTGTCTTAATATTGTTTTCATTCGGGATGATATTTTTCAATTCTTTACAAAAGTAAGGTGAACGACACTTTAGCACATTAGAATGTGCCGTAAAGGATTTCGCATTTTTAACTATAATGATTACATTATAATCATCTTTGTCATTAAGAAGATCAATAAAATTTCGGGTTAACTTATCAAAAAATTTGAAAGTCATTATTATTGTGTGCAAAAGAAAGTTCGATAAAAACAACGAAAAAATAAATTAATAGTTGTGATTGTTACACATTGCTTAATTTGTAAAGAATTTGGTACGAAAGCTTTTTATGTAATAACAATGAATTTATTTGAATGAATTTAATTATTCCTTTTTATACATGCATGAATTTTTTTTTTTTAAGGTTATAATCAATCAGTCATGAGATTATTAAATTAACGTGTGTTTTTGTTATAATCAAATTAAATATTAGTATGCATGGAATATCTTTTTTTTCAAAACTTGTTTATATCTTGTTTATTATAATAACAAATGCGTAGAAATTTCGAATATTAAAATATTAAAAATGTTCTTATTTTTATTATAAAATTCTTAGGCTTACATCATGAATTATTTTCTTTTTTCAATCCTTTTATCGATGCAGAAAATAATAAAAATTCCGGATTACCAATTGATTTGGTACTTGAACTAGCTGATTCATTACATTTTTTGCTTGTTTTTTTCAAGCTCTAAATGAAAATGGAAATTTGAATTTGTTGTTTACCCCTTGAAATTTGTGTTCATTCTTTTTTTCATTGATTTACTAAATTAAATAAATGAATGCAATAAGAAACCTGCTATGAAAAGGGTTATTGAGAGAAAACTTTCAATAAAATTTGTAACAATGACTAAAAATAGAATTCTAAATTCGATCATTTTATTTTATTTTATTTTTAAATTTTATGTGGTTGGTTGATTATTTACTTTTAATGCAGTGCTTGATGTATTGTAATATCCTATCTTTTTGGTTTTATTTATTTATTAATTATATTTTAATTTAGTTTTCTATTCACTTCTCTTATTTAAATGTACCGATAGTAGTGTGAACAGTAAATGTAAACGAATTTGAGGAAAGTAAGGGACAATGGGTATTAAGCGAATTAAAATAATGGGATAAATTTCTTTGTGTGAATGTAAACAATATAATTTTGTAACGTAAAAAAGCATACATTATTATAAAATTTCTGCCGATTTTAATTGGATAATTGATTTTTCTCAATTATAATTATTCGCTAGTGTTATTATTATTCATTATAATTTTATATTATAATCATTATTCCTCATTATGATTGATTATAATTATTAATCATTACTAAACTAAATATTAGCATAAACATGTGCGTAAAGAACGCAGTTGGTATTGTTATCATTCAAAAAGACGGATGATATAATCTAATGGACTTTAAATATTTATTATTCGTGGGCTTTATATTTTCAATTAATCTATATACACAGTGGCGAGATAAATACGATGACATAACATGCTTTCCTATTGGCAGATAAAAAAAACCTTTATTAGGGAATTCACTAGTTAACTTATCCGTTAAGATTAATGATTAAAAATGACTATTAAATTACTATAGTGGAAATTCCCAAATTATTTTATTATGCAGAAATTAATTTGGGAAACATGTATAATCCAAGTACCAATCCAATTACTATATTTCATTTAAGTCCGTGAGAGATAGTCACTAAATTACGATTCAATTTTGGGCGAATTTATTTTAATAGTAGGAAAATATTACAAAATCAGTATCAATTCATGTGATAAGTTGAATTAAATATAAAAAAAATATCAATCAATTTAAAGAATTTGTCATAATATCGAAAGGTGTACCTACAGAAGTATTATCTCGAGAATTATCTACGGAATCTACTAGATGAAGGTGTGAATTTTTTACGACCATAAAATTTTTTTTTTAAAAAAAAAATTCATTATTAAATAATTTATTCTATTTTGTGCTCAATTTTGTGCATTTAACTCAGCGTATACTGTATTTAGTGATGTTAATTTGATTATATTAACTGTTAAAGTATATTTATGTTTATAGACGTGAAACTGATTTAACGATTAAATGAATACGATATCAAGTCAATTCTTTGTTTAAGTCGAATCTGATTTGTCTTATGAAGGATCTTCTTCTTCATAAAGAATCTCTTCGCATGAAATATAATAGAAATGTATTTAAGATCTATTAATACTGCATCAACTTATCCCGATAATTTATCTCTGTTAAAATTTTTTTTTTTTTTTTTTTCCAACGGAGCCATGCTCCAATAAATTTTTTATTAATAAAATTATAATACAAGCTTGTACATAAGATTATAATATATCTATTGAAACTGACTAAAATAAGCTATGCTAGATTTACCGTCCGGCCCATCGTTGCCTAAGTTATTAAGCTTAGGAACTGATGGCCATGTCCCCATCAGAAAAAATTTTTATTTTATATAAATTGTTTCCTTTATAAGTAAAAGTATTAAGAAAAATTTCATTTGTAAAAAACTCTAAATCCTCCTCTTTCTGTTTTTGTTTTCTTTGAAAATTTATTTTTTCCATCATTTTTGATATATGCAAATTTCCCTCTTTTATATTTGATGTTTTGTCAATCTGTATTTTTGTCCTTTTATCATTCCTTATTTGTCTTGTTCTTTTATCTTTATTAGTTATGCCATTCTTTATCTCCCATTCAATAACCTTATCACATCTTTCTTTCCATATCTGTTTAAGTATTTTCTGAAACTCTTCTAAAACATCTATGATTATTTTATTTGCCTTTGCATTTTTGTTTCTACAAATCTTTTTTACTTTTGTAACTAAAATATTGGGTATAAAGCCTTTAATAACATCAAAAAAACTTAAGTCTGAATAATTTTTTGATAAAGTATAATCCTTCTCATATGTATAGTTTAGAATATCAACTTCACTTACAACTTTTTTTAATTATTTTAATGTCTATACCAGGTTCTTCCTTCTTGATTTTTTCAATTAAAATCTCTTTGAATTTATTAGTTAAGTTCTTTATTGGATCTATTTGCCCTTTTCGTTTGCATGTGAAGACATGCATATTATCTTCTTCCACCAATTTCTCACATAATATACATGATGAGCTGCTATATAAATTTGGTTTATGTATATATCTTTTTGAAAGAGTTGGCAATTCTTCACACAACAGTTTTAAAGCAAAACTTCTTTTATTTGAATCTTCTTTGTTTGTAATATCTGATGTTATCTTACTGGGATGTTTGGTCTTGAATGTTAAATCCCAATCTATTTCTCTACATTTTGTATTAGTCATTATGTATTTGAATCTTTCCTGATATTTAAAATTCAACANCAGTTCGTAAATCTCCATATTGTGTTGTTTCCATTAAATATCCCTCTTTCATATTCTGTATTCTTTCTAATAGAGGGTCATAATATATCCTCCACAAAAGAGGAGATAAAGAGTCCCCTTGCTCTATTCCCATTTTTGGATTAAAAGGATCTGTGAGACCATGGAAAGTAATTACTCTATTAGATCTTGTTACTGTTAGTTTATGTATAATTTCAATAATATTGTTAGGTATTTTAATTCTTTCCATGCTTTTTTTGAGTATATCATTATTGATAGAATCGAAGGCTTTTGAAATATCTTGTGATAGAATCCATATTTCTTTTTTATACTCTTTTGCTTCTTCTATGCAGTTGTTAAGAATATGTATTGGTCCTTGTACTGAGCCTTCTGGAAGACCCGCCCAATTATTTTCATTTAAAATTTTTTGTTTTGTCAGAACTTTACTTAATCTATTGTAGATCCCCTTAGAAAAAATTTTCCTTGCTGTTTCTAGTAATGTAATTGGTCTAGTATTCCACATATTTTTTTCCCAATCTTTAGGTTTTGCAATTGGAAAAATATACCCCTCTACCCACTCATGGGGTATTTCTCTACTTTGTAATATATGATTAAAAATATTAATTAAGAGTTTTAAAGTTTCTTCTCCCATGTGTTTCCACAGTTCATTTGTTATCATCGTCGGACCTGGTGCTTTTTTGTTTGGAGTTTTTCTTATTATTTTCTGTAATTCCTCAACTGTAAACTTTTTATTTATGGAGTTGTACCATTCATCTTTAATGTTTCCTTTAACTTTATATATGTCTTCCCAATCTCTGTATTTGTCAATTGGGTCTATATGTTTCTCTGTTATCCAATTTTTAAAGGTATTCTTAATTTCTTGTTTTATTTCTTCAGGATCTGTGATAACTTCTGTTTCACACCCAACTTTCCTAACTATACTATCTGTTACTATCTTAGGCTTCTCTCTTTTTAAAACACTATTTAAGTAATTCTTTTTATTTTCTTTAAAATTTTTTTGACGATTTAGTATATTCTCAATAATTGACTTGTGTTTTGTTTCTTTAATTTCATTTCTAAAAATTTTCCTTAAGGAATAATATGTTTGTCGAGTATTTACTATCCATTTTGTGAGCTCTTCATTACTTTTTATTAAAGGATTTTCTATTATAAAATTATATTTGTCTTCAAGAATTTTAATTTTTTCTTCTACTTTTTGTGCTATTTGGGGTTCTATATTGTCTTTTTTAAAAATTTTTTGTCTGCCCCATTCATATATTTTTCTTAGTATTATGATTTGATTATATGATTCAAAATGATTATGTAGCTGTTTTTCTTCTGAATATCTGCCCATTGTAATGTATTTCTTTTTTGGTAAAATCTCATTTGCCACTTTAGATATGACATTTCTTAAAAAATTCCATTTTTCTTCTACTGATCTATGTTGAATTTCCAAATTATATTTTATATGTTCTTCTATTTCATCCTCAAATTTCTTCCAAACTTTGTTAGATGTATTTTTATAATTAAATGATATTCTATTTATATTTTCCGCATTTTTGATTCTTCTTCCATTTTGATATTTGTCTTGAAAAAGGTCAAATTTTAAATTTAATAAAACTCCTGAATGATCACTTTGTGCTATTGAGCGTGTGTCTATTATTATAGTATTTAACATGTGATCCAGTATATTATCTGATATCCAGATTTGATCTATTCGACTTTTTATATCATTTGCTTTATTTCTCCATGTGAAATCTTCTGTTTGGTTTTCTGTTTGGGTATTTGTTTTTAGAGCTTCTTTATAAATTCTATATGCATCAGTATAGCTATTATTTAGCAGATATCTCAGAATATGACTTTCTGGTTTGTTTGATCTTAAATTTAATGTTATATTCTTATTAAATCTATCTAACCTTGGATTGGGTGTTGCATTGAAGTCTCCTATTACAATTGAAAAATGTGTTTCTCTATCTCAGTGCTCCTCAAGCTCATTAATTATCCATTTTGAAATATGGGATCTTTCTTTGCTTTCTGTTGCATTTGCTGGGTAATATATAAGAATAATTTGCATTTTGATCTTTTTTTTAAATGCCATCTTGATTGATATAATATTGCCTTTATATTTTTTAGTTTTATAAATGTGTTTTGCCCATTTACTCTTGATCATTAAACATAGACCTGAACCCTTAGATTGTTCACTATCAGCCCATATATAACTATATTCATTTTCTCTATGCAGTGTTTGATTTATTATTATATCTTTAAATATATATTTACTGTTATTACTATTTTTATTTACCCATGTTTCTGTTAAACCAATAATATCATATTCATTTTCAATACAAAAATTAAGCCAATCAATCTGTTTTAGAGTATCATTTATTCCTCTTATATTCTGTGTAAATATTTTAAAAGTTTTTTCATCAGAATATGGCCCGTAACCTCCTTTATTGGACTCTTTGTAGCTCCTTCCCTTTAATAGATTGAATAGGTACTTTTCTTCTTTTTTTTTATTTATTTTCTTATTTTTAAAAATTTTTTTCTTATTTTTATTATATTTTTTTTCTTTATTTTCCATATATACTATCATATAATATTTATATAAAAAAAAATGTATTAATTAAACCCCCATAATATATATATACCGTACCTAACATATTCCAAAAATTATCCCTATTATTTAAAGTTAATGAGTTACTATCTTGAAGATATAACTCCTTTTTTTCTCCAGATTTTTTTAATTTATTAAACAAAGATAAGATTCCCAACACTTGGGAATTCTGGCTCTGGTAATTTTTCCATTTCCACAAATTCTTTTGGTAAGTAACGAAAAAAATAATATGTTTTTAATACATTTACAGTTTCATTATATTGTTTTTGAGTTTTAATAGGTAAATCTATTTTCCAATCCTGTCTGTTTCTGTGTTTTTCTTGTAGGTCTTTTATTGTTGTTTCTAAATTGGGTAACAAAGGCTTTCTCACATAATCTGAAATAATCCATTTGTCTGGTAATAGCTTAAATTTGTAATACTTTCTTAATTTTTTTATCTCTGTTTTTAAATTAATTCTTCTAATTGGTAGTTTAATTCCAGAACCTGCTTCTGCTGCCTTCATATCTTCAGGTAATGGTATTCTTCTATCTAATTCATAATTTATCCATTGTTTTCCTAGAGGCACTTCATAGTCATAGAGTGGGTATAAGAAACGAGATAATTCTCTTGCTTCTACAATACAGGTTGCTGGAACTTTAATTTCTTGTGGTATTTGAATTTGTTTAGGTGAGGTTGGTAGATTTGATCTTTGATAAAAGTAATTTTCTGGAAGTTTTTCAAAGTTATAATGTGTACCTAATTCTCTTAATAAGTCTTTAAATGAATAATCTTCTGTTCCTCCCCTTTTCCATGGTAGATATTTGTTGCAATTTAAACTTATATCTTCTGGATTCTCTGGTAAATTTGGCTTTTGTGACTTTTTTATGGATGGTAAGTTAAAATAATACTCTGGTAATTTCTCTGGTATTTTGTAATATGATTTAAGCTGAAATCTGATTGCGTTTAGATTTTTTAATTTTCTTGGATCTGTTATAGGAAAGAGGTTTCTCACTTCCCTTCTTAAATCCTGCCAGTTTTCTGGCAATGTTGGTTTGGAAACAAAGTAACTCTCTGGAAGTCTATCGACATCATAATACTGTCTCAAAAATGCAACAATTTCTTTAATTGTTTGTCTATTCCTAATTGGTACTGTATGTGGTAACCCATCAAAAATTCTCTGTGGAAGTTTTGAAAAATCCATTGGTAATTGTCTTCTTTCTACTTTAGCAACTCTATTGCAATATTCTCGGACTTTGTCAAAGTTAAAATCTGCTTTGGATGGTCTTTCTCCTCTCTCAAAAAGTAACCAATTTATATGTATTATTCGGTTTGCTAAAGATCTTCCATCCAATTCATTTAAGTTAAAACTCCTTAAAGCTTTCCATGCAAAAATTATACGTACATTCTGTCTAATTTTTCTAATATTGTCAGTTCCAATATTGAAATCTATTTTATGTTTATCCTTATATTGTTGTATAAATCCTCCTACCAAATTTTCAAAAACTTCGATATATTGTGGTTTCTCATCATGTCTTCCATAAAATCTTTTAAAAAAGTGTAAATCTCTTATACCTTCATTTATTGTTTTAATTAAGATATGATCCTCTTCGCTTGTTTGTAATTTTTTCTCACATTGGAACAAAGCCTCAATATACTGTACTGTAAGGGAAGTATTACTAAATACCTTAGGTAAAATTTTATAATTGTCTAAATCTATTGATTGATCTTCATTTTCTTGTTCTACAAGTTCTTGTGTGACTGTTGCATCTTCCATTTCTGTATCTGAGATTTCTGTATTTGTCTGTGTTAAAATTCCCTCCATACTGTCCACAAAATCTTTTACATTTTGTGGTAATATTACTGAATTATCCTTACTATTTTCATTAACATTATTATTGTTGTTATGCATGTGTAAATTAACTGGTTTTGTTTGTATTACCTCTTCTGGTATTAAATTTTGTGTAATCTTTCCTTTTTGTATTCCCATTTGTTGTGTCGTGTCCTTGTTTATCGTATTACTACCCCTTTGTTGATCAAATTCAGGGTTAAGCTGATTTTCCTTTTCCAAATTATTATCTGTTTGATTTTTATCCTCATCATATGCTTCTTCAAAAAGTGCATACTCTTCTGAAGATATGGGATATAAATCACTTACAGTCTTAAATTCTTCCCATTTTATGTATCTGCTGTTGATTCCAAATGCACCTATTGTTCCAATTCTAACTGTAACAATATTTTTCTTTTTGTTGCGAATAAAAAATAATGTAATAAAGTCTGCTGGTCTTGTTTCTAAAGCCTCCTTTACTTCAGTTTCATTATCATAGTATTCTTTTGAAAAAATATATTTCTCAGGATATTTGCTCATTGTGGGTAGTTGGATAAGGTTTTTTGTTGCACCCTTAATAATTAAAACTTCATCACTCTCTGTTGGTTTTAAAAATAATTTCACTTCTATTTGATTGTTATCTTTGGGTTCTAAAACTTTTGCTCCTATGAATTTATATTCAAGGTCTCTTTCTCCTGTTGGAGGACTCTTTCCTCTTAACCACTCCATTAAAATGAAAATGTTAATATGCTCTATTGACTGTAAAAATTTAAAATTTACTGCGTATTTTTAACAAAAATTTGATGTGCGGGAAAGAGTTCCAAATATTTTTTTCTATCTCTGTTAAAATTACTGGACCAAAATTTTACAAAATTTAACTTCGATTTTGAATTCTTTAGATAAATAATTTTATCAATTTAACATTGATCGTAAAAGAAAATTAGAAAAAATCAGAATTTTAAGAATGTTTTGATTAGTATTATTTGCGATAATGATGAAAATAATAATAATGATAATTTTCTTAACACCAAATTTGATGAAGGAGGGGGAGAAAGAGTTTAGTAATAATGATTCTCGTGATTATTATTTATTATTTATTGATTTTTTTAATAATAATGATTCTCACACTTATTATTTATTTATTATTATTATATTTATTATTTTATTTATTTATAAATAATGATTCTCGTGCTTCTTATTTTTGGTAAAATTTTTTCTCCTAATTAGAATTTAATAATTAATATTAGAATTAAAAATTAATAATTATTAGAATTTAGAAGGAAGGTGGTTCTATGTATACAATTTCCTTTTCAAAAAATTCCCCAATTTAGTATTCTACACGGATTTCTGTTATACAAACCTTACTGTAAAAAAAGAAAATTTAATAAATTAACAAGTGGTAAAATAAATGAAATTATTAATGGTACACTCCCTGCCGTCACATTTGGGATCAGAATCATCAGAATTATCAGAAATATTGAAAAATCTGATCAAGTTTGCGACATTTAAGAAGCAAATAATCAAGAGCAGGGCTTGAATAATAAGAGTAATATTACTATTACAAATTATTACAATGTTAATGTTAAGTATGTAATAATTAAAAAAAGAAAAAAGCTTTAATTCATGTACTTAAAAATAGAAATAAATAAATAAAAACTATTAACTTGCGCATAAAGTTTATCTGTTCAAAACTATTTTAAGTAATTAGCTGGTCACAAGTGTTATCAAATAACTCAGTAATATTTATTATCCGATACGTGATTATCAAATAATTTGAGACATAATGATAAGTCATATATTCTCAAATTCTCCTTTGACATGGTAAATAATAATAATTTAATTTATTTATCATCTCTTATTATTCATAATTACTTATTAAATGGATTGAATAATTAACAGTAACAGTTTTTATATGAAAATCAAATTTAATGAAAATAAAATTATGAAATTAGGAAGGTAATTCTTAATCGCTTATATAGTAGATGTATACCCATCCACTAATTAATTTAATAAATTGATTTATGCTTTAGCAACAATTAAAAAAATTTAGAATTTCAATATTTTTAATGTTTTTGTCATTGAATAACAAGAGTTCTTGGTCAGATTTATTTTATTTGCTTGAATTTTTAGTTTTTTTTTGCAATTTATAAATAATTAAATACGGATTTAAATTAACTTGGAATTGAAACCTAAATTATTATTTTTTCATTTCATGTGATATTCGGAAACTAAATTTTTAAAAATAACACCTATACACCATATTCGCATGAGTTTTCAGGATATAATCTGTCTGCTTTGCCCACGCAGATCGACAATCATTATTTTGTTAGCCGTCATTTTTTCCGTTTCTGGTTATATCCTGTCTACGTGGTCAAAAGCAGACAGGTTATATCCTGAAAATTTCATGCGAATGTGCTGTACCTATACTAAGAAATTCTAAATTTGAAATATTCAATGATGCATTGTGAAGATCGGGCAGCAATTTTGTATATAATGTATAGAAAATCACTTTGTACAACTTTGTATAATTTCTGAACATGTACACCAATTTTAGAATACCAAATTCAAATTGTTGAATTGTACAATGAAAATTTAATCTATGAACTGTCAACTTCAAAATTTCTTATATGCATTTATTGCAAATATTAAAACGTAAAATTATTCATTTAGCCTTTTTGTTTTCTCTTATAACCTTTTTTATATAACTTTTAAAATATATATTCCACTTTAATCTTTCACAGAAAAATAATAAAATTTTAAATTCAATAAATTTTATTATAACTTTGAGTAAATCATTACGTAAATGGAAAATATATATTCTAATGAAAATAAAACTATAAATATTGAAGAGAAAAAATTCCGTCAGTACTTGAAATCAGTTGAAGGGAGAAGCAGTGAAGGACAAGTAAATCTTGGATATTGTTATTACAATGGGATTGGAACCATAAAAGATGAAGGGAAAGCATTCCAGTGGTTCCTGAAATCAGCCAAAGGGGGAAATCACATTGGACAAAATAATCTTGGAACTTGTTATCGAAATGGAATTGGAACCATAAAAGATGAAGAGAAAGCATTCTAGTGATACCTGAAATCAGTTGAAGGGAGAAGCAGTGAAGGACAAGTAAATCTTGGATATTGTTATGAAAATGGAATTGGAACAATAAAAGATGAAGGAAAAGCATTCCAGTGGTACCTGAAATCAGCTGAAGGTGGAAATCACATTGGACAAGATAATCTTGGAACTTGTTATACCAATGGGATTGGAACAATAAAAGATGAAGGGAAAGCATTCCAGTGGTACCTGAAATCAGCCGAAGGGGGAAATCACATTGGACAAGATAATCTTGGAACTTGTTATCGAAATGGGATTGGAACCATAAAAGATGAAGAGAAAGCATTCTAGTGGTACCTGAAATCAGTTGAAGGGAGAAGCAGTGAAGGACAAGTAAATCTTGGATATTGTTATGAAAATGGAATTGGAACAATAAAAGATGAAGGAAAAGCATTCCAGTGGTAGCTGAAATCAGCTGAAGGTGGAAATCACATTGGACAAGTAAATCTTGGAACTTGTTATCGAAATGGAATTGGAACCATAAAAGATGAAGAGAAAGCATTCCAGTGGTTTCTGAAATCAGCTGAAGGGGAGAAAAATTTGGACAAAATTTGGTTGAATATTTCTATCGAAATGAGATTTCATATGTTAAAAAAAATCAGAATAAATTAGAACGATGCTTTAATTGTGAAAATTTAAATCAACTAAATAAAACATGTTCAGATTGCAACCTTATAAAAATGCCAATATGGACTAGTGGTAATTATGATATTGACAATATCATTCAAATGACTCAATCAGATGAAAATGCAAATGAATGGGAAATTTGGAGATGGATAGATTATAGTAAATTGAAAAATATAGAATATTTAGCTGAAGGGGGATTTGGTAGTATTTGGAAAGCAGAATGGGTAGATATGCCCAAAGAAGTATTTGAATTTTATAAATCAAATCAAGTTGCCTTGAAGAAACTTAAGAATTCACAAGAAATTAGTTCAGAATTTTTAAAAGAGGTAAATAATAAATATATCAATGTATCAATATGTTTTCAAATAATATGTATTATTTATATTAATTTTAATTTTTGTAACAATTAGTTAACTGCAAATTTCCAATGTCATGACAAATATGTTTTACCAATTTTGGGTATAACCCAAGATTCAATGACAAAAGAATATGCAATAGTTTTATGACACATGAAAAATGGAAATTTAAAAGATTTTCTTGATCAAAATAAATCATTACCTTGGATTGAACGATTATGGTTATTAAATTCTTTTATTAGTGGATTAAAAGTCATTCATGGCAAAGGATTTATCCATCGTGATATTGTGGCGGTCTGCCCAGAACAAAGAGTAAAGTTACATTAATCAGTTCCACTAAATTGAACTCTCGTCACACCCCTTTTTGTACTAACTCAACGTACTCTTGTACGCAATGTTTTGTAACACCCACTATTTGCCAGTAGGATCAAGCAGTCACTTGCCTACTCACAATGAATAGATATATATAAAATAAACTCTTAACACAGTACACACAGGTGCGATTTGAAGGTATGTGAGTAAGTGGAGTAAAAGTATCTTTTTACAGCTCACTACACAAACTTCCGAATCTTAGCTTCAGACTTTATTCAGTAACTTTATTCAAGAAATTACAAAATTAGTAATAGAGGTATTACGGGCTGTTAACCGTTTCTCACCAATATTACCGTTATCACGAAATAAAAATATTAAAAGAGTATCAAATTATTACAGTGTATATCGAAACTTTTAAACTTATTGTAAAGATGTAACAACAAAAATATATCACTGCTTTGGCATGTCTTATCTCTGCTAAATCAAAACANTGTACGCAATGTTTTGTAACACCCACTATTTGCCAGTAGGATCAAGCAGTCACTTGCCTACTCACAATGAATAGATATATATAAAATAAACTCTTAACACAGTACACACAGGTGCGATTTGAAGGTATGTGAGTAAGTGGAGTAAAAGTATCTTTTTACAGCTCACTACACAAACTTCCGAATCTTAGCTTCAGACTTTATTCAGTAACTTTATTCAAGAAATTACAAAATTAGTAATAGAGGTATTACGGGCTGTTAACCGTTTCTCACCAATATTACCGTTATCACGAAATAAAAATATTAAAAGAGTATCAAATTATTACAGTGTATATCGAAACTTTTAAACTTATTGTAAAGATGTAACAACAAAAATATATCACTGCTTTGGCATGTCTTATCTCTGCTAAATCAAAACAATATGTTTCTGTCTTTATTATTTTATTTTATTATAAAATGTGAACCAAAAGATTATTTATTATTTTATTACAAATTAGGTGAAAGATTTTCGTAATTATTCAAAATGTACCAAAAGAAAATTAAGAATTATAAAAATTTCAGAAAACGAGCCGATCCCTCTCACATCCTAAGTTACCAGTCTATTTTATACACTTTCGAACTTGTTTTCCCTCATCCTGTGTTGTCGCATCTAAACACGTTCTTTTCTATTTTTAAAGATGACACACAAGGATGAAATACTTCGTACAAAGATGAATAATCTGTTATCTAGATGGTAACACACTCATCTGGTTACACTGTCATCTCAATGTCATCTCCTGTGACCTTCGCAACATTTCGAAATCCCGTGCACATCCCATGTGGAATTCGTGCACCCTCAATATTCATCCTGGAAATCTTATGATAACTGAGATACATAATAATTCAAAATATAAATTCATAATATTAGGAGATTTAGGATTATGTAAATTGGCTAATCAAACCTCATCATCTGGAGCATATGGTGTATTGCCATATATTGCATCTGAGATATTAAACAAATATCAATATTCTCAAGCTTCAGATATTTATAGTATCGGAATTATTATGTGGGTCATCTCAACAGGAAAAAGACCATTTGCTAACAGATCATATAATGCAGATATTTTCAATGGACTTCGCCTGAGAACCAATAAAGACACACCTCAATGTTATATAGAATTAATGGAAAAGTGTTGGTATAAAGATCCATCTGAACGTCCAAGTGCTGAAGCAATTTATGATATATCAGAAAAATGGATTGATGATTTACTGTTTGATAAGAAATCATCAGATTCACTTTTTTTCTTAAGTGCAGAACAAGAAATGCATAATTTAGGTGAAAATGAAGATTTATCTCCAGCTGAAACTACTCATTCTGAAGCATACATTACTAGTAAACTTTTACCTTCTGATTTTAATAAACTTCATATAGATAATCTCAATTTTTAGTGTCGTTAAATTTAATTTTTTTGGATTGTAATATATCAAGTTTGAAATTTCTTAATTTATTGAGCATTTTCAAGTTACAAATTACATGCTATTTATTCCATTTATTTTATATAATTGTATTTTTTTATAAAAATAAATAAATACATTATGTTTTTACTACTTTGCTGTCAACATAAATATTAATAATATTTCATGTGTTTGTAAAAAGAATAAGCTTATCTGACAATAATTATTACAAATATTTGCAAAATAAATTTATGCAATATCGTACATCTATTTTTATTTTACAATATTACAATCTTACAATTATCAATGCATATGATTAAAATTTTACAAGATTTTTTTCAGTTCACAATATCAAATTATGAAATAATTAATAATTAAATACAAATATAAAAATAAAGAATAATTTATGACCAATATAAAAATAAATTAATCTTTAAACTGAAATCTTATATAAAATAAAAATTTATTTTTCAAGTATAATAAATAGTCTTTTCTTCTGAATAATTTTTCTGAAAAATGAGAACTTAAATTTATTGTTATTATATTATTTATGATTGAAATCACTTATTTATTATTTATTGAAACGGTCAATAATTTTGTGTGTTAGATTTTATAAAGAACAAAAAATAATGAGCAATTATTTTCGTAGGGTCCAAGAAAGAATTATTCAAAGAGAAACGGATTATTATTGGTTTGGTATACTTAAATCATATATCACAGAGCGTATTCAAAAATTGGGATTAAATTGAACATTTAATTTTCAATGAACTGAACACAACATAACTAAAAATTTATGCATTTTTATTTAGAATAAATAAATATATATTTCATTTGAAATAAAATAATTACACCTTGACTTTTGTGACTTTAAAAATATATAAATTTTTATTTAATCAAACTGGAATTATTTATATAATAATTAGAATAATATATTTGGAATGATTAATTTTGTTCAGCTACTCTTCCTCGGAAAAATATCATAGTTATAGTTTCTTTATTGTAATTTGGGATGGCTATCTAGGATAGCTATCCAAGTAGCCACCTGATATTGGAAAGTAATCTTAAATTTAGATAAATTAAGTTTAGGCTAATCTGATTTCATATAATTTGAAATTTTCAAAAAAAGGAGATATAAAAAACATACAAATGGGAACAAGATAAGCAATATTAAATTTATTTAATCGTATTCAATAAATATAAAGAAATATGGATATCAAAAATACAAATACAAATATAAAAGAAATATAAATATAAAAAAAAAATTTTTAATAAACTTAAATATTCATGGTCAACAATTGAGAAATTACCTGCTGTAGTTCTTATATGTTTTTCATAATATAATGAAATAATTATTACACCTACTTTTCATTTCTAAAATGAAATTAGAACTAGGTCTATACATACGAAGATTATACCCAAAATATGGGTCATAATATACTTTTCTATGTTTTTCAAAATTTAAAATTGCATTATCACAAATTTTTACTCTGCTAAGAATTGTATTATGAATATTGCCATTTTTCAATGAGAAAATAAAGCTATTACTAGTTTTTGCCCAACTACCAGTATAATCAGATTTAGCATTAGCATCCCAAATATAACCTCCAAGAATTTCGTCTGTTGATCACTACAGTACTTGCGTGGCCATGGCAAACGTTTGGGTGCGAATCCATTTATGCTTCCTCTTAAAATTAATGGAAATTCATATGTAGTGTTTGTTAAAGAATAAGAGGAAATTTCGGCAACATGTAATAAGCAATAATGGTGGAAAGTGTATTTGCTGCTGTTGTACGAGTGGAAATTAAGAAAAAAAAACATTAAATGAGTTCCAATTTCAAATAAAACAGGATAAGTAATTTTAAATTTATTATTTATACTCAATAAATATAATGAATAAAAAGAAATTGATTAAATAATAATTAATTATTTTCCAAGTATTGAATTGCTAACCAGCTTTCTTAATAATCTTGAATACTTCATAATCAACAATTGAGAATCTCTTTGTTGTAGTGCCTATAGGTTTTTCATAATAAACAGCAGCACTATTATTACACCCACTGTAATTATCTAAAGTAAAATTAAAACTAGAACTATACATATAAAGATCATATCCAAAAATACCATGAGTTAGTTTTGTCAATATTCAAAATTGCATAATCACGATCTTTTACTCTGCTAAGAATTGAATTTTGTACGTTACCATTTTTCAATGAGAAAATAAAGCTATCATCAGTTTTTTTCCATCTAACATAGGTATTAGCATCCCAGATTAAAGGATTATAACCTCCAAAAATTTCTTCAGTTCCTTTAACTTTCATGATCACCACAGTACTTGCATGGCCATGACAAATATCCCAAAACGTTTGGGGTGCGAATCCATTTATGCTTCCTCTTAAAATTAATCGAAACTCATATGGAATGTCTGTTAAAGAATAAGTAATTGATTTATGATCAATCCAAGAGGAAATTTCGGCTACATGTTCACAAGAAATAATGGTGGAAAGTGGTTTTGCTTGTTCTGTCGAACGGGTAGGTAATTCTTGAATTAAAACTGATCTTGGTGGTAAAATTTTTGATTTGACTGGTTTTTCAGGAATAATCAGATGTTGAATCAAATCTTTCCACAATTGTTTATCAAAAATTTTCTTGTAAGGCTCAACTTTGCTCCAAAAGTCTTCATTAGAAATATGAAAATTGTTGAAGAGTAGCTTTTAAAGTTATGAAGTTTTCTTTAGTCCATTTTTTAAGATCTACTGGTAAAGTGGAATTCTGAGCAATTCCCCACTTAATTATATATTCCCAAATTACCACCTCTTCTAATTGTAAATCATCTCGTTTGAGAAGAGATACCTGTGCTGATTCTTGAAGAGAATTGAAATCTTCAGCGTCAAAAATGAGATTTGGATACTTTGCGACAATATCATTGTAAAATTTTTCTAAATCTTTGAAATTATTTTCACTAAAAATTGAATGATAAACTAGAGAAAAATGAGATTTTAGCCAAGAACTTTTGGTTTCAATAAGGTGATTTTCTAGTTTTTTGGTTAATTCATCGATTTCAAATTCATTGGCTACAATCATTAAATCAAAAATAAACTTTGTTTTGACATTCTTTAAATCAACAATCCCACCATAAATATATCTTATGAAATAAAATAAGAATTATTAATTTATGTGACTTGTTATTGATATCAATAATATTATTTTTTTTAAAGAATAGTAAAAACTCACTTAATAATAATATCAAAAATTTCATTCGAAATATTTAACTTTGTAATTGTCTTGATATTGTTTTCATTTGGAATAATATTTTTCAATTACTTACGAAAGTAAGGTGAGTGACACTTTAACACATTAGAGTGTGCTTTAAAGGATTTCTCATTTTTAACTATGATTATTATCTTCACCACTAAGAAGTTCAAAAAAATTTCGGGATGATTTATCCAAAAATTGGAGTCATTTTTTTACTGTGTAAAAAAGTAAAAAAAAATAACTAATAAGGTTAGTAAAGTCATAAGATCATTGAATTCTAGACCAAACACGTTTTAGTGTCAAATTACATATTAATATGTATTTTTCTCTTTTTTTAATTTAGATACTGGATTTACTCTTGATTTATTATGTTTTTTTCAAGTTCTAAAATGAACTGGAAAAGGTGGAATTTGTTTACCCCTGAAATTTTAGATTTTTTTGTTCAAACCAGTTAATACGTATTAATTACAAAATTAATATTAAATAAAATAAATGGATAATATTATGAAAAAAAATTATTGAGAAAACTTTCATATGAATAAATAAATTAATGTTTTGTAAGAAATATAATTTAAATAAAAGAGAAAATGTATTTGTCACCGCAGGTGATAATCAGCGGCCACATGAATACACATATACAATCAAACAACCAATGAAATTACAAATATAAAATTTTTTTTCGTGACCTTCTAATCTAAGGTTTAGAGTTAACACATCTTGTTTTTATGTAAACAAAAACAAAAACTGCAATAAAATGATACAGCCAAACAGCAACGAAGAAATAATCCTATCTAGTAACAATGAAACAACACTGCTTAATAACTCTAATAATAATGGTGAAATAAACCTGAATGGCAATGACAGTAACGAAACTACACTCCCTGATAATAATATACAATCAAGTGGCATCAACGAAATAAATTTAGAAGACTCAATTACCAATATTACAAAGTATTATATTCTCGGCATTAACTCAAATTTTTTTATATTAAGCTTTCTTACAATCTCACAATCCAAAATTTAGTTTATTCTCTCTACGAACCATTGCAATACCATTCGTTGAGCAAGTTTTTGAAATGTGGGATGAGTTTGATAAATATCTCCATGAATATACCTAGCAAGAAAAATTTATCATTTCATTTTCGGATCCTCTCGCCTTTTAGATCTAGAAAAGAAGGTTAGTATTTATATAAAAGAATAATAAAGATAGAATTATAGCTACCTTTGGAGAGATCCTTTCATCACATTCGTTTATTTCGTTCCTGGATTCTCTCCTCTTTTAAATCAAGAAAAGAAGGTTTTAGTACTTTTAATTAAAAAAATATTAAATAATAATAGTAAGAATAATAATGATAAATATTTACTTTTGGAGAGAATACTTATTATTTTTTGTTTTTTAAAAAGAGGCTCGAGTTTTTTGAAAATGGGAAAAATGGGGAAAATGGATCCCTTTTATACTTTTCATGCTTTTATATTTATGCATTATGTAGATCAATATATAGATTAACTCCACTTTAACGGACCCCTAATAACAAGAAATCACTTAAATTTTTATACAATTGTTAAATTGTTTATGTAGTACTGGACGAAGAAGTGTAGGTTGAATAGGTGCGTGTGATGTTTTTACCGATGCCCAAACTTGTTGAAACATCTAAATCCCAATTCTCCGGTAAGATCTTTAGCCGCTTCGCTTGTAACGCTTCAGAAGTCTTCATGTTACAATTTATTAATAGCTTTTCTCCCTTTCCGTGAAGTTACCCAATATGTTCCTTTACTACACTTAATTTTTCATCTATATCTTTAGATTTCTAAAAGATTTGTTTCATTGTACTCATCATTTCCATCGTATTTCTTAATAAATAATTGTTATTTGTTGTTTTGTTGTTTCTTCCTTTCTATTAACATTCTTTTTAAGGGCATCATTCCTAATTCTACCGATTTGCCAAGGTTTCAGTCTTTTGTTTTTGTATACTTTTCAAAATCTTTTTTTTCTATTAATTTCTTTATGCAATTGGACCAGTTTTCAGATTTTAAATGTATATACTTTTGATGACAACATACCTCTTTGTAAACATTTTGCAGGATATTACTTTTCCAAATTTATGTTTTTAAATTCATTCTCTCGTGGGAATATTCCAAATTTAACCCTTTTCCCTTATTTGCGCTTTTATAAATCACTTCGTTGAAAATTAAAAAAAGTGAATTTTGTTTAAATGAAAATTATCTGCAGCTCGTTGACTTGCTAAGCAATATAATTAAATGTATTATTCATGTATTATTTTTGATAAAAATATAACAAATATAATAAAATTAACTGTATACAATACATTATCATGTTCAAAAATAAACTAAGTGATACCAATAATTAAAGATAAATTATTGAAGCGCACCTTCATATCCTAGACTTTCTGATGATTCTTTTCACAATCTTATATTAATAAAATCAATATACAAGTGCAAAAAGTAAATTAAACCAAATAGAAAATTCTTATATAAAATCAAGAACCTTAAACCATCAGCCAAAAAACAAAATCCACCAGACCCAACCCTGTCATCGCCCAGGCACGAATCAAGAAAACTAAAAACTAACAATAGAAAGAGTAAATGATTAGTATTAATGTTCATTGATAATTTATATACAAATGAAAGAAAAAATAAAGATTTCTTACTTTTACCTAAAAAAATATATCATGACATATAAACGTAAATAATAAAAAAGAAAAAATAAAGATTAGTATTAAAAAAAGAAAGAAAGGTTAGTATAAAAAAAAGAATGAAAGATTAGTATAAAAAAGAAAATAAAACTAAATCCACCACCGCAGATGAGCCCAAGAAATCTAACTGTCAAAAAAAACTATCTATTAAAAGAAATAATAATAATTAGTATTCCACAATGGAATACAAACAAAAAAGAAGAAATAAAAATTTTTCATACCTTAAAAAATTTAAAAATAAGAAAAAATATCTGTGAAATGAAAGAATGATTAGTGTGTGTTTGTATTTCATTGATTCACAGCAGTTAAAAGAAACAAAGGAACAAATAAATATTTTCTCACCTAAAAAATCTAAACTAATGAGATTTATCCAATCTAAAGAAATCTGACTACAATATAAAAATTTTATATATGATTATCATGCGCGCATGCCTATGGATTCTATCAACTTCATCAATTCATCAATTCTATCAATCCTGTCAATACAACGCTATCATCAATAACAACGAAATTTAATCTGGGATAGATAGATGAATGATTAAATTGATTATTATTAATATTACCAAAAAATTATTAGATAAAATATTAGTTCAAATTGAATAGAAATAAGAAATAATATAAATTAAAGTGTTAGTGGAAATAAAAATTTTGACATAACATAAAATGTATAGTAAAATTTAGAAAAAGAATTATTCGTTAGTATAAGTGAAATCATAAGTTTAAAAGCGTAGACATGTTAACAAAAAGATTTATATATGATAACAATAAATTATATTTGTACTTATTCGAAGAATTTCATGACTCTTCCTTTGACTTCTTTATTTCTCATTCTCCTCCACAACTTAATGAGAACTTCTGAAATTGGGGGCGGCACAGAAAAGGCCTTATTTTGCCTTGTGTTATTAAATAAAGGCTTTAAAATAAAGTAAATTTATAAATTTATTATTTTTTATTTACATAAAACAATGATAAACAAGTATAATTACATTGCACAGCACATATATTTACCTGAAAAATTTCATTAGTCTTTTTTACCGACTTTCTTCTCTCCTTATTTATTCTTTCTTGGACATCTTTAGATCTCTTAATGATAATTCTTCTTCCGAAGAACCTTGGATTCTTCTGATATCCTTTGCTCAAAGTAAACTTTTGAAATTGGCAAAGGTCACTTTATTTGCCTTGTATTGAATAAAGACTTTAAAATAAAGTAAATATAAATTTCTTATCTTTTATTTAACATAAAATAACAATAAAACAATCATAAAATATTTACCGGAAGAATTTCGGTAGCATTATCCACCAACCTTCTCTTCAAAACATTTATTCTTTCTTGATCCTCAGATCTCTTAATAATTAATCCCTCTTGAGGAACTTCAGGTTCTTCAGATATCTGTCATTTCATTTTTTTTTATATAAAATTTAAAAATTTATGAATCTAACAAATAAAATATGGAATATTCAAAATTGCTATTTAGTTATCTAATTATTTTGTTGAAAGAATTATAATAATTATTAGCCTCGGATCTCTGAAGTTACAGCTGAAAGCATCGTCAATGGGACATTGAGGTTTATCACAACAGTTGGCAAGTAATTTATAACATTTTGTTGTTGTAGTTGATGCTGTCGTGGATGTTGTAGATAGTATAGTTGTGGATGTTTTGGATAATATAGTTGTAGATATTGTGGATGATGTTGTCGCGGATGTTGTAAATATTGCAGTTATTCTGGTTGCGATTGCGGTGTTGTTTTTGAGATTGTTGAGATTGTTGTTGGAGGTGATTAATTTGTATCTTGAATAAAATGATTTTAATTTTTGTTTTTTATTCTTTTAAATAGTTTTTTTTTTCTGATCCCTACTATATGAATTATAATCTTTTTAAAATAAAAAAACAAGACTCAAAAACTTAAAATATCACATTATCCTAAAAGCATAAAAAGCTACAACAGGAATTAATCCAAATAAAATTAAAAAAAAAAAACAAAGTGGCATTAATGACACTATAATTAAATATATTTTTCATGTATTATTTAATATACAAAATTTAATAAAATATATTTCTATTAATACATTATCGTTGAGAAAAAATTGAAACGCACGATTTTTTTTAGATTGATCAAATCAATGTACATGTGNTGGATGTTTTGGATAATATAGTTGTAGATATTGTGGATGATGTTGTCGCGGATGTTGTAAATATTGCAGTTATTCTGGTTGCGATTGCGGTGTTGTTTTTGAGATTGTTGAGATTGTTGTTGGAGGTGATTAATTTGTATCTTGAATAAAATGATTTTAATTTTTGTTTTTTATTCTTTTAAATAGTTTTTTTTTTCTGATCCCTACTATATGAATTATAATCTTTTTAAAATAAAAAAACAAGACTCAAAAACTTAAAATATCACATTATCCTAAAAGCATAAAAAGCTACAACAGGAATTAATCCAAATAAAATTAAAAAAAAAAAACAAAGTGGCATTAATGACACTATAATTAAATATATTTTTCATGTATTATTTAATATACAAAATTTAATAAAATATATTTCTATTAATACATTATCGTTGAGAAAAAATTGAAACGCACGATTTTTTTTAGATTGATCAAATCAATGTACATGTGCAAAAATAAAATTAAACAACATAAAAAATTCTTACCTAAAAATAAAAAAATACAAATCCAAGAAATCTAACTACTAAAAAACTATCTACAAAAAGAAATAATAATTAGTATTCTGTGATGGCATAGAAACAAACAAAGTAATAAAAAATTTTTATACCTTAAAAAATCTAAACTATCTACGAAAGGAACGAGTGTTAATATTTCATTCATTGATGCATAACGGACAAAAGAATTAAAGGGAAAAATAAATATTTTCTCACCTAAGTCTAAACTAAAGACTTCTACACTTATAAAATCTGATCTAATAAAATCTAATCTAAAGAAATCTAACTATAAAATAAATAAAAATTTTATACAATTATATGATTAGTATCCTTCATTTATAAATCGCATGCACATATACATTGATTCCATCAACTTCTTTAATTAATCGATTCTCTCAACTCGATCTGGGATAGATGTTTTCAAAAACTATTAGATAAAAAAATATTACAAAACAAATATGATAAATACTGGAGAAATTTATTTTTTGAAAAGAAAAGCAACGTTAATTATCCTATGAGCTGTAAAAAGAGATAATAATAAAAAAACAAGAAGTAGTAAAATACTTACACTATGTTTGCTGAAAACAAAAAAAAATTAACAAACAGTTGGTATCTTGTTTACGCAATAGAATATCTGTGCAAGCTTCGCTGACAATCTAAATAAACAAATAATTGCACACAAATAAAGATCACTCAAAGAAACAAGCAGTTAGTAGTTCACTTATGAAATAAAATACCTGCACCTGCACAAGCTTCGTTGGCAAGCAATAATTATTGCACTTGCAAAATAAAATATCCGCTAAAATACGACTCAAGCAACTAACAAAAAAATCCGAACAACCAGATATACTTACAAAAAATACTTTCGCTTGAAATATTTGCAAAAAGGTAAGTTTTTAAGACAGAAACATAATTCGATTTATTAAAAAAAAAGTTTTTGAAAAAAAAAAATAAGGAGGAGGGGTTGAAAAAATTGAAAAGGATATATTGGTAAAGTTTTATTTATAACTGACCAAAAACTTTTTTTCAAAGAAGAACCAAAACTATTGGTCACTTCAGATAATAAACAAAACCTAATTATAGGAGGGAAAAAGATGATTATTGTAAAAAACGAACAAGCACGACTATTTATATTATGTAATGCCCATTTCAAGTTATTGACGTGACGGAGTTTAATTTGATATAAAGAAATATCAAATCAAATTCGAAATATTTAATTTTTTTTTTTTAATATATAATATTTACTTTATCTATCATATGGTTTCATATCAGCATTATTATGTAATCATTCATTTGTAATCATTATTATTTTCTATACGATATTGAATTTTATGATTATAGTTATAATTATTATGATTATAATCGTGACTATTATTGTTGAAAATAAAAAGGGGTTGATCTCCAAAATTGTTCACCAAAAATATTTTTTTGAAAAAGATACCTGTAATACTAGAGCCCAATATCGAAAACAGCAACAACAACAAAATCAACAACCATATCCATAGCCTCACCAACAGCAACAACACTGATAATTTATATGTAGCTCTAATGGATGGATATAATCTTAAGTAAATGAAGATTCTTGCGCTTGTTATAATTTTTAGGTAGTACTTTAACTTGTGAAATTTTTTTTATTATTTTTGATTCATATTTTTCATTTTATGTCTTTTTCGAGAATTAATATAGAATCAGTTGTCTTTCTTTTTTTTTTAATACAAATGCGATTAGACGTAAATTCTCATATTCATCACAAGATTTGGGGAATTGTTTCTTATACAAGATGTGGACGAATTTTTAAATTTTATTTTCGATACGATAATAGTGAAAATAATGATAATAATAATGATGAACAATGGTGGAGATGATATCAGTAAAGTAATTATGAAGATTAAAACAATGACTACGTGGCGTGGAAGTAAATTTTCTTCATGGTGAGAATACTTTTGTGATGCCCGCCAATGCATCCAAGTATGTCTAATAACAACAACAGCAAATGATAAATGGTAATCATAAATTACAGTGTTATAATTAAATAGAATTGATGATAATATTATAAGTACACAAAAGTTTCGATATAAAAATTTTCAAGAATTAGTTAATAGACTACTTTATAATTTTCGCATCCTTTTTGCCGATTTCAACTTTTGTACGGTTTGGGACATGATAAACCATCAATAAAAAATCACTAATTTTTAAACTAAAATAGGAAATTTTCAGATTTATATATGAAAAATATCTCATCATATTTTGATAGATCATGACCAGAGCTATAAAATAATGTTAAGATTATTCTAATTAAATGGATAGATCAAAAGTTATAAACATTTAAAAGTACATGATTTTTATATATTTAGTGCTAATTTGAAACTATATGGAAGTGATTTTATTAGTCAAGACTTTAAACTTTTAAACTTTTGCTCTTAATTTTCAAAATTTTTATCAAATTTCTGTTCTTTTTATTTCAAATTTAAAATTTTTTTATTCAAATTCAAGATTTTTTCATTTAATATAAAATTTTTAATCAAAAATATTGAACAATTGTCTTCCACATGATATAAAATCATATGATTTTATTGAACCATACATTTGAAACATATTGATGATTTATCGTGTCCCCACTATACATCTCAGAAGATTCATTAATTTCCTGTATTAAAGAATTAGAAAAAGAGTTAATTAAATAGAAAAAAATGGNGATATAAAAATTTTCAAGAATTAGTTAATAGACTACTTTATAATTTTCGCATCCTTTTTGCCGATTTCAACTTTTGTACGGTTTGGGACATGATAAACCATCAATAAAAAATCACTAATTTTTAAACTAAAATAGGAAATTTTCAGATTTATATATGAAAAATATCTCATCATATTTTGATAGATCATGACCAGAGCTATAAAATAATGTTAAGATTATTCTAATTAAATGGATAGATCAAAAGTTATAAACATTTAAAAGTACATGATTTTTATATATTTAGTGCTAATTTGAAACTATATGGAAGTGATTTATTAGTCAAGACTTTAAACTTTTAAACTTTTGCTCTTAATTTTCAAAATTTTTATCAAATTTCTGTTCTTTTTATTTCAAATTTAAAATTTTTTTATTCAAATTCAAGATTTTTTCATTTAATATAAAATTTTTAATCAAAAATATTGAACAATTGTCTTCCACATGATATAAAATCATATGATTTTATTGAACCATACATTTGAAACATATTGATGATTTATCGTGTCCCCACTATACATCTCAGAAGATTCATTAATTTCCTGTATTAAAGAATTAGAAAAAGAGTTAATTAAATAGAAAAAAATGGGTCCAAGAAAAAAAGTTGAAGACGATGAAAAATTGGAAGTATGTTTGTTAAAAATATTTTCTTTTATAAAACAAACAAGTTCTAATATTTATCCCTTTATATTCTAAAAGGATAATACCTAAAATATCTTCTAAGCCAGGGCTTGGAAAAGGTCAATTCTCAAATCTACGCAGCATTACGATCATAAATGATTTCGAAACGAGTTACAAATACTCTTTTCCTAATTTGTTGATTGGTGTGCACCCAATAATATTGAGGAACCAAATATTTATCTCACAGATTAACCAATTGTGCAGCAAAACTATAAAAAAAAATTAATAGCGATAAAAAATGAATAATCAAAAAAATCATCTAATATTTAATTATTAACGTCGTGAAAAACTACATCAGGAAATTATTTTTTTTATAGTATTCATGTAAACCGCATGTAAACTGCATGTAAACCACATATAATATATTACACGTGATATATATGCATATTATACGTGGTTTACATGCAGGGTAGTGTAAACCACATGTAAACTGCATGTACCTATATGTGGTTTACATGCAGTTTACATGCGGTTTACATGAATACTATGAATAAAATAATTTCCTGATGTAATTTATAAGAAATAAGATTTTTACTTTATAAAAATGAATCAAATGGAAAATATATAAAATTTCTCCATAATTTTTAATCAAATAATGATAATTTTAATAATATAGCTGATAAAAGTAATCGTAATGTAATCGTAATAATAATATTTTATACTTAAAGTTTACCTAATCAAGTTGATTTATTGGTATTATTATTGTTACCCTTCTTGTTCTATAATAAATTTTGTTTTCCTGTCCTAAAAGGAACTTCTTCCTTCTCACTGTTATTTTCATTTGCTTCTTCATTTTGGGAAAGTTTCTCATCAAAAATTGAAACCTAGATTTTTGTGAGATTAATAACATATTAGCAGAATCCCACAGAAATGAAAGATCAATTAAAAGAGTATTAGATATTATTTCCTTTTTTATTTTATTTAATAATAAAACGTGAAGATGTAATTAAAAATATAATTAACTTATATTCACTTTCACTGCCTTATAAAATTTAAATAAAAATTAATATAATAGTACTATCATATTAATATCATTGTCGCTATTATTATTTGGCCTTTTTTGTTGCAGACTACGTGGACACCTATGTATTTTGTAAATGATTATATTTAAAATTAATAAAAATTACTGTATTTTAAATTTGAAAAATAATAAAAATAATATTATCACTGATAATTTACCTTGCGTCTCACTGATTTCATTTTTTTGAGGCCGTTCACGTTCTCTCTTTGGTGGGAGTGGTGGTGCAGCAACTATTCAGAAAGAACAAAAAGAATAAAAATAGTTATTAATACAAAATTATAATAAAAATTTTTACGAATAACAAAAAAAGAATTATTTAATATTTTTAGAGAAACAATAATAATATTATTGTTACCTCCTCTTGCTGATATAATTTAATTTTTAATATTTCTATCATATGATTGTTAGAATTATTTTTAGTTCACATTCATTGAGTGTTCTTATCAAATTTAGAAACACCTCATTTATCTTATAATCAATACTATTCACTTTCAAACAATTAATAAAAGGTTAAATAAATTAATTAATTCTTTATTATCATTGAAATATCACCTGCCAAATCTGATGTAATAATTATTAGTAATCAACATCAGATTATAGATGCAAGTAATTATTTCAGATTTGATTGCTGATGTAATTTTATAATATGATATCATATATGCATCTTATCAAAAAATCGGTGAAGATCAATTTAATGATTTTATCAGAATAAAAGATGTTAATAATAAACCCGTGACATATAGTTATCTAAAACAAAAAATACTTTCGTTGCTTTTTTTTATATTAATTTTATTAAACAATATTCAATAGTTTATCATTTATATAACATATATTTTAGAATAGATACAACCATGTATTATAAGTGTGGGTCAAATGGTGGGAATTTTTCAAAAAAAATTTTTGCGTGTGTCATAACTAATTATTTAGACTAACCAATTTTGGGAAATGAAATTCTTAAAAATAAATAAATAATAGTTTTATAATAATTATAATTTATTGATTGTGTAAAAATAATAATTATAAATGACAATAAAAGTCATTTTTTTTATAAAAAAAATACCAAATGGAGTTTAGATGGTTTAGATAATCAAATATGCTTATGCATGAAACAAATATTGTATTTTATTAAATAGTTAAAAAAAATAATAAAGTGATAGACATAAACATAAAAAAATAAGATATAAAAGACCTTTGAATTCCCCCCACTTTCAAAATTTTTCAAAAACTTTTACTCTTAAAAAAAAATAATCATTTTACTATGGGTAAAAGAAAAGCTACTGATAACCCTGGTCCATTAAGAAGGTCCGCAAGGATCGCTGGAAGAGGTAACAAATAATATATTATTGTTTCTTTTTTCTTTTAAAAAAAAAAATCAATTACTAACGAAACTAAATATTTCTTTTTATTAAAAAAAATTTTATTATTATTTTTTTTCAAAATAATAGCTCCCCCACCATCACCACCAACTATTTCTGGTCGTCCACCCAAGAGGGGGCGTGGGCGACCTAGAAAAAATGTTACTGAAATTCAAGGTAAATAATAAATTATAATTTTTGAATTTTGAATAATTTTAAATTTAATTTTTATTAATTATTATTTTGAATTTTAACCAAATTTTTATTAGACAATAATCAAGAACAACAAGAATTACAGCAGCAACAACAACAAATCCAACAACAGCAACAACAAATCCAACAATTACAACAACAGTTACAACAACAACAACAGCAACAACNACCTTTGAATTCCCCCCACTTTCAAAATTTTTCAAAAACTTTTACTCTTAAAAAAAAATAATCATTTTACTATGGGTAAAAGAAAAGCTACTGATAACCCTGGTCCATTAAGAAGGTCCGCAAGGATCGCTGGAAGAGGTAACAAATAATATATTATTGTTTCTTTTTTCTTTTAAAAAAAAAAATCAATTACTAACGAAACTAAATATTTCTTTTTATTAAAAAAAATTTTATTATTATTTTTTTTCAAAATAATAGCTCCCCCACCATCACCACCAACTATTTCTGGTCGTCCACCCAAGAGGGGGCGTGGGCGACCTAGAAAAAATGTTACTGAAATTCAAGGTAAATAATAAATTATAATTTTTGAATTTTGAATAATTTTAAATTTAATTTTTATTAATTATTATTTTGAATTTTAACCAAATTTTTATTAGACAATAATCAAGAACAACAAGAATTACAGCAGCAACAACAACAAATCCAACAACAGCAACAACAAATCCAACAATTACAACAACAGTTACAACAACAACAACAGCAACAACAACAACAACAACAACAAGAATACAGATTACTTCGAGAATATAATGAATTATTGACACAATATATTGCATTTCTGGCGGAACAACAAGACCCCAATCATCATCATCGCCATCATCAAGAATTATTATCTGAATACGAACAATTGCAACAAGATTACATTTTGCTAATGTACCAACAAAATACCAATAACAATAATAATAATAGAATTGTACTTAATATCTTTAATGGATTCCTTTAATGATGATGGCGATGATGACGAGTTGTTGCTGTTGTTGTTGTTTAAAGACTTTATATGTAAATTTGATATGTAATTTTTCTTGTACATATTTTATTTTTAAAATTTTCTTTCTTATATATATTTTAAATTTTCTTTTTGTATATATTTTGTTTTTTAAAATTTTATTCTTTGTATATATTTCTTTCTTGTAAATATCTTTTTTATTTTCTTTGTATATATTTTATTTTTTTAAAAATTTCTTTTTTGTATATATTACTTTCATGTAAATATCTTTTCAAATTTTCTTTTTTATACATATTTTATTTTTTTAAAATTTTCTTTTTCTTTTTTGTACATATTTTATTTTTTTTAAAAATTTTATTTTTTTCCTATAAATATCTTTTCTTTTTTGTATATATATTATTTTTTTTTAAAAATTTCTTTTTTATTTTCATATAAATATTTTTTAAATTTTCTTTTGTATATATTTTATTTTTCCTTAAAATTTTCTTTTTTTTGTATATATTTTCTTTCATATAAATATCTTTTTAAATCTTCTTTTCTGTATATATTTTATATTTTTTTTTTATTTTTTGCTTTCATGTAAATATCTTTAAATTTTCTTTTGTACATATTTTATTTTTTTAAATTTTTTTTTTTATATATTAAATTTACATATAAAGATCTAAATATAAATATCATATCATTTAATTCTTTTTCTTTTTTTTCTTTTTTAAATTTTCTTTTTTTATTTTTTTATATCAAATTTTTATAAATATCCCTTTCTTGTATATATTTTATTTTATTTTATTTTTTGTAAATATTTGCTTTCATATTAATAAATTTATAATTAAAAAAAAACAAAATGAAGTGATGATAAAATTCATTCAATTTATTAAATTATGGCGAAATTAATTGATAATGAATGAAAAAAAAATACAAATTTTGTTCATAAATTGTGTCAAGAAAAATTCCGTTGATAAAATTTTTTATTTATTTAAATAAATTTTAAAGGCAAACTAATTATTTAATTCAATTAATCTTTTAACTATAGTTATTTTATAGCCAAAGAATTTTTCAAATTACAATTGAAATTTATATATTTTCTTTAATTATTGCGGTGAAATTAATTAAAATAAATAAATTGTATATTATGTATTACAATGCATTCATAATTAAGTTTTCAAAAAATATATATTAATTATAAATAAAATATTTATGCGCATGGAAATTATATCATCAATCGTTAAAGCATTTAAATTACAAATAAACTTTTTTTAATTAAAGTTGATATGCTGATTTTATATTTCTTAATATCAATAAATAAAAAAATGAATAATAATAACAAATTGATTTTTCTTGATAGAATTTTTTTTAGAGGCGATATAATATTTTTATGGACTTTATTAATTAATTTTCATAATTATCTAAATCATTAAATTATAAAATTTTAATGGAATTATTTTTTCCATTAGCTTTAAGAAGGTTCTATTGTGACTACTTCTAAGATTACTTTGATCACTACTCCTACTACTGCTGCTCCAATCATTTCTGCATGATCTTCGATCAGGTAATTAAATCAAAGATTTGAGAAAAGTATCCCAATGTGAAGGCTAGTAATGTTTCAAAGCAACATTGGCAGAGCCTAACTAAATAAATTACTGTTACATACAACTATTAAGATCTAAATGTTAAAAAATGTCGTTTAGATAATAGAAAACATAATGCTCTTCTTTTACTTACTATAAAAAAAATTAATAAAAATTAATAAATGAATGAATAATTTTTTTATAAATCACTTGTCTAGTGATTATAATTAGTTAATTAAATTATAATCTGTCATAATAATCTATAAAATTAATTTTATATAATATTTAAAATATGCAATCCGAAGTTTTTGAATATAATTTATCAATTACCTCATTATTATATAATATATGATATTAAAATTGATGATAGTTTATAGTTTGACTCATTCTTATGTAATATAGCTAACCCAGTATCACCAGAACCATTTTCACTCCCACGTGATATTTTACATAAGGGCAAATTTTGATTGGACCATAGTTTGGATGGTGACCAGAAATATTTCACGTGTTATTTTTCACAGGTGACAAATGTGGGGTGACGAATATGATTTCCACAAGTAAAAAAATTCTAAGTCCCCAGAATGTTTAATAAAAATCGATATTCGAAGGGTGTGATACACGGTGATAAATACACTACCCTGATAAACCCTAACCCTAACCCCTGAAGCACATCATGTGGGGGTGAAAATGGTTCTGGTGATACTGGGGAAGCTTATGTAATATTGAGGGTGCATGAATTCCACATGGGATGTGCACGGGATTTCAAAATGTTGAAATTAATTAAGTTAATATAATATATTTTAATTTNAATGAATGAATAATTTTTTTATAAATCACTTGTCTAGTGATTATAATTAGTTAATTAAATTATAATCTGTCATAATAATCTATAAAATTAATTTTATATAATATTTAAAATATGCAATCCGAAGTTTTTGAATATAATTTATCAATTACCTCATTATTATATAATATATGATATTAAAATTGATGATAGTTTATAGTTTGACTCATTCTTATGTAATATAGCTAACCCAGTATCACCAGAACCATTTTCACTCCCACGTGATATTTTACATAAGGGCAAATTTTGATTGGACCATAGTTTGGATGGTGACCAGAAATATTTCACGTGTTATTTTTCACAGGTGACAAATGTGGGGTGACGAATATGATTTCCACAAGTAAAAAAATTCTAAGTCCCCAGAATGTTTAATAAAAATCGATATTCGAAGGGTGTGATACACGGTGATAAATACACTACCCTGATAAACCCTAACCCTAACCCCTGAAGCACATCATGTGGGGGTGAAAATGGTTCTGGTGATACTGGGGAAGCTTATGTAATATTGAGGGTGCATGAATTCCACATGGGATGTGCACGGGATTTCAAAATGTTGAAATTAATTAAGTTAATATAATATATTTTAATTTATGATAAAATTAAAAACGTAACATAATTATTTGATAAATGGGCATAAAAATTTAAAATCATTTTCAAGAAGTAACAAGAGAAACAAAAAGTGGAAATGAGTAAAATGATTAAAGGTTATTCTGTTTTTTTTTTTTCAATTGTTTCCCCCATTTGTTTCGACTCATTAACACATAAAATCTAGAATTATTTTAAAATATTTAATAGATATATTTACGTTTTTCTTATTGAAAACAAAGCTTTTTCAGAAATTTATAATTCAGGTTTCCAACCTCATTTTAAAACACTTCAAAATTTTTACAATGATATAATCGCAAAATATCCCAAACAAATTTTTGAATCACCCAATTTTATTACTCTTCCTTTAGCAGCGCTGCAGCTTTGGTATCAATTATTCAGAGTGATGATCTACAATTTGAGGAATCGAAAATTTGGGATTGCATAATTAAATGAGGAATTGCTCAAAATAAAACTTTACCTTCAAAATTTAATGATTGGATTGATAAGGATTTTCAAAATTTTAAAAATACCTTACAACAATGTTCGATATTTTTAATTTCAACTGAAAACGTTAGGGAAAAATTGTTCCATTTCAACTAATCTTTGATGAAAAATTAGGGGATGATATTTCAAAATATTCCATGATTCCAGACAAACCTATTACCTCAATAATTTTACCACCTCGTAAAAAATTTACCGCTCAACTTCCAAATCGTGAATATACTTTTCAAATTACTTCATCAATTATAACAAATGAGACATGCAGCTGAAATTGCATCATATGATTTAAATAATATTCCATATGAGTTCAACCTTATTCTTCGTGGAAGCAAGGATAGATTTGAACCTAAAGTTTTTGGAATTTGTGTGATCAAAAAACAAGTTGCGGAGGGTGTAAAAGGTGCAAAAGCTAAAAAGGTTGACGATGCTAAAATCATTTGCGGTTACAATAAAATTCTAAATTTAGTGGACAATATTCAAACTAATGAGAATTTTATTTTTTCTTTAAAAAATAGCAATAAGAATTCGAAACTTAGTCGCGTAAAAAAACACCTGTAAAGCTATTTATAATAACTCTGATTATGGTCCAGATTTAGAAAATTATTTTCATATGCTTGCAAATGAATCATTTTACATTAATTATACTAGCTATAAAAAACCAATTGGAAAACTGGATTTATTTGTAATAACTGAACTGATTATGAATTTTTCAAATTATAAAGAGTTAAAATATTTAATTTACTAAATGTTATTTACTTTAATATAAATATTCCTTTAAACATAAAATAATGCATCTAAATTATGTTAATTAAACAGTAAATTAATATAGTTAAAAAAAAATTCACGAGATAATTTTATGAGAACTATATTAATTAATCGATATAAATTAAAGATTTCTTGCCATAAAATGAATAAAAATTAGCAGGATTTATCATATTAGAATTTGTAACACTTTTATTGTTATTATTATAATGAGGGTTTTGAAAAAAAATGTCACACACACACACAATTACCTTATGGAAGAAAGCTATTTATGTATACATTTATTGAACAAATTATGAATAAATAATATATGGGGACGCCCGTAGCAAAAGGGGGGATCGGCAAATCATGTGGTTTCGAGAAAATAGCAGTTAAAGTCACGGGTTAAATTTTTATGATCAAAATTAATTTCTCAAAAACGGCCTTTATAACCTAGGACGAAATTTTGCAGGCAACTATTTAAGAACAGTAGCTTCCTTTTAGTGCCTTTCTTTTATTTGTGACATGAAATTAACGAATACATGACCTCAATAAAGTTTGTGCAAAAAAATAGAAAAATCCGCAAATTAATTTATCTTTTTAAATTTTATAATAAAACCACAGAAAATAAAAGTAAAATAAGAAAAATGGTTTCATTTTATTCGTAAAAATTTTAAACCTATCTGCAGTATAATATTTACAGTTTAATTTGTTTTAGATTCATTTTGAAATTCGGGCTTAGGACATGTAATGTCACGAAATGGAAAATCAACATAGGGTGCAATTTCTTTATATAATTCCTCTTGTCTTTTTAAAGAAAGTTGTCTAACATTAATTGTAGAAGGTAGGATATTGACATCAAAAGGAGAGGTACAAATTGTAGCTTGTTTATAATCATCTTGAATTCTATCTTTATAAAAAACAACTCTGGGATGTTTTGAAGTAAAATAAAAATGATGATATTTTTGAATATTAGGTAATTTTTTGAACGTTTGAAAGTGATTTTNTTTTAAAATTATAATACTGAAAACCCTCTCCATTTAAATAACGCTGAGCAATATTAAATCGAATTGTAGTAGAATTATTGACAATAGTAACTACATCATCTACAGTATTTACTTTACTTTTCCGATAAAGAATTTTAATTAGACCAAAACAACCATCACAAATGAATTTTGTATGCCCAGATATCATGAAGTTTAGCTCAACTTCTTCATATATACCTCGATCAATTAACCATGAATAAAAAAATAAAGAATAATTATTTTTGTTTTGGCCAATACAATTATCACATGCAACGACCAATTTTTTTTCTCCACGATTATATTTTTGAATTGCATGCAAAACCAAACTTAACGTGCAATTCACCCCTTTTCCTTGTTTACCATCATCAGGCATTTCAGCTTCATCAATCACATAATTAATCTGTTGTGTGAAAGGAAAATTGCCAGTATTACAAACACCAAATAGGTGTACTTTTCGGGGACTTTTGAAAAACAAAGATCCTATTTGTTGTGGTGAGTAGGGAATCTGCACATTTTGAGCCCAGTCATATGCAATATGAGCACTACCTTCAAAAGTTTTGAATAATGCTTGAGATCCAACTTTATTTGAATTACGTTTGCCATCTTCAACTGCACGCATGGTATTAGCANTATAATATTCACGCTCTTGTTGTGCACGATTCAGATGAGCCAAAAAATTCTCTGTATGTTCCAATTTTTTTTCATGTTCTGTAGCATATTGAATACTCATTTTCATTGCCTCACAGGTTTCACACAGGTCAGTTTTTGGAGACATAAATTGAAGTGTTGGCATCAAAGCTTTCCAAATTTTAGTGAAGGTTGATTCAACCATAATACGAGCTTCTATTCCATATTTATCCTTATAGGCCGTCACATAGTCACGATATACTGAATAATAACTGTAACTTGTTGGAAGGAATACAACTGGCATGGTGGCTTTATTGAAATTGCGACCAGGTGAAGGCATGCCATATATATTGGAATAATTTTTTAAAAATTCATGTACGTCACATGCTACATTATAACTAACTTCAATACGTTTCATATTTTTTGGAGCTCTGCCAGTATTTCCATGTATGCGTTCTTCCATACCATGTTCTC